>OX365949.1:43211101-43811101 GCA_947247005.1 Spisula solida
ATCCACTATGGATAAAGTATCTGTCTGTGATGGTGCCTTGTCTTTTGACTCGTTTTGGAAGTGAACAACACATTTGAATGTTTCAGTAGTTTTAGCGTTTTTCTTTGTCTTCATTGCTACTTCTGACAACCGGAATACAGACACACAGCATGGTGGAATTTTCTTTTCAATACACAATTTTTATTGGTAGTTAATTATAAGTGGATTTAGCCCAGTGGTAACGCACTGGGCTGTTCAATCCCTGACATCGGAACATGACATTTCTGAAATATTTACCGCTATATCTGACCGTGTGATCTGCAAAGTATCCAGAAGTGCCAGGAAGCTGTGTATCGGTGATTTACACCGGTGCCCGGGCACATTAAAGAACCAGGCTGTCTATAGGCGCACTTCTGCAGCGCCGGACATGCCTGTATCTGATGTCTCTCTCTCCCTTCAGGGACATTCTCTCGGAAACTTAGATTAAAACCACACTGGTGTATCACATGCAATCCAAGTATTGAGAAGTATGTCCTACAAAAACTAACAAGTACATTTAATGCTTCGTAGTAGTACAGTACCGAAGTAGTTTTATGCTGGAAATATTCAGTTCGAATACAAGTACCATAGCGGACTTTTGCATTTGACAATAATCCTATAAACAGTACCTCAGTGTAGTAATGCGGATATCATAACATCAACAGAACTACCACAGTGTAGCGAATGTCGTACACTACAACTACCATAGCGTATAAATGTAGAATATTTTTGAAAATTCCTTCGTTTTTCTATTGCAAAAAAGGTAGATTTTCACCGTTACCCTGCATTATTCCACTGTGGAAACAAGACCCCGTATTTTTCCGGTACGCAAAAGTCGTCTTTGGTAGCTGTTCTACAAACAATAGTGGTAATGGAGGACCACCAAAATACGGTCTGCTGCATCAGGCGGTTCTGGGAGTGCATCGGTGTATGATAGTGGCAGCGGAAAGGATATGAAAGAAATATGATATATCTACATCTTCTTAAACGACCTCTTATGCTAATAAAAAAGGTTATAAGGGTGCTTAAAAGACAGGTGGTTGCTTTAATTCAATCGACCTCTTACACAGGTTTGACTATACACAAAGGCATGATGAATGTATTGTGATCTAGCATCTCGGTATGTGCACATATACGGGGTGTTAAAAAAGTTTGTTCTCAAAATTTAAATTCTTACTAAATTTTATCTGAGCCGCATACGCTTTGTACAAGTGCAATTTCTTTCACAAATAGCTTCATTTAATGCCCGAAAGATACGAGCAATGGTAGAACCATTTGCAATTTAACCTGAAAGTTGTCCATTCTACTGAGGCCAGGAAAATAAAATATTGAAAATTAAACATTGAGAACGAACGTTTTAACACCCTGTACGTTTACATCCGCCTTTTCAGTCAAACGGACCTTTCAGCCTTTTTATTTCATACGCTGATAGCTCATTGTAACTGATATCAATGGACAATATGTGAGTGTATCTTTTCAGTCAAACGTGGGTTAAAGATATCAAGTTTTACGAAGTTTATCGAATACAAACAAAACAGTTTTCGACGTACACTGTACACACACTGCACTTAAAATATTGAATGTATAGACGACAGATCTTCAAAACAATTTAGGGAATAATTAAATATAAGTACTTTTTAAAGAAATTACATTCTACTCAACGTGAATGGTACATCCAGACTACAGGATTAAATTATGTCGTGCTCGTTCGGGAACTTAACTAGTATAGCTGTTGTGTGCGACATTTTACCCGGAAGTGAATACTAGTATTACTTTCTGTTTACATTTATAATATACGTGCACGTACACACATACAGTACAGATTGAATTTCTAGGTCATGGATTTTATTGTTCATACATGTACACGTATCTCGCGTATCTTATTGAACTATTTGAAAACTTTTGCACACTATATATATACAAAACTTTGAACTTTTTTCAGATTGGTGAGTTTTTACTAATTAGTGATTTGTGTAGACGTTAACAAAAATAGTGAATTTTGCAGGTTCATAATTCATGGATTTAATAAATGGAAGGAGTACCGAATTGTTACGTATGTTGTATATACAGATGCGGTTGTATTGTATAATTAGTATTATATACTTCTGTACCTAAGACAATGCACCCTTTGTTTTGGTTTTTGTAAATATAAAATAATTATACGTGACTGGTTTAAACAGCTGAGTTTAATGTTAACATGATCAATAAGCATTTAAAACTTAGAAAGTGTCTAAAAATAGTACTCATATATGGGCTTTTCAGACAGACAGGTGGTTGCTTTTTTATATGTGACCATTAACACACGTTTGACTGTACATTGTGCATATTCGACATTGTGGTTTTCCGTTTCTAACCACAATTATAAAGCATTACAGGAAGGTGTTAAGTACGAGAGGGTGGTGGTATTTGGAACATCAGGAAGTTTTAACTGTTTCGATTTAGGCATAATATTGCATTTGATTGGCCATTCACAAATAGCAACAAAAGAATACTCGTCCATTATAACCAACACATAATAGATACTTGAACATAGAAACACAAACTACATCATACGAGTATATTAGTTGTGCCTAGACGAACATTTCATGTGCGAAGGTACATGTCGAATAATGTATATTAATAAACTGCATGTGTACGTGTAATTAGTTGACGTTTACATCAGAAGTTAAACAATGAGTGAGTTATTCCAAAGTTATCCATTTGTCGGTCGTGAGAAGGATTTCGAAATAATAGACAAGAATTGGTCAACACATAGGATATTTGGAATATACGGCATAAGGGCCTCCGGAAAATCGCGATTCGTGGAAGAATTTTTGAAAAATAAATCTTGTGATGTAACTAAGGTTGATCTAGCTCGTACAAAAGACGCAGCGTCGGTGTATACCGTATTATGTGCGTCTCTTAATATTCTACCGCCTGAGGATGGGGATCTTAACAGTTGGCTTGGTCCAGTGGTAGACCACTTAAATGACAAGTCAGGAGATAAGACAATTGTTGTTGTTCTTGACAACGCCGAAGATGTTGTTGAATGTTCTACAAAGGATAGTTTTATGACTTTATGTACAGCAATTGCAAATGGATGTATTAATGTTAAGGTTTTTATTACGTCTACGACTCGAGTATTGTTCAGCCAGCTGGGCAAAGTGTACACATGCCATAAATTGGAAACAATGTGCCTAGCCGACACCAAACTGTTGCTAGAACACGCAGCTCCTGAAGTGGATTTTGGACCTTATAGAAATGTGATAGCAGAATTATGTGAAGGGTTACCACTGCTTGTTTTAATGGTCGGTTCGGAATTGACTGCAGAGAACGGTCTTATATCACCAAGAGAAATGGTTCACCTTCTTCTAAAATGTAGACTGGAAACTCTAAGCAAAGTACGATACAAAGAGGAATATCGCATTGGTAAGAAATTGAACAATCCACAGGAACTAAAAAAAAATTGCATTTATTATTTGGAAAAAAAATGAAAATAAAATTGTAAAAAAATGTTTTTTCACTAGGCCTACTGTACTATTAAAAAATATATATATTAATAGTACAGTAGGCCTAGTGAAAAAAAAACACTTTTCAATTTTTTAAAAAAAAATTTCAAATTATAAATGCAAGTTCCTGTGAACAATCTAACTTATCTCTAAAGCAGCTAGTAAAAGGAGGTTTAAAGCAAGTTGTAGTTTAATACTAGTATAATTATATATATTTGATAAATAAAAAAAATGGTCGGTTGGAATTAGATGCGCTGGCGAATTAAGACAGTGTGATGCTTAAAAATATTCTTCGATAAATCTGTACAAGGTTGATCAAACCTGTTATATAAACGAAGAACACATTTAAGACAATCATTTTAGAAGTTGATAACAGTCAATAACTCGCTGTGCTAGATTTTAAAATATTCATAGATTCTTTGTAAGACGGGGAATATCAGTGTGGTATATCAACAAACTATTAGTTCATTTCATTGCTTAAATGGTGGATTGGGTTCAAGTCAGTTGTTTTTACCGTAAGAGTATCGAGTCCGACGGACGTATAACCAGTACGTGTGTTCAATGAATCCATGCACCTCAAATGCGAGTATGTCTGATCAAGTCTAAAATCCGAGACATAGTTCACAAGCATCCATTGGGTAAAATTGCTTTTCAAAAGTATTTGACCATACCAATGCAGCAAACCTCGTGCAGAAAAGACCATCTCAACAATACCACTTCAAAATTAAGAACGCACCATCCTATTCAGTCCGCTTCAATGTTTCGCTGTTTTAAAACCACCTCACTTAACAATAATGTTCTTTTTTCTCCACATTTGGAGAAGTTGCTGGTTCACCGTGAAAGGATAAGTTATTACTGGTTGGAAAGAAAACCAGGAAAACTGCATGGTTAGGTAATTCAGTCACCGTATTTAACTTGAACATTGTTTAGAACAACATTTAACCCGTATAAACAAACTAAGACAACTTCAAAATAGATTTCAACTTAAAGGATATGTATACTGGTATTATTATTGAAGCTTGTTGTTGTTATTTTCAAGGTTCAGTGTACAAGAATTTCATCAAGCGCCTGTCTGATATATATCAGGAGAATCTATCAATACTTGATTACATTCCTGGTACATTTAATGCTAAAGAGGCTGAAGGAATGCTTGGTGAGTTGTTTTCCTGTACATACACTACTTGGTTACATTCCTGGTACATTTAATGTCAAAGACGCTGAAGGGATGTTTGGTAAGTTGTTTTCCTCTGGTTCATTTAATGTCAAAGAAGCTGAATGAATGCTTGATGAGTTGTTTTCCTGTACGATACTTAAATACATTCCTGGTTCAATTAATGTCAAAGAAGCTGCCGGAATGCTTGGTGAGTTGTTTTTCTGTACATACACTACTAGGTTACATTCCTGGTACATTTAATGTCAAAGACGCTGAAGGGATGTTTGGTGAGTTGTTTTCCTGTACGTTACTTAATTACATTCCTGGTACATTTAATGTCAAAGAAGCTGAAGGAATGCTTGGTGAGTTGTTTTCCTGTGTGATACTTAAATACATTCCTGGTACATTTAATGTCAAAGAAGCTGAAGGAATGCTTGGTGAGTTGTTTTACTGTATAATACTTTAATACATTCCTGGTACATTTAATGTCAAAGAAGCTGAAGGAATGCTTGGTGAGTTGTTTTACTGTATAATACTTGATTACATTCCTGGTACATTTAATGTCAAAGAAGCTGTCGGAATGCATGGTGAGTTGTTTTCCTGTATGGTACTTGATTACATTCCTGGTACATTTAATGCTAAAAAAGCTAAAGGAATGATATATGGGTGGTGGTGTTTATTGTTCTATTGTTGACATTGTATAATTACAAAAAAATATTGTTTTATGTCCAAAGTAGTTCAGTCATATAGAGACTACCCGGTCACATGATTCTGGCACCGGCTTTGTTGAACTAGAGATTACCTTGTATTAACAACGTGGACTTCGGTGTGTCGCCGCCTTGAATCGAGCCCACTGTGGCTTCTCGCAATCGAAGGAGGCGCACTACCACTAGGCTATCGAGGCTAATCGCCTGACCTATAATTATGCAAGAATAGATATAGCGCAAGGTTCTAACGCAGAGTATCTCACTTTTCTCGATCAAATCGTGCGTTATTGGCCCTTTAATCAGAAGTATTTAACCAACGTTAGTGTATTTACACTTTGTTCATTATATTAGTATATCTTGTTATTCATTTAATCAATTCCAGTTTAATATAATATACTATTAGTTTACCGTTAATGCCAGTAGTATAATTATGCCTGAAAAATAAAACAGTTGACAACCTGCGCAAGTCTACTGAAAAATATTTCACTCAATGAGGTACACATGTTTCATTTCAGTGACTGGGAGCGTGGCGTTGACAAAACAGTACGCTTTGAGGCCGATACTTGCACGTCACGTTTTGAACTACGATAGTTCTTCACAGAGATTTAACATACAGGGAATACTGAGAGAGATTGTCAAATCGGAATTTGTCGTTAAAGATTTACCAGGTATCCAAACAAGTTGTGTACTAGTATATGGCTACAAATATATCATGTTATCAAATATTACGTAGTATCTAATATTGATTTTATCTAATTTGAGAATTAGATTAGCCAATCATATCGCCTGTAACTGACCAAGAGTTCAATATGGTGTGATCTGATTGGCTGTCCTTATCTTTAAGTCAAGTAAGATCAATATTGAATACAACACCAGAGCGACTCTATGTTCTGCAAAACCGTTTCTTTTTTACTTCGTAGATTTCAAAAGTCAACATGACTCGATTGATTAGAACAATTGACGCATGATCCGAATGTAACTTCTCTGCAACCGCAGTGAATATCTTTCCCCGTATTTAGAAGTGTGTTTGCCTTATATCTCATATTAACATGTATGTGTTAGCAAACACACATAAAAATGATATGCGTCAATTCTCTTTAATATTGATGGAAGCTATAATTTCAAAGATTTTATTCCATGCAAAGCATGTCCGTATTACTATCAATACGACACAAACATCAAAATCCCTCATATGTAATAAGACGATTGTCCCTTAAAAATAGAAAGGTTAAAAAATGCGGCACTTGACAACAAGGTGGGTGGTAAATATCCTAATTAGGGAAATATGCATCGTCTATACAGCTGTACATAAACATTTTCCATTTCAGAGGTGAGGAAGAGATACTGCCAGACATTTACGGCTGTTATGAAGGAGATATCAAGACGAATGGGTACCGCGGAATTTACAAAAGCAATGTCTGATTTTGCTGTCGAACAACCGAATTTATGTAAGTTACTGAAAGATGTCAACTACACCAAGGAAGACACGTATCCTTTCTTTATAGAAGTTGCTTCGTCATGCACGGACCTGATTGAAGTCTACATGGCAAGTACGTGAATTTCATCGTTCCGTTAATTTTGCTATCCAATTAATGTATTCGAAAAAACTAAATGCATGGCGGTCCGTGTATCACATGTTGTAATACATTTCAGTCCGTGTATTGTAAGATGCGATACATTGCAGTTCGTGCATCATAAGTTGCAATAAATTGCAGTTCGTGCATCTTAATGTGTAATAAATTGCAGTTCGTGCATCATAAGTTGCAATAAATTGCAGTTCGTGCATCATAAGTTGCAATAAATTGCAGTTCGTGCATCATAATATGTAATAAATTGCAGTTCGTGTATTATAATGTGTAATAAATAGAGGATATTACATGAGTGTCTTTTCATATTGAATTTATTAAACGAGTTGAATAAAATAATAAAATGCGAGGCTCTGTCGAGCATTTTATCGATTTTTTCAACGAGTTTAATAAATTCAATGTGGAAAGTCACAAATGTAATGTTCTTTTTATCATATATTAGCCTTTTCCGGCCAAAATATAAAATAGCTACGTATTTTTCACTATAATAAACGCGCAACTTTGACGACGTCGCCTATCCTTTGAATGACGTCGCGTGATAGCTCTATTACACTAGTGTATTATCAAAAATAAATAATGGCTTTATTACGCTGCCGCGACGTCAAACATATGATAAATTGCAGTTCGTGCATCATAAGTTGCAATAAATTGCAGTTCGTGCATCATATGCTGCAATAAATTGCAGTTCGTGCATAATCATTTATTATAAATTGCAGTTCGTGTATTATAAGTTGCAATAACTTGCAGTTCGTGTATCATAATTTGCAATGAATTGCAGTTCGTGCAATAAATTTTAGAGTTTAATTCACGTAGTGCAACGAAATTTAAGTCCATCACATGCTTTACCGTCGTACCACGGGTCATAAATGAAGGTAACACGTTCGGAGTGTAAGTAAGACTGTAGGACCGTAACTATATTAAAGATGATAATTAGGAAGCATTGTAAAGAATAGTGAAATAAACACAAACATCTTATTCACATATAAATATGTTTGCCTTCTTACCAAATTCAAAATATCAAAGATATGCATCCAAATGCACGTCACTTATACTTACTTACTTATTCCTCTTCGTCCCTGGTGGGATATAAGGCTGCAACGGTCTTTCTCCACTATGACCCAAAACTAACATGTACGTCACGGTGATATATCATTCATGTAATATAAAAGCTGGATCTGGTACGTGGATGTATTTAAATATGTTTGCAGATGAAGGACAAAAGTTTTATGATGGATGTCTTAAGCTTGCTGATCAATATGGCCGAGATACTGACAAAGCTACTGTGTATATAGCTGTAGGAAGCATGGAGACGCATACAAAGGTATAATACAACATCATAAAACCGGTTACCTCCCTTTACAATACCTCCATTGGGAGGTACCTGTAGCGAGGAGTTTGAATAGATTGGTTTCCATTTCCCATTGTTGCAGTAGTTGTACAAATACTGTACGTACGCTTGGGACGAGAATCGGACTAGTACTTTGAGGTGAGGTAGGGAACTGTCCTGTGAAATCATATTGTAAACTTATTCATTTTCGCGGATTTAAGTAAAATGTCGATTTCGTCGGGGTTATAAGTATGTGAACATCAAGTGCAATGATAACGAGTGAAAGTATGAACGAAAATTAATAATTTGTGAAGCGTCGATTTTGTAGTCGGGTTCATTATACAAGTTGTTGCATTTCAAAAGAGCAGAAGGCAAACCTTGTAACATGTACATGTTTCAATAACGGAGGTCGATTAATTGTGAGGAATTAAAAAAAAGGTTGGCAATTTCATCCACGAAACCAATGAGAATTGATACACATACTAATTTTATTTTTAGCAGTATTAATAAACGAAGTATAACATTGTGGTTGCAGGGAGATCTTCAGAATGGTGCTGACAAATATCGACAAGCTTTGAAGGTATTACGTAACAATGACAATACTCTACAACTTGCTACACTCTACCAAAAACTCGGTTGGAACGTCTTCAAACAAGGGGAATGTGAGGAAGCCATAAAGTAGGTTTGTTTAGAAATGTTTATGAAATTAGTGAACTATATTTTGGAGACCAGTTTATATGGGCGGAAGTTACGCAACTGACCGGTTTACTTAAGCTAAGATGGCGCCGTCTATTGGTGGCGTATGAAAAAAGTAGTTTTATCAACTTAAACTAGGTGCGATTTTTGAAACGAGTTTTAAAATCAGTTGTTCTTCAAACAACTAAAACTCATAAATGCGGCTAGCAAAAACAATTTATAGTGACACCTCAGATTTGGACTTCGGTGCTATTTAATTTCATTCTTCTTGTTCAGATCAATGTTGGGCATTGTGGCATGGCGTGTGCTTCTGGTCTGTGAATTTTCCTTTTGTGGGTGTGTCCCATCTCGTGCATTTCGTGCTTCGCTGTTTCTGTTGAATGCTTGCCTTTCCCGCCCGATTTGTTTTTCTCTTTCTGATTTATTTCGGGGTTGCAATTTGGTAAATGCTGTACTGATGTATTCAGTATGGAAGGATCCGATTACTTTCGGTACATTACCATGTTTATCTCGTTGGCCAAATGTTAATAAATTTACAAATATGCTTTGTATAACACTTTTTCATTCACTTGTATTTCAGGTTATACAAGAAGTCATTTGATATATCCACAAAATACGTAGATGAAGGGAGTAATGCTCTAACTCTGACAACAATGGGATATATTGGTGTGGTACATGTAGTTCTTGGTATGTTTCCAATCATCTCATTTGTTTTGTATGGACAGTGTTGTACGACCGTTTCGAAATCAATTTCAATCCGGTCATATCGGTGACTTAGAATTAGAAGGTTGTAAGTGCTACTTACGACCTTATAAGACTCGTGCATATTTGAAATCTGCATCGCGAAACGCTTCATTTTGACCTAAGCGAAGTTGAAAAAGCTTATTTACCATAAGTAAAGAGTAGTTTTTGGGACAGTTTGTCTTGTGTTTTCAAAATATAGATTTTGTTTTGACGACCCCCTTACTCTAAGCCAGCGATATGTACATAGTGTTAAAAGGGCGATCAGAAATAATCGTGTGTGTGCCCTTGAAATTTCAAACACTAAACATTAATTTAATTTCTGAAAGATTGGAATACCGATGTGACTTCAGGATATTATCCTATATTGTTTTATTCTTCTCAGCCATGAAAGAAAATTTCCTTTGCAATCCAGGCGCGACTGCAGCAAGAAAATATAATACATGTACCACTGTTATTTCGTCCAAAAAGATGATATTAATTAAGTCTGGCAGGGAATGCAGCACTCAACTTAACCAGCCCGGCACATAAAACGTTAAAACTTTTTAAAAGCATACAAGGTACAATGTCCAACTGAACCAACACACACTCGTACAGCGGAATTTGTAACACATTTGACTAACTTTAAAGATTGTTTCTCTCTCCAGGAAATTTCGACGAAGCAGAAAAATATCATTTCCCTTGTCTGAAAAAATGCGAGGAAAAGCACGGGAATGTCCACCCCAAGACGGGCAACGCTTACAACAGAATCGGGCTATTCTTTGATCAACGTGGTGATCCCTTAAAGGGCCTCGAATATTTCAAACAAGGACTTGAAATTAAACGAAAATCAAACGCAGCCCCGATCTCGATCGTTTATTCCATGAGTAACGTTGCTAATTCGCTGAATGCTTTAAACAAATTTGAAGAGGCACATAAAGTAGCAGATGAAGCGTTTGACATACTGGAACGCCAAGACCTGTACATGCTGGATGGGTTTTCATTGATGTACAACACACGTGGTAAAATATACGCCAGAGAAGCGAACTGGGTTGAGGCTGTTAAGGCATTTGATCGGACAGTTGAAATAACCAGACTAGTTGAACAGGGTAGTTACATTTATATGAAACGTTTGGTGAATCTAGCGGAGATGTTGGAAAAGTGTGGTCGATACAGGCGATGTTTGAAGGTTGCCGGTGAAGCAATTGGGCTTAAGAATGAAACAACAAAGGCACTGCCACATAACTTCATAGCTATTGAATGTCTCCAATGTATGGCGAGAGTGTATAATATGTTAGGTCAGCGGAAGAATTATGTTAAGTCCCTCTTCATGATAGAGAGTGAATGTTTTAGGTTAGAGGTGGTATGTACGAATCAATACAATGAAAGAGAGGTTGACAGAATATGTGGAATCAGAGATGAACTGCAAGAACAGTTTAAAGACTTGGACATGTGATAAGGTACTTGGATCGCATGACTGTGATGTTTAAGTCGTAGTCAATTTGTGTGTTTCTTGTTTCATGTTCAAATAGAAAATGATAATTAAATAATAATATACATGTATTAATTAAAGTTAAGTATATGTAGGCAACGGTACGTAGGTATAGGTAGAAAGATATGGTGTGGCCTTTTAACCATTAAAGTAGTATATGTCCAGCATACATTGTTAGCAGAAAGTTGGAAATCTAGAGTATAAATGGGGCATCTAGGAGTTCGGTAAAAATGTTGTATGTGGTGTTTAGCTTAGATTAATAAGACCATAAACTAACCTTTACATGTATACATTATGTACACATATGCGGCACGGATAGGGATCGTTGGCAAATAGTGAATGTTTTGTGTTCTAGTGAACACGTGTTGACAAGTTAATAACATGGAAGTAATGAATTATCCCACCATTTGTTATGTTCTAGTGAAAGCGTGCTTTTAGTCAGTATATTTCACAAGACGTGTCCTAACACGCTGGTCATTAAGGTATCTAGAATATACAGTATGATGACGATCTGGTAGTTGTTGTCAGTTTCAACATTGAACATATAATAACAAATGTATACTTTGAGTTTTGATTTCTGTGAAATTAAATTACCTTCCCATATAGTTCCGTTGTATTCATAACAAGTGATTATATAGTGACTATCAAAGTAAGTGTCGTTTTTATTATTTGGCTTGAAATACCTTAATATTTCATTTTAATTGTTGCTGATTTGGTTGTTGTTAATAATTATCATATTAAAAAAATGTAATAAAACAAATGTATAAAACAGTGTTTTCGTTTATACGGTGTTTGTCTTTTTAATCGACTTTTTTAATTTAGTCATACCGGTATAAATGGCCAATTGTTGAAATAACAAGTTTTACTAGACTTTACCAGGACACAATATACTAAAACACCATGTCGAAAACGACAGAGGCAAATACTAACTTCTTACACAGCTCAAAAATGTTACCCACTTTTCCACATGTCGTAGACATTAACATAGCCAATGTCGCAGAAGAACAAATTGCGTTAATATATTGAAATACATTATGAAGACTAGCAATGGAGTCTGGTGACATATATAACCATATACATGCCTCCTATGCTTGGGTCATCAGCAAAAACTTTTGTGGTGCATTTGACTTGGTCGGGTAGATCAACTTTATCATGAATATTTCTGCATGAAATGTTATGTATATGTTATTGAATAACACAAGATTGGATTATTAAAGGTTTTTTCTTTTCAAAATTGAATACATGTATTCATTGAACCATGAAACATCAACGCACGTAAAATGCACGAGGAATTGAGCGGTAGATGCAATTTATTTTTAGGTACGTTCAATAAGAATTTTAAGTATATCGTCACATTAAAAAACACACAAAATTTTGCGATTTTTCACCTAACAACATAATGCTTTTAAACTTTTAAAAATACATTTTAAATTCTATGGTCAAAGGGAGGTAACTCGTCGCAAATTGCATTTTACAGCAAAGAGTGGACACTTATAAGCCTAACCTGGGCTTATTTTTATCATTGTTTTCTTTATTGCTGTCTCCGTGATAAGAACATACACTTGAACACAAGATTTAACAGCAAAGAGGACACATAATTATCTGCATTAACAATCTGACAAACACCTAGTGAACACACGACATAAATTTGTGGCATTAATGAATTATGTTTTGCTGATGTCATCATTTGTTTATTTTGCTTGTGAAAATTGGTATCAGATTGTAATAAAATCAATTGAAATGTCATCCCACATACCCACGCTACATATGTTGAACATTTCTGCAAGATCCAACACACGAACTATCCGAGTTGTGGGTAAATATATGCATGCACACTTATAAGATTTGTTAAGAGTATATTCATGCATATGTGTTTGACAAGTGAAATGGCACTATAATCAGTTAATAACTTAATACATGGAAATAAACTTAAATACCTAGTGACCAGAATTATTCCTCGAAAAAGGGGTTTAATGCCTCTGAGATCTTCTTCTTTTTCAATGTACTCGGAACTGGGCTTTTGATAGGCGAAATGAACTCAAAAGATGATAGATGTAACCTACCAAGATACATATATACAGATATATACATCGTTCCAGAAATTCCAAACAGCATGAACAAGAAGCTCACTTGAAAACTGACTATCACCAGCGACTATCTATGGTCGGTTTGATGGGAAGGATTTGTCCCAATTAATGATTTTCGGGCTACCCACAATGTGTTCAAGCTTATGATATAATTCATTAACCTGATATGCTCGATCTTATCAGACGCCTTGGAGAAGTCCATAGCCGTTAACAACATATGTATGTTGACTCTGTTCAGTGCTGACATTGTAAAAATCCGTGGCTTCTATAGAGTGATGAAATAGTCCCCTCCATTGGACAACTTCAACTACAAGAAGACGAGTGGAATGACATGACGTTTATATACACTACGTCGAATTTCTAATTTGCCACCCTATAAAATATGCTTCTATGTGATACATTTAACCAATACATATGAAGTTGAGTTATGTTTTTATTCCATACGTTAATCTATCGATTTACAGAAATAAAACACGTGTTTTATGCTAAATCATCCATGCTCAACAGTTAGTGCAAAATGGCTTGTGAGCACTAGGTGCTCGTGCACGGTATGAAAAATGTTTGTATTTGGTTGGAATGTATCCTCTGTAGATTGCCTTTTATGAAAAACATTAAACTTTGAGAAATTGAATAATGTGGGACTCGCCAAAGCCATCCGATTGATGAGTACCGCCACCCAAAACAGCGAAGTGCGCCACACGTGTTTTAAAAAAATTCCAAACTCTTTAGTAACGTTTAATTTAGCGCAAACTACTGTGGGAAACATGTTTTCCTATCAATGTAAGAAGATATCATCGGGTTTTGGATTATTTGTATTCTTCTGCAAACACTTTTTCTAAAATATATTTAAAAAACACGTGGTCAAACAGAAATTTATTGAAGTGCATGCATACATCTGACGGCTTGAGCGCGTTCCCGTTGCTCATTCTCGTGAGGTTTTATGTTTTTCATAAAAGGAGATCCATAGAGGATGTGTTCCAACAAAATACGGTCATATTTCATGCCTTGTGCGAGCACCACGTGCATAAAAGCAATTTCGCACTATTCGTTCCGCATGGATGATTTTGTACCTGAACACGTGTTTTATTTCTGTAAATCGATAGATTATGTGTGGAATGAAAACATAACGCAACTTCATATGTATTGATTGAATTCATCACATAGTATCAAATTATATAGGGTGGCCAATTAGAAATTCGGCGTAGTGTAGAACTTTAAAAAAATCCCTTCATCACAAAGGTATAATAATTTATAATTATATAATATAACTTATATATTTACATATTGAGCTTCTGTACCAAAATTGTTCCACTGGCCATTTATGTTTGCCATTGTTTTTTTCTTTAGGTATTTATATACAGGAGACACTTCATCGATAGGATCAGAAACTTTTCACGAAGTGTACATGTATCTACATGTATTTCTCTGACAGGATAATATATATTTGATATATTTTTTTGTAATATTTGAATGTCCACTTAAGCTATACTTTAATAAGACCATTAAATTCCATCGCCAACTTGTTTTAATCATTCCAAAATTTACTAAACTGGACAGAACTGAACAGAACAAAACTCAATTTTATCCCAGGTACATATATATATGAGTACATGTCTTATGTTTAATATTATGTTTGATCTGTGATTTATATGTCATGTTACATGACCCATGATTGGAAAATAAAACATTCTATTCTATTCTAAACCGGGGCATAGATTTATCGAACAGCTCCTGATAATACTGAGTAGTGGTTTAGAAGTAATAGTCATATTCCTATAGAGGGATCCAACCTTAGAGACAAAGATTGAAGTCTCTGCCAACTCTCAGCCAAAGAATACCCTTCTTAATGTGATAATGATATTTACTGGAAAGGGAGGTAACTGCTGCTATGTTTGGTATAAAATCAATACCATACCGACTCACTAAAAACAAGATGGCCGCCATACCGGTGAATTATATTTTTCTTGTATTTTGTTCCATTTTTGGGCAAATATGCTGCAATGAAGCGTTTTATGAGGAACTGTACATCAAATCTATGGAAAAGGGGAATGTTTTGAACCATTTCCAATTTACAACAGTCTGGAACTCGTCAATATCTGATACAGAAACGTGTAAGTGTACTAGTTTTCGGATAGTAAATATTTGTCCAAAACATCAATTTATATTTTTATATGCAACATTCTGCATTGTACTCATATACCTGTATCGGCAACCATCATGATTGAGAATCTTCCTTACTCCAGATAGTGTGTGAATGCATTATTATGCAAGCCATAAATTAATTTGATTAAAACTTTGAAAATAAAACACAGGCCTAAGAAATTATATACCCCTGTGGTATTGGAAACATTCTAATTTGAAATGGCGCACTTAACAGTTTACGTCATTATTTTGTTATAAATATAAAACGTTCATAATTAAAGTGATTGAGCAATGATAGGGCAATTCAATGGGAACATGTTGACACTAAATATCAATAGTCAATTCCATCAATGCATGTTGTATGACTATTACAATGAAAGACACGCTCAGCTTATTATGTCAAGTCCGCGTGATATGAAATGGCGCACCTATCCTGTAGGTCCCTAGTGGTAAAAAAATAAAAGGATTCATGATGTAGTTGTTTCCAATTTTATTTTATGGCTATATAGTCCATTTTTATATAATAGTTAGCTTACTTTGTTTACTTCTTAGATAATAAATCAATAATTAGTATCGAGACAGAATTGCACTGGTTACTAATTGCCATTATACTTTTTGAGTCACCAAGACAACTTGAAGATGTCCAAACAAGTGTTAAATCATCTATTACTGTCATGTAAGAATCATTCATGGCATTTGCATAGTTTGATCTGTCACCAACTTGACTTGGGAATGCCGAAAATATCAATGACAGTTAATATTAACAAAATTTTCAAAACATATTATTTCAGATTTTGACTAGTTTTTTTCAGTTTTTCTTAATAAGAAAGTTACATCCTTCTGGACACCATTTTCTGTGTTTGACAGTGTGTAGGACATTTTAATCATGTTACATGGTGTTAACATGGATGCCTGCAGTGCTCTTTACAAAAAAAATTTGAAGTTACAATTTCATTTTACAAATTAGTGGGATTACGATATTTGAGGAATAAAGTGTCATAAGAAATTCCAACAAATATGGGTACAGCATACCTTTCGAGTTTTAAAAGCACCAAATTTTACTTTGAACATTGTTTATTTGCATTACAGACCAAAACCATACATCCTTCCAAAAATATACTGGAAATGTATGTCATTTTGGGTCTTAAACTCAAGAAAAGACCACTAATCTCAGGTGCGCCATTTCTGATACCGCGCCACAACCCATACCACCACGATATATCACATAATACTGAGAAAATACTTGACAATGTCATGGTTAATGGTAGAGCATTGAGAACTGTTGTACACAAGGCCGGTTCAGTGAATGGTACGTAGACGACAAATTTGGTTCCATTGATATATATATTATACAAGGTATGCATATTTCTACTCAACAAATTTTCGTATGACAAGATCGCAACAATTTCCTGGTTTAATAGAGAATTCTTGTAGGGGCCCGAGAAATCTGTTTCGTACTTGTTCTCTTGTATAGTAAAAGAGTGAAAAATTGGGGACTACCAAACTCTCATTGTATTTTAGTGATATAATTTCTTAGGCCTGTGATTAAAGTAATTTGAAAGGGGGAAGTCTCTGTGCACAGCTGTGTATCACATAACCTAATTGGTCGTATTTGGGTAGGTTTATCTTTCACTGTGTAAACATGTGAACTCCCGGTTATTGCTAGAGCTGTCATTCATTACACCCTAGGTATATTGACAATTCTGATATACCTGAAGACTAGTATCGACGATACATCGATATATAATATTGATTGACACATACAGACAAACAATAAATATGGCTGATTTTACTTATTTAGCCATTCTGTACTGTATATTTGGGTTATAGATTCTGCTTTTGAACATAGCACCTTTGGTTTGAGTTTAGACTTGACCCATTTTGACAATTTGTGAACTTCCTTTTTAACAAAGAAAATGTTTTATGCAGCAAAAAGAGGATTTCGGATAGTTCCATTCATTTAACCATGTATCGGTATTACAAAATGTGATTGGCTTAAAAATATCGTTGAT
This sequence comes from Spisula solida, assembly GCA_947247005.1. Lineage (NCBI taxonomy): Eukaryota > Metazoa > Mollusca > Bivalvia > Venerida > Mactridae > Spisula > Spisula solida. The sequence continues at coordinate 43,228,530 of OX365949.1, forward strand.
ACATTGATATCACTTCTATCAATGACTGCTCTAGTTATCGCAATAAGTCATACACATGGATTTGTATAGTCTCCAAATAAATCATACAGTGACCGGAATTTACAGATGCTTTTGCTCGCAATAAGTCATACAAGTTGAATTGTATAGTCTGACTCTCCCAATCAGTCATACAGTGATTAGCTTCAAACGCTGTGTCTTTTGGACTCTACCTGCCAGAAGGTTAAAAATCTCGCAAAAATGTGCAGGAGGAATTTAGTTGATAATTGTCTACATTTGTCTATAATGATTTGAAATGTATTACTATTATTATTATTGTAGTCAAACACTACAGACTGTTTCCAAAAGCTTTGGGTGATGTGCTGAGTACATACAAAGTTCAGGAACTACATTTATCACAGACTCAGGGACTGTGGAACTATGAACACTGGGGATATCCACCAGAGGATGCACCCCCAGGTGTTGAGCTTTGGGTATGGTTTCAGCCGCAGAATGTCAAGTAAGATTTATTTATGCATCAATGAACTTAATTATTTTATTCATTTATAACATTTTTTCATTTTGTTTATCTAACAGCAAAAACAAAATGGCAAGTTTTTGAAGTTTTCAGCATGGACTTGTAATAATTAAAATGAAAATTTGTAGTTGTAGGCCTTTATGGATGAATGCTAGGGGTGACTATTGAGTCCAATTTTGACTATTGCAATACTATTGCTATTGCTGAAAGTACTATTGCGATACTATTGTATTGCTGGAAACTATTGCGATACTATTGCAATAGTTATTGCCAAGCCTTAAAAACCAGAGATTAACTTGTAAATGCAATTTTGCACTGTGTAAGATATCATTTTGTTGTACAACATAGAAATCTTTTATTTGTGGAAATGATTTAAAATGAATTTGACAGAAATAGATTAATAAAATTAAGGCGATATTGGTCCATTGTGGTTGTTTCGATGCGAAACGGAAGTTATTTTAAATTAATAATAAACTTTATTTATAAAAAGCAAACTATCGTAACTATCGATAGTTGAGCTAACTATCGGCGATAGTTATTGGATCGAGACTTTTACTATCGATCCATACCATCGGGACACTCGGAATCGCAATGCATCGATATTTCGATGCATCGGCCCACCCCTAATGAATGCCACCGAGACTTACAAATTTTCTTTAAATCAACAATATTTTCAATACTTATCAGTTTACTTTATCTTACCATCCAAAGCTATATATTTCAATCATTTTAATGGTATTAAAACACATACTTTTGAACATGCAATTGCATGAAAAAAGCGCTATATATAAATTTTGTATTTATTATTCTTTTCAATTTGGTTTCAGTTACGATCAAGTTTGGGCAGAATTGGTCAATGCTCTTTCTGGACTATTCTGTGCTTCGTTGAACTTCATGGACGCAAAGGCTACAACAATGCCTCGCTGGAGCTTCAGGCCTATGGGAATTGCATCGGAATACTACAGTTTTGATTCCAGATTTATGCGGTATTCAGCGCTACCCAAGGAGATTGTTTGTACAGAGAATCTGACACCATGGGGAAAACTTTTACCATGTGAAACTCAGGTACCTTACCTAGAATCATCTAAGAATACATTATAACCAAGTGTTAAATGCTGAACTGTCTCAACTCACAGATTTTGATTCAGACCCCCCCCTGAAATTTAGGCAAAAATAAGTATGTTAGCCACAGCTAGGGCTGTAAATCTAGTAAGAGCCTACCCCTGAGAAAATAGTTTGTTGGGACCCCTAAGCCGAATAGATAAATGGATCCCGTAGGAGATGTCCTAGAATGATGTTGTTGATGTCATGAACATGTATATGATAGGAGAGTGAATTATACAAAAAATTGTCTTTTGAATGTTTTTATTACAGGTTGGATTGTCTACCTTGTTTAATGCTGTGAAATTGTACGACTCCAGTTTTCATTCATTAGGTCTACATGTTAGACCTGTCTGCCAGGTATGATTCATCATTATATTGTTCTTTGTAATGTAACATCAGATAGAGTTAAAAATAGTTTTTTGAATATTTCTTTAATAAATCTGTTGTGTCAGTAATGGCTTCCTATTTGGCATAAAACATTTTTGTTTGTACTCCAATTTTAATCAACAAGGTATCACTTTGTGGGAAATTTCATGCTTTATTACATGATATAGTTTACTTTAACATACCTTCAATAGAAAATGAGCAATGTATGCAAACACGATTTTGTGAGATCTTGTCAAACTGCCACATGACTGCGAGATGTGGATTACTTGCCAATTTTTGTAATATATAGGTCTTTGATTTGGGTGAGGGTTTATGGACAGCTTTTAAATATTTAATGGATAGCTATTTCCGTGACATTCATATAACATTCTGTGAGACTCTTAAATAGTTAAAAATCAATTGAATAATGAATTATTAACAAGGATTTCCAACTACTAACTTGCCTAGTTCAGCATGGACTTAAATGTGCAAGTGGATGTCAAAGTGGCATCAATATCAGTATCTTCAAATGCATTTTACTCAAAGCAATGTACAGTTTTATCTACTTCTGAAGTTTCAGCAACTAGGGTTTTGAAATGAATATTGAATATTTAGCAGAGTTACTGCCCTTGTTAGAATTATTTTTTGTGGGATTTTCATGTTACTTGTTTTGTTTTTTAGGACTCGGGCTGTACTCAGACAGGCATTGAACTTAAACAAACATTGTCTGTTGTATTCAATCCAACATCAGTAAACCGGGCACAGAATAATGGATTTCAGAGTAAGTAATCTCATAATGTGTGAGAAATAAAGCACAAGCTCTCTCGAACAACACCCTTTGGGAAACATGAAGTCTGATTGTTCTGGAGAGGTAAAACGTATAGAAAATTGTCACTTTAGGAACAATATGATTATGCTGCTTAGTAAAGAGAGGTTGGTGCTATACAAAGGGCATATCTCATCAGTACCAAGTCAAGTTGTGCATATATCCTAGGCGCACGTTTTAAGGGAGTTGTGGCCCTTTGTTTTTTTACACTTATAAATTTTGTCCACATATTTATCTGTAATCATTAGTCTGATTTCAGCAAAACGTTGCATGACTGATCAGGACCAAGCTAAACATTGAATGACTGATCAGGACCAAGCTTAACATTGAATGACTGATCAGGACCAAGTTAAACATTGAATGACTGATCAGGACCAAGTTAAACATTGAATGACTGATCAGGACCAAGTTAAACATTGCATGACTGATCAGGACCAAGTTAAACATTGCATGACTGATCAGGACCAAGTTAAACATTGCATGACTGATCAGGACCAAGCTAAACATTGAATGACTGATCAGGACCAAGTTAAACATTGAATGACTGATCAGGACCAAGTTAAACGTTGTTTGACTGATCAGTACTAAGCTAAACATTGCATGACTGATCAGGACCAAGCTTAACATTGCATGACTGATCAGGACCAAGCTAAACATTGAATGACTGATCAGGACCAAGTTAAACGTTGTTTGACTGATCAGTACTAAGCTAAACCTTGCATGACTGATCAGGACCAAGCTAAACGATGCATGACTGATCAGGACCAAGCTAAACGATGCATGACTGATCAGGACCAAGTTAAACGTTGCATGACTGATCAGGACCAAGTTAAACGTTGCATGACTGATCAGGACCAAGTTAAACGTTGCATGACTGATCAGGACCAAGCTAAACATTGCATGACTGATCAGGACCAAGTCTAGTTGTGTATATTTTTGGCACAAGATGTTTGGATCAATTTTAAGGGAGTTATGGCCCTTTGTTTATAACTCGCATAAGTTTTGTCTCCACTTTTCCTCTGTAATCAATGATTGGATTTCAAGGAAAGTTTGCATTATTTATCATTACGAAGTCTAGTTGTGCATATTGTCAGAGCACATTGCAGTGACTGTGTCAAGCAGTATCTGGGGGTATTCATCACATTCAGTGATATTTCTTGTTTGTTTTTCATGTTTTTCCACCGGGAAATTCGCAGAAAGTTATTAATTATGATTTTGAATGTTTTTGTTACAGATTGGAGTTTTAGAAGCATGTTTGATAGAACTCTGTATGATACTTGTCCTATGGCAACCTATAGTAAAGTGTATGTGGATATGACACTTCATCCGGTAAGTTCTTTATACCAATCTTATTAAAATTAGACCCTAATTACGCTTCACAACTTTACGCTGATATAGGATCTGACAACACTCAGTACGGGGTCATGTCAATGTGTACTTTACATCATCCAATCAAATGGCTGCTTTCACAATCTGAAAGAGCGGTGCAAGTCTGCTGAGGTGACTAGATATTATTTCATTGGACCAACTACGGGATGTCATTGTGCGCCAGAGAGGCCATTTGAAGTTTTGAACATCGACTTCTTACAGAGTATAGTCAGATATTTTACAGCGTAAAGGAATGTAGCAAATGTTAGGGTCTGATTTTAATGAGATTGTCTATTGTACATACCTGGCCCCTATCTCCCAAAGCATCTCAAGTAGAAATCTCATCTCAAATTGAGATTTTGCTTAAATCATTTGAGATAAATCAGATGTTTGAGCTTTTTCTGTAATAAACTATGACTAACTTAAAGGTTTTCTGTATTGTGATGCGAAATTTAAATCCAGTCTCCTATGGAAACGATCTCAAGACACATGGAAATATTTGAGATGAGATTTAGCTCAGATTAAGATGTTTTGGGAGATTAGGGCCTCATATCTTAAAGGCACTCGCCCATCATTTCCCTCGTCTAGGGTTGTTTAATATTACATGTATTATTGTTTCATACCATTAATATGCAGAAGATTTTTTGGACACAATTTGCTGATCTATTTTTAGAACACAAACTGAAAGTTGGAATTTCCTAGACATCAATATTTTACTTTTCTAGCCACAGCAGACATCTAAATATTACTATACTAATTTAAATAAAATAAAAATGAAGTTGATATCAGTGATTGTGATTTCTTTTGTATATGCTAATTTTTCAGGGTTCAAAGAGCATAAATTTTAAGGCAAGTCATACATTGTGGTATCAAGAAAGTGTTGATATTGAAATGTTACCAGCAAGTATTGGTAGCATGTTGACAAGTGTTGGTAGTGTTGACAAGTGTTGGTATTGTTGACAAGTGTTGACAAGTGTTGGTATTGTTGACAAGTGTTGGTATTGTTGACAAGTGTTGGTAGTGTTGACAAGTGTTGGTAGTGTTGACAAGTGTCGGTAGTGTTGACAAGTGTCGGTAGTGTTGACAAGTGTTGGTAGTGTAGACAAGTGTTGGTAGTGTAGACAAGTGTTGGTATTGTTGACAAGTGTTGGTATTGTTGACAAGTGTTGGTAGTGTTGACAAGTGTTGGTAGTGTTGACAAGTGTTGGTAGTGTTGACAAGTGTTGGTAGTGTAGACAAGTGTTGGTAGTGTAGACAAGTGTTGGTATTGTTGACAAGTGTTGGTATTGTTGACAAGTGTTGGTAGTGTTGACAAGTGTTGGTAGTGTTGACAAGTGTTGGTAGTGTAGACAAGTGTTGGTAGTGTTGATAAGTGTTGGTATTGTTGACAAGTGTTGGTATTGTTGACAAGTGTTGGTAGTGTTGACAAGTGTTGGTAGTGTTGACAATTGCTGGTATTGTTGACAAGTGTTGGTAGTGTTTATAAGTGTTGGTAGTGTTGACAAGTGTTGGTAGTGTTGATAAGTGTTGGTATAGTCCAGTCAGGATAAAAATCCAGTGACGCAGCGGTCGAGTCCACTATAACGGTGTAAAACCAATTATAAAGGCTTATACTGTACACACAACTATAATTTCAATGCTAAACTAACATACTTAACCTCGCTCTACCTGTTTAGACAATGGGTGTGATTTTTTGCGTACACATAACAGAGCTACAGATAAGGTTTTAGTCAATTGGGTATTTTACCCCGAGTTTCAATTTTGATTGGGTTTTGACAAATTTTAATTGGGTATTTAATAAAACTCGAAGGGTAAATAAGCTTTTATGTACTATTTTTTCACTCTAACATCCCTTTTCTAATTGGGTATTTCAAATTATCTTTGCTTTTTCTTACTCCCTCCTCTCAAAATCTATTGGGTTTTTAAGAAAATTAATTGGGTAATTACCCCAATACGCAGCTTATCTGTAGCTCTGACATAAACTGCAACGTCACTGTCACAATATCCTAACTGGACTATACTGTTGACCATAATATTGAGATCATATAACTTTTTACAAACATTTCGTTTTTCATAGAAGTTATTATAAGTCACCATTTATGTTCAGTATAAGAGTGTACATCTATTATTCTGTCTCAGTCACCAAAGATGGCCCTGTCTCCAGAACCTGACGAGGTGATCAATGTGAAACGTGGAGGGGAGAAACGTGTGTATGCTGTTTATGATCTGAGACGACATACAGTTGGGAAGGAAAGTCTCGACTTGATTGGCACGTATGCAACCAACGTACAATATGGAGAGACCAACCCACCACCACTGTACGCACATAGATATGTCACAGGTATGTTGATGGTTAAAGTACAGAGATTTTTACCTGACTCTCGACCTATTAGCATAATTAAACAAGTGATCTTGTCTTTATTTATAACCACAGTTGTATATTTTCACAAACGTGAAGTATCACGAAGACGCTCTCAAATTGTAATACCAACACAAATCTAAAGGACCAATATTGCACAATTTGCTTGCGGATATTTATATATTCAACGCGTGAACCTTGTTATATATTCATCGTAAAGGTCAGGATCCAGTCAAATTCTCCGTGCTATAGCTTAAAACTGAATTACAGTAAAACCAGATTTTGAGTGTGTCCTATAAACGGGGTAATATCTTATGTGAGCAATGGTTAATAAAATAAGACATAGAAACAACATTTGAATATTGGCAAACATTCCTCGATATTTCGGTGACCCATTCGTGGTCCTGGGATTTAATCCCTGAATATTTTTTAATGTTTATCTGGGATGATTTGGGGGGTTCCGAGAGGCATCGAGAGAACTGCTGATGTGTTCCCAACGTATAACTGCCTCAGGGATTTACTCACGATGACAATTAGGAACTTTGCGGACAGGTTTTTCAAATATATCCGGAGCCATCGGGAAAAATATGTGTAATTCCTCATTGTCAGTGGGACCTAAGCTTAAAGTCTGCTATAAGGGTTGGATTGTAGATTTTGTATATATATATTTCAGGTTACGGTCTATATATATTTCAGGTTACGGTCTATATATATTTCAGGTTACGGTCTATATATATTTCAGGTTACGGTCTATATATATTTCAGGTTACGGTCTATATATATTTCAGGTTACGGTCTGGAGAGAGGCGGTATTGTATGTACACTGTATAACAACCTGAACACCAACCTTACAGTGATCTATATGGAAACTATACCCTGGTATCTTCGTGTCTACTTCAGTTCTATACATATTGAAGCTTATGGCATACCTACTAAACCATGTAAGTGGAAATGTTGGTTAACAAAATTTGTTTGTAAGGGGTAAAAAGAGGTCATCTTGTGGTGGGTCACTTGGTCAGTTTGTCTGTTGTAGAAAATGTACAACACATTGTATTTTCTTCACATTTGCATATTAAATGAGTGTTTTAGCTCATGTCTTTTCTCGTTCGGTTGTGTGTTGGGCATTGTGCCTTGTATGTTTTCATGTTTTCTGTGCACGACTGGTTAAGTTGAGTGGTGCCTTCCCTGTCTGACTTAATATTATCTTTTTGCCTCTTCATTGACGACATTTTGTTGTACCATGTTATTGTTCATATTCTATTCATTCCAGATAAGACTCACTTCATTCCAAGTAAGGACAGAAGTCAGCCAAGTCAGTTAGAACTTGTATTCAGATTGAGACCAGAGTCTGTCACACAGATCAGTCTGGAGTTTGATCGAGCCTTCCTCAAGTGGACTGAGTACCCCCCAGATGCTAACCATGGATTTTATGTGAACTCGGCTGTTATTTCTACTATGTTACCATCAGGAAAACAATATACTGCAGTCCCTCAAAATGTTTCAACTTTCGGTGACAGGTAACGTAATTTTGTACAGTTGAACAACAATAGTAAGAAATCTGGACTGGTTAGGGTATATTTTTAATCCAGTAAAATATGCTTGGTCTTGACAAGTAAAAGTAATGAAATAGTGTCAACGATTATGTTTAGATATAATTGGTGCCATAAATGTTGGTAATTCAGTTGTTAAGTTAGATGTTGATGCCGTCATTCAGTCAAATAGTAGAATGTCCATTTAGAGTGATATAAGGAATCCGGGTACACTACCCTAGCTCTTTCTGAGTAGACTCCTTGGTTTTTAACGTGCCTGGTGTATAGCACCAATACACATGAGACTACCTATGGGCTACCAACCTGTTTATCTCAAGTTGTGTGGGAAACAATGAAAAGTGTTATAGAAATGACCAATGATACGGGTACATTCATTTTAATAATGCATGTACATCATTTTCTTGCCTTATTTATATTCCCCCAACTTTGATTAGGGGTATATTGCTTTGCACATATGTCTTGTCTGTCTGTCCGTCGGTCGGTAGACCAAATGGTTTCCGTTCAATAACTTAAGAAAGCTTTGCAGTTGGATCTTCAAACTTTACATGAAGATTAACCAGCAACAGTAGATGACCTCTATTGATTTTGAGATTAGTAGGTGAAAGGTCAAGGTCACTTTGACCATTACCATTTCTGACTATTGGGCTGCCATTAGGCAAACATTGCAAACATCTCTTGTCTTGTTTCAGTTTATCGGATGAATCCAGTAAATTCTTCCTACGCTTACATACAGAGAGTTTGCTGGTATCTCTCCCGACGCCAGATTTCAGTATGCCGTACAACGTGATCTGTCTAGCGTGTACCGTGGTTGCCATAGCATTTGGCTCGCTACACAATCTAACTACAAGGAGATTTGTTGCTATCGATCCAGCAAAACGACGTGGAAATCCATTACATAAATTGAAAAACTTGTTTTCTCGAAACACTGAAAAATCTGATGAAAAAACTGAAGAGAGTGTCGATGCAAAGGAACAAACAGACAATGATAAAGTTGAAGACGAAGATGCTAAGACAATGAAGGAACCTAAAGCGGATAAGGATAAGAAAAGTGACTCGGTCAAAAAAAGAAAAACTCATTCTAGGGAAGTAACTTCATGATGAAAACTCGTGAGGGTGTACTGTATTTGCCATTTGTCCAATCATTCCTGTAAGCCATTATAAATTAATTGCTAGATAATCATCCCAATTGCTCTTAAAAGGAAATTGGGGAAAGTTATTTCAGTGTGTTCGTTTCAGAAGCCTTTAATATATATTGGGCTAGACATATTGATTTTATACTGGACATCTGTCTAGATGTACTGGACATCTGTCTAGATGTCTATCAGTGACAAAATTTGCTGGCGCTTGTTCACCACTGGTCCAATTTCCTGCATGCTTGGTACCAAGCCATGTTGTGCATATTGTCAGGAATTTAGGTCAGATTATTATACATTTTAACTGACCACCAATTTTTTTCAGAAAATACAAGAATTGTCAGTTGTTGAGGTGTGGGGACATGAACATAATGATGGGCCGGGATGATAATCTAGAACTTTATTTATTTTTGCCTTATCATTTACACTCATTTTGCTCAAAGTGAAGAAAACCTTGGACATGTGTGAACAAAGTGTGAATAAAAGTTTGTGTTGTAGTTTAGGTATGGTGTGAGCATGCATTTTTATGCTCCCCAATATTTAATGAGGGGGTATATTGCTTTGCACATGTTGGTTGGTCTGTTGTCGAGCCAAGAGCCTAATTCACAAACAATTTAAGACCGGAAATTCAGACTTATAAATATCAAATCTTCTTTTCACCCTAGTGCTGTTACAAATTTATTGATTCTTATATAAACACATTCGGCATGCTTTCCAACTTTTTTTCATGAGCCATCAGGGAGATTTTAACTTTCATTTGTGAGATTTCAGATATGCAAAGGGAGGTAAACCCTATTAGACTCATGAACGGATTTTCGGTCCGGATACAGACTTTAACCATTCCTTAAAATAATGGCGGCCGAATTGCGCGAAATTTGCAATCTATTTTACCTGAAATTAATGATAACACATGCAATATTGCTTCAACTAATGTCACACTAGTAAAGAAACATGCTGCCATGACCAATTGATGACCTTATTCCTTCGCTTGATATAGCAGTAAATAGCCAAACTTAATAAATTCCCACATCATTGCCTGATGTTGAACTGACCTGCTGCGCTTGATTGGTATCAATTACTGATACGGATCATTAACACATGCCTTGTATGTTTGGAAACAGCTGGACATCGGCTGTTTTCTGAATGATTTAACATGATCAACAATTTACAAATGCAGACTTATGCCTATCCGGGTTTTTCATGAAACGTCCGGGGCTCGCGTGTTTGACACTCGATTCCGGGACTTTCACGGATAATCCGTGAAAGTTGGTAACCATGACATACGGTTGGTAACAACAATCATACAGACAAAATTTCATTGGTTTAGATACATAAGAAAAGAAATTATAGTCAATTTAAATTTTGCAACTTTTAAGTCTTAAGTCTCAGTTTTATTCTTAAAGTGTTGGCGAATAAGGACACATGGCCCCATTTCACTAACTGTTACTGATTAAATTGTGTAAATGTTACACACATTTGTATATAATAGCCCTTAGTCGTCGGTGCATTTTTGTTCATATGAAGATCTGAATTTGTCACAATTTAATTGTCTTGTTTGGCTTTTTTGCAGCATGCACATTCCAAGACACTGGCAAAATTTTATTTATCACATAAATACCGTGATCTATCATGTTAGAACAAATGACGAAACAATGTTCTCCAACACATGTGATAACAAATGCGTGACGTCACCAGCTTATCGACGCGAAAATGTAATGTTGTCGGCTTAAATTCGTTATTTTTTATGTTGTTTTGACACGGTGACTATGGTTATGTGATAAAAAAACCACCACTCATTGTCTTTGGGATCAACATTTCTTAAACTCATAATGAAAACAAACTCGCCTAAGGCTTGCTTAAAAACCTATGTTTTCTAGACTCGTTTAAGAAATGTTGATCTCTAAAGACAACTCATGACTGATCCTATATATCCCTTTGAGTGTTTTAGCTTGCCTCAGCATTAAGTGCTGATGTTGAGTAATATTAGAATTGTTAGATATTGAGCATGTTGCATTTAAATATTCTTTTAACTTTTCATAAACCCTGAACAGAATGTTGTCCAAGAACGGTCCTTGGATGCACCAGTTTCAAAGTTGCATTTAATGTTCTTGATTGCATTTCATCTTGCTTGATTGTATTTATCCTCAACGAACAATTGCTATGTGCCTCCGTCCATGTATTTCAGAATTACCATGTCTCCCTTATACAGTTAGAGACTTATTGATATGTGCTGGACCTCTGTCTGGATGGATGTCAGATTGTCACATAGTTTATCCACAGTTATTCTCCTTTACCACTGGTCAAATGTCATTGAAACTACACACAAATACTTTGTTCTAAGCCTAGTTGTGCATATTGTTGAATGAGTTTTGCCAGAGTTATGGCCCTTTGTAAGAGACATACTGTATGTCGTTGTGTCAAAAACCTTTGTAGTTGCCCCAGGTGTTTCGGAATTTTTTCTGAAGTTTTTACTAGTAAATACATGTAGTTTCAGTCTAAAAATATTTCCTGACTAAAACCATGAGACATAGGTCTTTGAAATACAGTACATAACACGGCTGTATAAATTCACAAGTTCGTAAAAACATGGCAGCCTACACATTTACATGTATGTATTTCAAACTACGGTTAGTAAATGCCAGTTTTATCTTTGGGGTTATTGAACTCTTTTTTCATTTTTGTACCAGTATTTAGTGTGGCCATTTAAAAGTGTGAGATCTTCGAGATTGTTTGTATGTGTTTCTATATGTTGCTTCTATTTTGTTTCCTAGCTATAGTCTGTGCAATCTGTATTTAACACTATGAATATAATTTGTACAAAATCACAACGTAGCTGTTTGTTGTTTTATTAAACACTCGCATCTGTGACTGAAGTTGATTAGAGTCTAAAAACTGTAGCGCACAGACAATCCAAAGCCTAGCCATCCACGCAAGAGGTAGACATAGAATCCAAGACTGACTGTCACCGGGGTTCGAGTCTCATTTAGTCACCTTGTATAATGCACACCAGGGCCGTGCAGAGGTTGCTAATCTACCCCCCAGAAAGAAACTTCCCTTCTAAATAGTAGTTTAATAGATCAGTCTACTTAACATCGAAAGTAAGATGGAAAATAAATGAAAGTTTTTATTGATTTATTGGCGCATAATTTAAAATAATGTTTATTTGGAGGGGAAGTTTCTTTTAGGGGGTATATTAGCATAGTTATTATGTTGTCTCTGCTAAAAGCAGCTCGGTTCGATGTTTGTATTGGCTTAAAATGTACGTTATATTCTCAAGATTATTTTTATTAAAAATTCAAATGATCAACAACTATTTAGTAAACTTTTAGTTGACTATCTTAAAACTTCTATAATTACAACGACTAAAATCGGCCAAACTCGGAACTACAACTAAATACAAAGTTACTGAAATTACAAAAAACGCCCCTCGAGCAATGTAAGATTATCTAGCAATATTTATTAGCAATAGTGTTAACAGCGCTCCACCCATGATGATAGTGCCCAATCTTTGAACTGAGTACGCATTCCATGTGGGTGATCCGACGTACATTTCTGTCTGTCAGCAGAGTGCACGTGATGATCGTCGCCAACAAACTCAATATTGTACACAGGCTAAAATAAAATGATAATATTATATATGACCGCATTTTAAGAAAAAAGTTAAGTTACCAATTTTCGAGGGCTGCTTTCAGCAGTTCTGCCGTTCAGCCACTCGTTGACATTTTAAATTTCCCTGGTCATTGCACTACCTATGGAAACCTGTGTTCGAGTCTCCCTGGGTAGACTATTTTCACCTGATGGGTGTGCAGCCAACATCGATCTGCAGCGCCCAGGACTATCAGACACAGCCTTCACAGGTACCAATTCACACCTTGGTCGAGTGGAGCACGAGGGTTATTCTTGCTTAGAGAAATTAAGCAGTGGTCCAGACGGGGGTTTAACCCGGGACCTCTCGATCCCGAAGCGCGCATCCTATCTCTAGGCTACCGTTCCCCAATTGCAAACCATGTCAAAATTAAAAATCTATACAAACATTGCTATGAAAGGCTTTGTATACTGTAAGTATGTCTCAAGTTTCTACTGGCGAAGGATTGATCAGAAGGCCAACAGGAGTATTTTAATTCAGTCTGAACAGTTCAAAATGATATACGTGTACCTAAGCAATCAAAACAACATCAAAACAGTTCAGAATGAACAAGCAACGAGTCTCGTAACAGGTTTGTATTAGGCCAGAGTTTTTTAATTTTTAGTTTCTCTGTCAATTTTTAGCAAAAAGTCCACAGGAGGGGGGGGGGGGGAATAAAAACTCCCAAAATGTAGCTACCATGTTGTTGACGGTGTACTGTACTCAATGGCAGTCCAATATTGAAAGCAACAATGTAAGTTCTAACAGCAGACAAATACAGTGGCAAGTATCAGTATCATTGATAAAGAATTTTAAAAAAACCTACAGAAATTTATTCACATTTTTATCTAAATTTCTGTCAGTTATTTTTTCAATGACACCTGTGGCACAGTCACTGTGGTGAATGAGAACATAATTAAGCAAGTACTTTACCAAGTTACCATTAGTGAAATGATGAACTACACAATAAAACATTGTGTATATGATCATAATACAATTACCGCCAAAACATGTGACATAATAAATTACATGCAATTTAAGATTTCCAATTTTTGTTTGAAAATGACAAAAATAGGGCAGGAGGGTCCGAGTAACGAAAAATAAAAGAACTTAGTTTCTAGTAAAATTTACAGGAATACGATCAATTCACCTCAGTAGATAATACTAGATATAGTATTTTAAGGTTAAAATTTAATGAACATGAAAAACGCGTTAAAGGGCCCGCAAGTGTGACTGTGGTATCCAAAACTGACACAAATGTAAATGTATGCATTAGTTAACCTACCTTATTTTCATCTAAGAATGCTGAATAACCACTACATTCGTGATGAGTATGACATCCTTCATTCAGAGCCCAATCATACCATGAATGAAGTTCGTTTAGTTGTGCAACATCGTTAATCAATCCGATAGACATGTCACGACTATGGGCCTCTGGAATATAAACAATACAATTACGGAAGAATCTTAAAAATTGCGAGACCACCGACGAAAATAAACCGACGAAAAATTGCAACACTGCATAGACCATATGAAATCTCAGATCAGGTTCAATATTGATCTAACTTGACTTAAGGATAACGACAACCAATCAGATAACACCATACTAAACACTTGGTAAGTAACAGGCGATATGATTGGCTATCCTTATTCTCCAATATTGAATACCACCCCAGATAATTTTAATACAATGTACAATGCCAGTATCACGAACTCATTTCACTGTGTGTTGTTATGCTGCGCATAGCCTTTGTTTGCCACTCAGCTTTCAGCTGAAATATGGCAGGCACATCAGTGCCTCCACCCGTATTTCAACCCGGGTCGCCAGTTTAGACGACAAGCGCGCTAACCATTGAAGTATGTCACCAATTTATGCGCTGGAACTTTACAACCCAACTTACAATAAAATGAGAGGATAGCTATTTGAAACACAAAGGGACATTGATCGTACACCAACAGATGATGTGAAACATGTACTCACGATCGGCCAACCACCTGTTATAGTCCAGTTGATCCTGGAATGAGAATCCGATGTCCGCAGCATTACCGGGTGCATAACCATTAACGTTGTCAGGTCGGATACCATCACAATGTTTGCTCTTGGCGAGATCCATTCTTGCCGCCATTATAGATTTCACATTGGACGACCTGAAACGTAAGCGAATTGTGTTTTATTTATTCAACTTTTTATTAATAAAATATGCAAAATTTTGTTTACAAATATTAATTGACAATCGAATGCATTTCCGATGTTGACTTTTGTTCGTTCTCGTGCATGTTACGTTTAATACATTTATTCTTTCAATTGACACTTAAAACTAGCTACCAGTCGACCATGCAGTGTTGATATTATCATTTTTGGTAATAAACAAGACAGGGGTGGTATTCTATATTGATCTTATTTAATTGGAGAATAAGGATAGCCAATCGCATCGCCTGTTACTGACCAATAGTTCAATATGGTGTGATCTGATTGGCTGTCCTTATCCTTAAGTCAAGTAAGATCAACATTGAATACAACCCCTGGTTTATCTCCGTGAGCTAAAAACTAGGAAACAATTTGACAATACAACGATAATTAAAAACACCTTGCAAATTACTTAAAACTTGACCATTTAATTAGTTGAACAGAGAGCTACAGAATGCCAATGAAATGGATGTTCTAAGTTTATATAGAACAGAGAATTTGACATGATTATGACCATTACGCATTAATATATAACAAGGTTCTTGCATTGAATACATACATTTCCGCGAGCATATCGTGCAATATCGGTCCTTTAGATTTGTGTTGGTATTACACCTCGAGCGTCTTCGTGATACTCACCGCTTATAAAAACATATAAAACGGGGTTATAAATATAGACAATATACCAGCTGTGAAATTATGCTAATAGAAGGTCGAGAGATGTGTCAAACTCTCCGTGCAATACTTATTAATCATTGCCATATTGATTACTTAGCATAGCTAATTAAAGTACGGATAATTTGACTCTCTACCTTCTATTTGATGGTCAGGACGAAACAAATAACAGATCTAATATGAAACATCTACCAAAATGAGAACAAACCTGATATCAAGCCAAGTCTCGTCAGGAAATCCATTATATACGCCACCAAGATCACTGCTGTGAAAATCGTGTGCATCTGGCCTCTGAATGTCTCTTGATCCAGCCGAAAAGTAACAAATAATCTTGGCACCTTTCCTGGAATAACAATCGTTATACTGTTAAAACTATGTCATTCAGCTTGGACATTCAGCTTTTTGATTGCTGAAACTAGTTCATTCAGCCGTTTTTGACGACTAGGACTTTGTCGGATCATTTTCTCGTTCAGTTGTGTGTTGGGCATAGTACCTTGTTTGTTTTTATTTTTCTGTGCTCGGCTGATTGAGTTGGGTGCTGCCTTCCCTGTCCGACTTGATATTATCTTGTTGGCTATAAACGGTGCTTGATGATTAACACTTTCAATGTACAACAGCACTATTGTAGTATAAAACGTCTACATGTATTAAGGTCAGTCATCTGTTTAAACCTACATAAAATCGTGTATATAAACAATGCAATTGCTCTTATTGCATCCTAAGTTGAACATATATTGTATATATGAGGATAGGGCTTATTGGATAAGGTATTGGTGTTCACATTCGACATAGCATGGTCAGTATGTAGCCTTACCTGAAGTATCTTTTGGGGGGTACGAATGGTACGTTAGAATGTTTGTCTCTTACTTGGCTGGCTAGCCGCAGCCGACATCTTTTCTGTATAACTTTAAATTGCCTGTGCATTTCAGTATTCAATAATCATGTCATTGTATGCCCACCTTATTGTTATTGATCATCCCCTCAGTGTACTCTCGTATGAAGATACTAGTAACAGCAAATCGGACAGAGAAGTTATCACTTAAAAACACTGAAACTTAGTAGCTACATGATAGTGTTGCCGTTTTCCAACATTAAAACACTGGCAATACAAGTGGTTAGGATTTCCCAGAATTTGCAACCAGTACTACTTTGCTTTTTGTCCAACCGCCAACTTTTTCTGTTTAGAAGAACACAAATGTACGTAGTCAAGTACCTTATCACCGGCTAGTGCCTTTCATTACGACATATCATGTTCACATGCTTGGTGTAGCAAAAAGCATTAAGCAGGTCTATATGGCGGCTGGATTTTGGCGTTATCTAAAGTCTAGTCTAGGTCAGTTATCTGCACATGACACCAAAACCGATATTTGCGTTTAGGTAGATTCAAGATGGCGAAGATAAAACAAGAATAAAAGCGAACTAGCGATGGTTCGATCAAAGTTTAACCCCTGTAGGTTTTCGCGGTCTCTTGTTGAACTATGTTAACAATAGTTAGTGCAAAAAAACAGCCAAATTTTATAACTTACGCATGTATCTCAGATATTTGATGGTCCGTCGTTCCCCACAAGTCGGCATCATAAAGATCGGCCCAAACCTTTAAACTTTCGTCCAGACTACCTGATAACTGTATTTGGTATTTATCCCAAATAGTTGGATGATAATAACATACCGACAGAGACACGAGTGACAACGATATTAATTTAAACAACATTTTAAACAATGAATATCTCAAATGTTTAGTTAACGAATACGGTGTAAAGCCAAGTTGATTTGGTTTTAAATGAAACAATGAGCGCTGTATTTATATGGTTAAAGTAGATGCGTACTCTAGGCGGCCTAGTACATCGGCTAGTACTTTTTACAATTAGGTTATCGTTTAAACATAAGTTTGCTTCTCATGACCTCAGTTAGTGGAATAAAAACGTGTCACCATGCAAGACATTGATGGTAATAAAATTTAGCATTAATTGTATCGTGCAGACTTTGTATAATTTAGGCCGTCCGTGTCTTATTAATGAGATAAAATATTTACGTAATGTCACTGTCCAGACGAAATTTTATTTTTAAATCTGACATTTGTTTCCAATAAATTTAATTCAGATTCAAAGCTCTGTTACTGCACGTATGCAGAGAAAATGCTTCGTATTGCTTCTCATGACCCCTTGTTTGAACGTTTTTTGGGATTTAAACCGTTTCTCTGTTTCAGTCGTAGTGAATATATACTTGTAAGTACGTACATGGCGAGCAGTTTTTGTTTTGACCGTTCTCCTAGAATTGATTATCAACCAGAACTATAATTAGCTCGGCCACGAGCAGTTACAAACTCCCTGTAAACATGGTTATTTGATAAACGGAGATTAATCGCCATTTTGTTACCTCACAATTCCAATTTGTGATTTTTCTTTAACCCAGACTATTGATTTGAGCTAAATCTCAATTTGAGCTGAGATTTCTCATTGAGATACTTCATGAGATCAGGGCCGAGTTTTGTCAGAGTGATCTTTGTTCGCTAGTGGCCTTTAATGCAGCTTTACTATATTAATAGCAAAAAAGTAGTTATGAACTGTATCAGTATTTGTACAGTATAATAAAATAATTATGTTGTCTATTAGAATACATTGTATATCATGTAGTTTCCTGTTTTGGCATTGGCTTATTGGAAATAAAATTTCTCACCTGAACATGATTTGCATTCGGGGAACTACAAAGAGAGTAAGGATACTATGACAAAACATAATATTTCTGTCACCTTGCCTTTTCGATATTTGTTCATTTCTATAGGTGTCCTTGTTAAATTCAACTGAACATAATACTGGGCGTCACTGAAAAGCTACCACTTATACAAGTATATACCTCTGTATTGTGTATACAATATGATTTATCGGTATAAAAGTTTTATAGTATGTGCATTTGAATATTGTTTAAGTCTTAAACTTTTAAGAGGATGGCTGTGACTACATCGTAAGGTCAAAACATAGTCGTGTTCGGCTTTTAACACAGTGTAACGTGAATTTCAAAATATAAGAGTCGATAGGGTGGTAACTTTTTATTTACGCTGAGTACATATTTTTTATGCCCAGCTATTAAACATGTGCAGAATGGCGAAATAGATTTAAAATATTATCAAAGTGATATCTGACTTGTTGTTATAAGTGCCTTTTGTAATTTTGAAGTCGAGCAGTTCTAAGCAAAAAGGCAAGTACATAGTTTTGTGTTTGGTGCAGCCTTGTTGGTTACTCCTGGGAAGTGAGGTAGTGATTGTGATCCAGTATTGTCTTCTGTCTATTGTCTTCCTCTGTTTATGTTTGACTGAGTGATGTTTGTCTTGTATCTTGTGCTTGTGGTCTATGAGTTTTGTTTTCTGTGTGCCACTCATGCTTTTGTCATTTTATATGACTGTATATTTGTGACATTTTTGATCTAATGTTTCTACTGAATGCTGCTTTCCCTCCGATTAATCATTATCGTATTTGCATTCACAGTATTTAATGTTTTCTTCGACATTTTTGTCTTATGTATTTTAAAAGGATCCAGAATGTTACACATGTGTTAGTATAGTGTAGAATGGGGGTGATGAATTGTTTTTAATGTATTATACGACATATGTCTCGTAGTTTGTTCACTGTAGTTTTCTAATATGAACTAATGCACAGCATATTTTTAGCGGACTATGTCAGTTGTCAGCCCGATCAAAAGGAAAATATATATGTCTGTGGATAATGCACGTTTTTCAATTTGTTTAATTCTAGGTCTAGCTACTTAATTCAGGGGTAACTAATTTAAACATGAATACCGTAATAAGATATAAACACAGATACCAACTGATTTCAAATAGGCCTAATTTGATATTTTACCTTTTTATAATGGGTTGCATGAGCATACCAGACAATACTTTTGTTCAAAAGAAAAGGCTATTTTCATTTCAATTAATCATATTACGATTAAATATCAAACATCTTTAATCTTAATCAGCTTTTCTTGTTAAATAAACCCTGTTGCAAATCGTCAAAACATAAAAGATATTTCTAATATGAACTAATGCACAGCATATTTTTAGCGGACTATGTCAGTTGTCAGCCCGATCAAAATGAAAATATATATGTCTGTGGATAATGCACGTTCTTCAATTTGTTTAATTCTAGGTCTACTTAATTCAGGGGTAACTAATTTAAACATTAATAATTAGATATAAACACAGATACCATCTGATTTCAAATAGGCCTAATTTGATATTTTACCTTTTTATAATGGGTTGCATGAGCATACCAGACAATACTTTTGTTCAAAAGAAAAGGCTATTTTCATTTCAATTAATCATATTACGATTAAATATCAAACATCTTTAATCTTAATCAGCTTTTCTTGTTAAATAAACCCTGTTGCAAATCGTCAAAACATAAAAGATATTCAGACGGAAAATTCCAGATTTTATTGTATCCAATAACGACAACAACAACATGTAATAAGTTTTCGAGACCTTTATCCCGCGAATATTTTTGGACGATTTTGGAGGGATTTTTTTATTACATCTCGGCGAGGAATTACGAAAATGCATTCGTTTTACTTACTTTACAATAACCTACAACTACGATGTGGAACTATCACCATCCGGTCCAGATACGTAAATACCCGAAACAGACTTTATACTAATTGTATTGCAAAGGGAAGTAACCGCTTTGCAAAGGGAAGTCAGCGGAACATGTGTCGTTTTTATTAGATTTTCTTAAGATTGGTTGATGTTTCGCACATATGAACGATTCCCGCTCGACTTACTTCGTAATCTCAGAATAATCATGTGTCTCATAACAGTTTGTAGGATCGTTTATGCAATAAAAATGTTAAAATTTCCTTCCGAAGCTGGCAAAAAAATGGCAGCCATTTTCGCTTCCTGATCAATAGAAAATAGTGTGTGCCATTTCTTCGGGTTGCACAGCAACCATGGAAGACTGATAATTTCTTTTTTCTTTTCTAGATAGGGACCTACTCTAGTTTTTGGAATATTTTTAAACATCATTAAAAAATAAAAGAAAATTTATGAGCTGCCGAATATCGCATTTTAGAAAACTTTTGTTATTCAATTGGTAGCCATTTTTCAGTAACGTTCCGTCACTGCGGAATTGTGACACACATTTTCAGATCCATTAGTGAATTCAAACTCTAACCAAACCACATGCACAGGTGTTAACATAAACCGGATCTTATCCGTTGGCCTTCGGCCAACGTATAGTCCGCTATAAACTATATGGCTTTGTTTTTATAGTTGCATATTCTTACAACGTAAGGCTACTTAAGGTTTCATTCAAATGGGCATTTACACTTTCTGCTGAGTTTTGTCCTTTTGATGTGTGGTGGTTCTTTTGGTTCGGGTTTGTCTGCCGCTTATTGCACTTGTTAATCATGTTATGTTTGCAGTTGACTTAGGCAGCAGGCTGTTAGATATGGATGTTATGTTTTCAGTTGACTAAGGCAGCAGGCTGTCAGATATGGATGTTATATTTTCAGTTGACTAAGGCAGCAGGCTGTCAGATAACAATGTTACAGGCTGTCAGATATGGATGTTATGTTTTCAGTTGACTAAGGCAGCAGGCTGTCGGATATGGATGTTATGTTTTCAGTTGACTAAGACAGCAGGCTGTCAGATATGGATGTTATGTTTTCAGTTGACTAAGGCAGCAGGCTGTCAGATATAGATGTTATGTTTTCAGTTGACTAAGACAGCAGGCTGTCAGATATGGATGTTATGTTTTCAGTTGACTAAGGCAGCAGGCTGTCAGATATGGATGTTATGTTTTCAGTGGACTAAGGCAGCAGGCTGTCAGATATGGATGTTATGTTTTCAGTTGACTAAGGCAGCAGGCTGTCAGGTATGGATGTTATGTTTTCAGTAGACTAAGGCAGCAGGCTGTCAGGTATGGATGTTATGTTTTCAGTTGACTAAGGCAGCAGGCTGTCAGGTATGGATGTTATGTTTTCAGTAGACTAAGGCAGCAGGCTGTCAGATATGTATGTTATGTTTTCAGTAGACTAAGGCAGCAGGCTGTCAGATATGGATGTTATGTTTTCAGTAGACTAAGGCAGCAGACTGTCAGATATGGATGTTATGTTTTCAGTAGACTAAGGCAGCAGGCTGTCAGATATGGATGTTATGTTTTCAGTAGACTAAGGCAGCAGGCTGTCAGATATGGATGTTCTGTTTTTGTAGCTGTATTGTCTTTCGTGCTCTGCTGTTTCTGTTGACTGATGCCTTCCCTGTCCGATTTATAATTGTCATTATTTGATTTAACAAACTATTCTGTCTAAAATCATCATGCAGTATATAACAGGACTGTATAACTCAACTTTCAATGTCTATTTAAGCGCAATAGTCAGTGTACACTCAACCACTTTTTCTAATTGGTCACTTTTCAAACCCGAAATACCTTTCACTGTGATCATATAATTTGATGATATTTTGCACTCGTACGTTTTATGTATTGACTCAACACCTGAATCATTAAAAATTCTAAATCACGTGCAAAAGTAAGCATCTTTAGTCAATTAAGTGTTAGGACTATTGCATAAAACGTTTGTGTGCAAAAATATCATCAAACATTATGATCACAGTTAAACATATTAGGGATTTGAAATGTGACTAACAAGAAAAATGGTTGAGTGTATGCCTACTCAGGTCAGTGGTTGCACTCATATTTCACTTTGTATCCGATGTGGCAATTCCAAGTATGAAATCTTCCTTATGTTCGTGTTGGCTACAGACATATACGTTGTTTATATTTTGTTTCCAATAATCAGTGCAGTATGTATCTAAAACATCGACTATGATTTGTACAAAATCAGAGCACATACGTTTGTAGCTTAAAATAATAACCTTTATTGGCTCTCTCGCTGCAGTTGATGAGATTTTTAGACTTTCACCTGGACTGATTCCCATATAGTTGCCTTTCTGTTTTATTCTGTTTTTGCTTCTTTTCTGTAATATATTTGCTTTTTGATATAAGTTTGTATGTATACTCGTATGCTTGTATATAAGTATGATTGTATGTATGTATATAGAGGATATTACATGAGTAACTTTTCATATTGAATTTATTAATTAAACGAGTTGAATAAAATAATATTATGCGAGGCTTTGCCGAGCATTTTATCGATTTTATTCAACGAGTTTAATAAATTCAATGTGGCAAGTCACGAATGTAATGTTCTTTTTATCACATGTTAGCCTTTCCCGGCTGAAACATAAAATAGCTACTTATTTTCACTATAATAAACGCGCAACTTTGACGACGTCGCCTATACTTTGAATGACGTCGCGTTCAAGCTTTATTACACTAGTGTATTATCAAAAATAAATAATGGCTTTATTACGCTACCGCGACGTCAAACATGTGATAAATATGTATATGTGTATGGATGTACGCATGCGTGGATGTATGGATGGATATATGTAATATACAATTGTTAATTGTACCTTTATCACCATGCTATGTATGTAAATATGTTGTCCTCGTGGTTCTACGACCTTCTGGAGTTTTGAAAATAAACTATCTATCTATCAAAGCACTTACGATAATCTTTAAAATACACCCAAATTAAAACCTTATGTAATTCTACAACAGATCCAAATTCTGGTAAGTAAGTCTGTAATAGTATTAATGTTTCAGTAAATACATTCCTTCAAACTACATATGTTCCAAATGTGTATCTGATAAAATAGTACCCATAGGACGTGCAACTAGTACAGGGTCTGTGGTAGAACTTTACGTTTTCCGGACGGAGGATGCGTATCGTTGTATACATGCGCTGAGCTTAAGTGAAAGAAAAGGCACACACTTCATATTTGTTGTAGCCTATCTGTGCTGGTACATGTATATATAAAGCATCTTAGTGAAAAAAATAAATATTTTAACTTAAGTAAAAGATTTGTGATGTACATATTCCCCGCAAATTGAAGCATAGCCCATATCTCATTAGTGATTATCGAAGTTCTTTACGAAATGCATAAACTCTTAGTAAAAGATTAATAATCTGGCTTATCTCATTTAGCTAATACACAAAAGAAATTTTACAATTTAAACAAAAATTCTTAGTTTTCTACTAACTTAAAGATACTTTATAAATACCAGTCCAGGCTTTCAAAGACCCCCTCCACACCAGAGGGAACAGCTGTAAAAGTAGACCAAACCTGAGTGGCATACAAAGTAAGATAGAACATTAAAATTAACTAGGTGAAATACTTCATGGTTTTATTATTTTATTATTTGGAACATTATTTGAAGCAATGTATTCCTTTAAATTGATAACACCATACACACCATTCTAATAATGGGATGAGGTCTGAATAAATAAATTGCAAGATTATCACCTTAGCCGCATTTCTTATTATGCATGCTGTTCCAATCAACCGATGTGGCGTGCGAGTATGTTTCCAGTTTAAAACTATCCCAACATCATATATTTGGTTAAACATTGTAATCGCCAAATAATCTTCATGAAGAAAACAATGGTTTATTCATTATGTGTACCATAATTATTATTGTACCTATAGTTGATTTATGTACAACATACATTCATATGTAATATTCAATTGTTCAAAACCTAAATACATGTAAATGGTATTAAAAAGAAGAAAATCAGTCAAAAATAGAAACTAGTATGGGTACAAAGTTGCGGAAACTACACAAACGCCCTCTGAAGATATCCCTTGGTCCACGGATGATAGTCTAGCAATTCCTTTATTACAGTCTTAGCAGCGCACCACCCAAGATGACAGAGCTTTGTCTTTGAACTGAGTACTCATTCCATGTGGACCATTGCATTTCTGTCGGTCAGCACTGGAAACGTGGTGATTGTCAACAAACTCGATATTGTACACAGGCTATATAAAAATAAAGAAAAAATATACAATAATAATCAATACAAATGTATTTTATTTATAGAGACAACGCAGTTGGGCATGCCAAGTCTTCCCTCTGAGCCTCTTTAAACTATTAAAATATATAAATATGTCTCAGCTTGTTTGGTTTTGCAAAACTGGTCAACATTACATTGACCTACACATACCATTGTATTTGTTATTTAGTTGAATCATTTCTCTTAATCATGCTAATATGCGTTTTCTTGTTGGCGAGGAGACTCAAGTTGACGATAGCTGAAAACGCATTAAAAGTCTTTTTTTGTCCCACTACTAATATTCCTTTGATATGGCGACTGATTTGCCACATGATAAGAACTGTCAATAGGCCCGCAAAAAACTTTATATGCTGAGGGTCTGGAACAAGGGATTTATCATAGTCCCTATCATAACAATAAAGATGGCCGCCATGCTTAAGGTGTACGTGTTTGTAAATGTCTTTCTTTTTTGTGTCAAACATATATCAAATTCAAAATTGCTGGCCAAAAACATATTTACAATAACGTACCTTTTTAGCGTGACGTCATTTAACCCCGTCGTTTAATTATTACAAGATTTAAATACTGTATCAATGGTCCGTGATGAATCCAATCAATGAAGGGAGGCATGGTTCCTGGCTTAGCTTCTATTGCGATATTGTAAAATACATACCAATTAAACGGGTTAGTCCATAGTTTAAAGTACAAATCGCTGGCTTAGAATCAGAAGGTCGTAAGTAGTAGTTACGACCTTATAAGACCCATGCATATTGAAAACCTGCATCTCATGGCGCTTCTTATGCGCCTCTTTTCGTGTAACTGACCAAACTGAAGTTTAAGTTTAAAAAGCTTGTTTTTCCATAAGTAAAGAGTAGTTTTCAGACTGTTTTTTCTTGTTTTCTCAAAATATTGATTTTGTACTTACAACCTTGAAGTTCTAATTCTTAGCCAGTCACATCTGAGCTCATGTAGTGGTAGTGTTTAATATTCGATACAATGTACATTAGTTAACCACCTACCTTTCCATCATTTATGAATGCTGAATACCCATCACATTCATTAAAATCATGACATTCTTCATTTAGTGCCCAATCAAACGTGGAATGAAGATACGGAAGCTGATCTAGATCATTAATCAAGCCGATAGACATGTCACGATTATGAGCCTCTGAAATATAAAAAGAATGAAAATATAACATTGTTTATATTTTGAATTAAGAACCTGTTGTTACTCAGTTGAAAAGAAAGCCCGCACCCCCTTTACCAGTTGGCCTCGGAGTGACCATTTTATACATCCCAAAGATGTTAAAATCCTTAAAACATTACAAATCGATCTGGCTTTGGGTCGATATTTTGTGATATAAGTCCTGTATATTACATATAGCAGAAGCGAGTGCAATACAATGTGCCCCTGTTGTGTATCCAGGCCCTAATTACTCTCGATCTGGATCAGTCAGACGCTCTCATAAATTATTTTAAAGCGCCTGAATTATCATGTTTGGTGTTTGATTCATTGATCTATGTTGCTGATTGATTTACAAATAGTGACAATACCAAGCTACCCATTAAATGTATTTTAAAAGCTACATATATATATATGTGTACTCACCATGAGCCAACCACCTGTTATAGTCTAGTTGGTCCTGGAAAGTTAAACCAGCCTCTGCATGTCCAGGTTTATAACCACTCACGTTATCCGGTCGGATACCATCACAATGTTTCCTCTGGGCGAGGTCCATTCTTTCCCTCATAATAGATTTCACATTATCAGACATAAAACGAACACGTGTTAGCATTAAATTTGGTTTCTATTTATTCCACCTTGATACGACAATTATATACATATGCATATAATTTTCAAGATATGTGCAAAGTCCATGAACTTCTGAGACAACTCTCGATTGCCTACCAGCCAGAGCATAGATAATATAAATACAGAGGTTATTTCGAGCTCCTGTTGCAAAAGACTCGTATAAAACAAAAGTTATAGACACACTAGTAAGACCCCCTATTGACAGAGATCTACAATGAGAGACATTAGTGGCATATACATTATCTCCCTTGTAAGATATCCCTGTTTCTCACAGAAATATCCCTGATTTTAGATATGAAATTTCTCACTTCTGTATTACCTGATATGTTAAGGCCATGGTGTGTAAACAACATGTAGCCAAACTTGTTATTTAATCTGATTATTAATGTTGCAAATATTTCAGCCTAATTACTACAATGCACAACAAACATAACAGGGATAAAAGCAGAGTACTCCGCATGATAGTACCTATGAAATTTTAGAGAGTAGTAAGGGGAGATTACTAACTAATATCCCCCATTACAATAAAACAACAAGAGCACCTCCTCGCGGGGCAATATACACCCGAAGGATTTCGTAGCAAACTTTTGACTGGTAAACATATTGTATTTTGAAGTGAACCATCTGGAGATATGCAATCTGCATGTCATATTGATTTTGAACATCAGGTTAAGAGTTACAGAGCGGAAGAGAAACAAAGTTATAAGACCTTTAACCCCTAAATATGACCTTGACCTTGAAGCGACCCATCAGAACATGCGCTCTACACGTCATATTAATGAGGTGAACATTTGTGCCAGGTTTCTTTAAAATCCTCCTAGCGGTTCAAGGGTTACATAGTGTACATAGTGGAGGGGAATTGCTAATGACAGACAGGCGGTCATCGAGGCGATAACATAATACGGTCTTTCGGACGTATAAAAAAAGATAAACTTTTAAAACACATAGACGTAACGGTTCGGCTAAATTTAAACTTACTAAATGTGAATAAACTATGCTCATATTAACAGCTAATATACATGCATTGAAAAGATAACATACCTGATATCAAGCCATGTCTCGTGTGGATAGCCATGATACGGGGCGGCAAGATCACCGTGGTGAAACAAATGTGCATCATCTCTTGTGTCGTCCATGGAACCCGCCGAGAAGTAACAGATAACTCTTGCGCCTTTTCTGAAACATCATTTGTTTTAATTAGAAACATTGTTAACGTTAAACGATATAACTGCATGCGTTGCCAGGGATACTATTGGTCCATTTTAAAGTATTGTCCACCTAAGTAATCTCAATTAAGTATAGAGCTCTGCTTAAAGTAGGCAAGCAAAAACCTTAAGTTAGTTTATGGTAAGTATTGACTATATTACATGTATTTAAGTTTGTAACTTTTTTTATTCTTTAATGGTCTTCGCAAATAGTAACTTTTGAAATGTTACCGACGAACACTATCACCTAATGAATGAATCTAGTTCAGCTCGCCCATGGTTCTGTTGCCTAAGGAAAGTGGTATCGAGTGCCTTTATTCAGTTACCTCATAGTATGTTCAATTATTTATTGTGGACTACCTTATGTGAAAAGCCTTAAGTATCCCCAACTACGTAAGTCTGGAGGACCTAATAATGAAGTTAGAGTTTGAGATGCTTGCCGCAAAATTACTATTTTGGAATCAATTAGCACAACAAAGTGATAAGAACTACACGTATGCATATTATATACTTACGCATGTATCTCAGCTATCTGATGATCAGTCGTTCCCCACAAGTCGGCATCATAAAGATCGGCCCAAGTACTTAAACTGTCGTCCAGATTGCCGGATAGCTGTATTTGGTATTTATCCCATCTTGTTGGATGATAATAACATACCGACAGAGACACGAGTGACAACGATATTAAACTAAACAACATCTTAAAACAATGGATATCTCAAATTTTCACAGTAACCGAACACGCCCTATGTAGTTAAGCGCCAAGTTAGTAGCTTATGAAATGAAATAAAGAGGTCTTCATTTATATCATTGACGGGCTGTAAGGGAGGCGTTCAGCATTAGCTTATCATTTCAACATACGGCTCTTCACATAACCTTAGTGACCATGTAACAATGAACTCCGCTGATATTAACTGACAAGTAATGTATGTAGAGACAATGGCCGCAGTCACCGACATTATTAAGGCACATCCCTGTTTACTTGGACATCTTGCCATCTGGCAACAAGAAAAATGGAAAGCTGGTTTCACGAGGTTGTAACATTTGTAAAGATGTACGTCTGATCACTAAGTTCGAAACGTACCTCGTTTGCCAAAAGCGTTTTGATTTTTTATATTTGTTAATATTCAATAATGCTTTAAAGTAGAAAATAGTACTCATTTCTATAAAATTATGTTTTGTAAACAAGTAGATCTATGAAATATCTAATAGACATTAAAACAAAAAATATGGTCTGAATACTAAACTTTCTAGTTATCCTGGGCAAAAGTATGCACCTCAGCTTGTGGTCTGGTGACTTCAAACATGGACATGAAACAAATGCAAAGGGTCGTGTGTAAATTGAGAATAATACATCTGAGATTTATCCAATATTTCGAAATATACCGAAGCGGAGCTCTTGGATTTGTTGATGATTGTCTACTATATTGCCTCTACGATCGTACCCTTAAATGTATTGCTCTTTTGTTGCCCTAACTTCTCGAAAGTGTTCAAATCTAATCGTTCGTCATGTTCACCGGAGTCACTTTAATGTTGAGCTAGCAATTGTTCATGGTTCTTTTCTGTGCATTTCATGCTCTGCTGTTTCTCTTGTTTGAGGACCCATTCGGGTAACCCCGTTTATTAACCTGCGGCCTTGATTTACAGAAGCATGGTATTGATACATGATAATTTTTTTTCTAATTCTTTTGAATTTGTTCATTCGTTCGGCACATACATTTAACACAACCAAATAATTGGAAGATAATCGGTATTGTCCGATTTTACATGTATTGGAATTATTTTGACAGAAACATTAATTTAAACTTACACCGCAATGAATTCGAATTGCATCCAAACTGCAAAAACCACATCCTAAACAATACAACTAAATTCAACTAAAGGCCGCAGGTAATCACCCGCAGGAAACTATTTGACTTGTTTCTATATTTGTATACTAGTACGTAAATGGCATTGTACAAGTGTAATACATACAATCATAATGTGGCAAAATATAAGTTGTACTACACTATTGTTAGGGGTGATTTTCTAGTAGTTTTATTAAATATATTATGAATAGGGTTGCCCAAAACGTGACACTTTTTTGTTGAAACTTTTTAAATTAGATTTTACAAAGTAAAAGTATATTTAATTGAGATAACGAAATGGTTATTAAAAAAAAGAATATATTATACTTTTCTTTCTATATGTGTGTGGACGTGTGTGTAAGTGCTTATACGTATTTTAGCAGAGCAAAAATGAGAAACCAGTAGGTGAGACAAGAGAAGAATAAATAAACAGTAAAGAGACAGAGGGGGGGGGGGGGGGTGATTGAGAGAGAGAGATGATAATTTCTTCTCTGTTGTTTCTGCCGAGTGCTGCTTTTCTAGTCCTATTTTTAAAACTATCTTGCAGAATAGCGCTCAATCCTATCAGCCATTCGTATATCGATAAAACATAGATGTCAAAACACCAAAAATAGTACAAATGGTACAAAGCCACTCAAGTATTCGTTAAAAACTTTGGTTACACTGGAAATGTTTGTTTGCCTTCACAAGCCTGCATTAAAATTATTAAAGTTGACTTAATTGCTTTTATATATGATCACACACATGCACGCGTTTGTGAGATGTAGTGAAACTGGATCATCTTGGACATTCTAGATTTGAAAGTTAAGTAAGGTACAGGCTCATAGTCTTAGTATCATCGGCCAGTGTGATATAATATGAGCCGTTCTCCGGAATAACGGGGCTTAGTGACATAATCCTGAAAATCATGATAATATAGCGATAGAAAGACAAGACTCTTTTGAATAATTTCTGAAAATTTGAGCAAAATATAACGTCCAATTACAAAGTTAGAGACCTTTAAATCCAACCACTCCCGCCCACTTTTTGAGTGACGTCGCAAACGCCACTTAAACGTTATTTGATGTTATGGTAACAAGCATTTCTCAAATCAAGGACATTTGTACATACATAACGGGACTCACGGAAGTCGTGGAACCAAGAAACTCTGCCCTACATACTCCAGTATACATTCTATGTCTTTTCGCACTAAAGCATCTGCTTTAATGTAGTTTTCAAGCAAAAAAGCACATGGTTATGCTTGATCACCAAGTCAATTGTTTAGAACTAGTCCGTCGCGACCAATTTTAAGTTCTTAGGCTTAAATCATTCAGTAGGGAGTAGGTACGTTTCCATGAAACCTTCTCTTTTGTAAAGGCTTTTTGAGGCCAGTCCTCCCATAGAAACACACAGAAGGTGATGTTTGAGCAAGGATATTTCATTTCTGTAAACACAATACGTATATTTCGTCACAAGAAAGGTACATGTGTATACATGCACACTTATAAGATTTGTTAAGTGTAGTACATTTGTACATGTATTTGATAAATTCATGACGTAAATTTTCAAAATTGTTAATAATTTATGTTAATAAAACGTATCAAAATTGTGGATATTTGCTTTTAGGGAAAAGTAGTTACTGTTTTTTTTACCACCAACCCCTCGTTTTTCCCAATATGTGTACTGTTCAGAAATTGGTCACCATAGCAAAGACATAAGATTTTTCCAAATATTTCATAAGAAAAAGTTAATCTTAGACATAACAACTTTACTTTATTATCCAAGTAATTAAAATTAAATCAAAGAACATGTTTTTAGTCCCCTACCGGTTTTTGACCTGCGGGGACTATAGGTTTGCCCTCCGTCCGTCTGTCCGTC
Source organism: Spisula solida (assembly GCA_947247005.1). Classification (NCBI taxonomy): domain Eukaryota; kingdom Metazoa; phylum Mollusca; class Bivalvia; order Venerida; family Mactridae; genus Spisula; species Spisula solida. Next base: position 43,259,846 of record OX365949.1, read on the forward strand.
AGTCAGTTCGTCCGTCAGTCCGTCCGTTAAAAAATCTGGATCCTTACATAACTCAAACAGTTTCCAAGCTAGGTTTATGAAACTTGGTATGTGGATAGGGGACAATAAGGGGATAATGCACGTCTAAAAATATTTTGATTATGACAAATATTGTGGTTGCTATGGCGACAGAAAGAGTGAAAATATGCCAAAATCTGGATCCTGCCATAACTCAAACAGTTTCCAAACCAGGTTTATCAAACTTGATACAATGTATGTGGATAAGGGCCAATAAGGGGATTATGCACGTCTAAAGATATTTTGATTCTGAAAAAAATTGAGGTTACTATGGCAACAGAAACATTGAAAATGTCTTCAAACCGGTAGGGGACTTCTGTATTGCTTGCAATTCTTAATTACTTGTTTTTCCTCATTTAAGAGCTTTTTCTAAACCTTATGGCATTTTTACTATATAATGTCACAAAGCCCGGTTTTTCTGGAGAAGGTATGGTTATTGTAATATTAATTAAAATAGCATAAACAAATTTGAAAAAGAACAACAACTGAAAGTGTTCTAATATTTTATTAATCCAGTTTTTATCAATGTGGATCGCATTTTCGATAATACGAGGTACAGTCTTACATACAGTGATTACTGACCCGGACAGCGCCACACCCACGGTGTAAGATCCCAATCTTTGAACTGAGTACTCATTCCAGCAGGGTGGTTAGACGTACACTTATGTCTGTTGGTGCTCGACACGTGTTGGGTGTTGACATACTCGATATTAAACACAGCCTATAAATAAACATAATAATACAGATAATAATAACGACGTTATTTGCAGTGGATGACATATTAGATTCTAGACCAATTTTCAATATGGTCCACGTCTGCATTCATGAAATACCCTCAACGTTTTAGGGATGCCTGTAAATAGGAAATTTAGGGCCACTTGAAAGCCTGTTAGCGTATGGATTAGAATTTCTTTAATGTCTAAGATAAAATCTGCAAAATAGGCAGTGTTCATATATTGTTTCAATTGCGGTTGAAATTGCTGTTTATTAATCAAAACACTTGAAAAGAGAGTATATCATGCGAAGAGAGCATATTTTACGATATTCCTGATTATTGTGCATTGCCAAAATATATGTGAGGTGTTTTCCAACTCACGAGACGTTCCTCTTCAATAAATAATAGGTTGTGAAATGTTCTACCATGGGGAGGGGTTGCCCCATTTTAAGCCTTCTTTTTTAGGTTTGGCCACTAGCCTGTATACCAATCAGTATTTTATAAAACTAGTTTGTTGTAAGGAAGATAAAGCCCGACTTAAATTCCAATTTGAACAACCCTCGTATAAAACCGCGGATGTTATTTTTAGAAGTTGGCATACAAATATTGCATAGGCTAATGATGTGTATCTAGTCCAGACAGTCAAAATAGAAATGATTTTCAGTGCTTCCAACCCAAAATAACTAAAATTACTAATAGTCTTTCGGACAAGACGTTTAAGCGAGGTCCCGTGTATGATGCTTTATCAGGCACGTGAAAGAACCATGGATGCTTCTGGAACTGTGGCATCTTCTGTATCATGCACTATCCCCTTATAATTAAAGTGACTGACCTCTTCTGGGGGCCTCGCCCATATGGAATTCCGGTGGATAAATAAAAACAATTAAACCAAGATGTGTACCGACGTACCTTTCCTTCATTTAAGAATGCTTGATATCCCATACACTCGTCATAATCATGGCATTCTTCATTTAGTGCCCAGTCAAACCAGGAGTGAAGTTCTTGAATTTGTTCCACATCGTTTTTCAGACCAATTGAAAGACCACGACTATGGGCCTCTGTAACATGGACATTAAAACTAACAACACCACATTTGGACATGATTACGTGAATGTTTGACATAATAAGATGGTGTACATGTCAACACAGCATTTCGACATGTCATCACCACATTTATAGTCATCATACATTTCATAGTCTTTGAAAAAAGCCTAGAGCCTGTTTGTAATTTGTTTTTATGAGCTATTACAAAAAAATACCAAATTCTAAAAAGACGTGTTTATGCATGACAACACAACATTTCGACATGTCAACACCACATTTTGACATGATAACACTACTGTTTCTTTATAGTCTTTATATAAAACTGTTGTCTGTAAACTCACCGCTGGCTAACCACTTGTTGTAGACGAGTTGATCATTGAATGTGAATCCGATGTTTGCATTGCCATCAGCGTATCCATCTACATTGTCCGGTTCAATACCGTCACAGTTCTTCTGCATCGCTTTGTCCATTCTTTTTGCCATGATAGATTTGACATTTGATGATCTAAAAAAACACACATATATAGTCCAGTTAGGATATTGTGACAGTGACGTTGCAGTTTATGTGTACGCAAAAATCACAACTATTCTCTAAACAGGTAGAGCGAAGTTTATAAGCAATAATTTAGTCTTTTTTTCAATCGGTTTGTTGTCTTTCCTGATGGGTGTATATATCGGTGAATATACAATTATAGTAAGGACATATTGACCTGATCCTAACCTTTATGCATGAATAGATTACAATGTCATTGCATTAAATATATTGATTTCTGCTAGCAAATACGGGCTAGATACTATTATATCAAACTACGGGAATCGTAACTCACAATCAACTTTGAATTTATCATACAGCCGGGGTTATGAATACTAGTATAGACAATATATCAGCTGTTAAACTATGCTAATAGAAGGTCGAGAGTCATGTCAAATTCTCCGGACTATACCAGAAACAAACACTGTTTTGTTAGGCCTGACTTGCCTTATGTCAATCCAGTGTTCGTCCCACCCGTCCATTTTATTACCCACATCACTGCTGTGAAACAAATGTGCATCGGGTCTGTTTGCGTCCTTGGAACCAGCCGAAAAGTAACAAATCACCTTCGCACCTTTCCTGAAATGATATATAAATGTCACATATCAAAATGATAGGTACTTTCTGGTTTGTAGCATATTGCATGATAATTATGCTCAATAATAATTATGCAAAAAACGCCTGTATAACAACGCATGGCCATGTATGGATTTTCAAACCGGTTTACAGCAAAGAACACGGTTTATATTGTTAGACGATTTAATTATATCAAAGAATGTACTGTAAACATATTGTTGGCTAAGAATAAGAAGATCTTTCGCTTTCGACTTTATACTTTAGCTAGATTGACTCAATGCTGTGATTGGCTTAAACACCTTCAATAATCATTACATGTGTATATGCTATGTACTTTCATAAGAAAGCAAAATATAAAATATGTGTCTTGTTTCATGTATATGTTTATATATGTGTATACTGGACATGTATTCTATATTATATAAAAAAATTATTATTAAGATATATTCCCTGAAACACTTGCAAATTATAATTAGAACCACTTATATAAGTACAGATACATCCATAATAACTATGTGAAACAACCATTACTATAGACGTTCATGTGTTTAAATTGACAATCTTCTCTTGTTTATTGTTCTCTCTTTTATGCATATTATACAGTTTATGTCAAAGTAGTTCACTAGAGCTTGTCTGTAATTTACTTTTATGAGCTATTAAAATAAAATTTACCAAACTCAAAAAAAAAGAATTAGAAGATCATAGTACTACTTTACGACCTTATAAAACTCATCAATATTTGAAATCTGCATCTCAAGGCGCTTCTTATGAGCCTATTGTCATCGAAATCGGTGGTCATGTTGACCAAACTGAAGTTTAATAAGCTTGTTTTTCCATAAGTAAAGGGTAGTTTTAAGACAGTTTTTTCTTGTTTTCTCAAAATACTGGTTTTGTACTTACGACCTTCTAATTCTAAACCAGCGATATAATAACATATATATACAGCATTGTGCTTGCCAATGCTATTCAAGTAACACGTATCAGCAATTGTTTACGAAACCAGGCATACATTTGTGACTATTTAGAAAATTGGCCAAACCTCTTTGTCTAGCTTAATGTTTTTTTCGAGGAGCGTTTAATAATTATATATTACACTCGGTTATGGAATTATTCAGAATAATTATATGACCAATGCAGGCCACAGGTGCTAGGCGTGTGGATATGACCCCCTTGATCCCCTCTACAACCCAACATCAAATTAAAAAAATTAGATCTAATAGAGATCTAATAGAAATGCCCCTGTGGTGCAGGTACTGCCTCAAAATGTTTGATGTTTTACGTAAGTACAGCAAAACTCACATTGCGATTGTCTGCACTCACAGCGAATTCAAGTTCAGTTCTCCGGCTAACTCACCCCATAACTCGGACTAAGAATATATTGTGGAAACATGATTTATAACGAATTTCGTTGTATCATTAGAACGAATAATGTTAATCTCGAACCAGACCTATTTCGAACCTTCCATTTAAATCGAAACGAAAACCCTTCAAAAAATCTAAATTAAAATTAGATGTTAAGAATGACCTAGTACGTGAATTGATGGGACATACCACGTGATCACTATTTATAGTCCATACTTGTTAGAAGGTTCGAAAATAGGACACTTATTTTAGACGCCATTACAGTGATTCTTGATTGAGGAGGACTTTAATTTATAAGTTCATAAAATGTTGTCCTTTTTATGCAATTAGGTCTTCCAGATGTTATCTATTGTCCTGTACTTATGGTTTCTGGTTATAGAACTCTGACATTTCTCGAATTCAAGATTAAAAACTAAAATTGTGCCGTTTCAGCAAAAAAAGTTAAAATTATAGCGCGTTTAGTAGAAAAACAACACAACATATGGTATACAATACACATACAACATACGATATTTAAAAACAACAAACATAGCCAGTAGGACACAAGGGGTCATGTATGGAGAGGCTACACATCATTACTTCTACACACAAACTTTGTGCGATTTCTACAAAACTAAACAAAAGTTTGTCCAAATAATTGATCATGTTTAGTAGCCTAGAGAAAATGAACATTTACTACAAAAAAACATCTAATCTTTAAAAAAAACACCAAAATAACCGATGTGACACGTGGTGCCACGTGTTGAAGGGTAAACAACATATATAATCCAATTGCATTAAATAAAACGTAAAATAATATCAAAAGGAATATAAATTATAGTTTGGGCATAAAAGTTGGTTTGTCAGTCCGCTAGTTGATAGACGAACATAAATAACAAATCGGGCATGGAATGCAGCATAAAACAGAAACAGCGGCACACTAAAGGCACAAAAAAGAACAAAAACACCCGAAAAAATCACAGACCATAAGTACAAGTCAAACGCAGAAATTAATACTAAAACAGTGTTCGATTGACTATAGAAAAAGCTTGAGTATAATGGCATGTAAATTTATGAACAGTTGCTCGTTGAGTTGGCCATGACACTATACCAGCCAAAGTCCCACTGAAAAACATTTTTAAACTAACGTATGGTAATGACGCCGGTTTATAAATACCACCGACTGTCTCTCTATTTAACCCCACAACTTCCTGTGACAGCAAATATGTACCTAATGGCCCCATTTAAATATGACTTTTCTTGTGATAACGAATATAAGATGAATCATTTTGATTTTTAAAAAAAACAACAGAAAGAAATCACCGAAAAACATCATTTTATTTGAAGTCCTACGTAACATTTGAGTCATCGATCGTCATTGAGTTTTCGTCCCTATTGTTATGGCGCAAAATGATAATCCGGTGTGTTATAGTGACACAACACGTCATTTCCGGTTTCAACTGCGAAGTTAGAATGGCGACCAATGATAGAAAAAATGATAAAATGCTCCGCTGATCAGTATGTGTTCCGACCGATTTCGCGGCATGCGGGCATTCAAATGGCGATGATAATTTAAATGCAGATACCAACTACATGTAAACGTTAGGAATTGTCTGTACAATGGTAAATTATCAAACAAAAGCAATCCGATCCACGTCCGATCATCATACTATGGTCTAATCTGACCGGAGGACGGGCGGACATCGGCCAATCATCGCGCATGTAATTTATATCTCCTTAGACATACGTATTTCTAACGTTACTCAACGACAGGCGTCCGCGCGATGCCTATACATCGGGTACACATCGGATATACGGACAGCGTCCGGTGTCCGGTGTCCGGTGTCCGGTGTCCGGTGTCCGGATGATTTGTGACATAAGTATTAAGGACCTGATTACCAAACTGGGGTGATAATGTTCAATATGCAACCCTTTCTTTAATTTAAATGCAATTTTTAGACTTTTAATTTTAGGGGTAATATTGAAGCTTGGTATTTATAAATACTGACACAAGTGAGCGAGTGTCAGCTATTCAATGTAATGTTATACGGTGTATTATGTTGTTTAAAGCGACCCTGGATTGTATATAGTGTATTGGCAAACGCGCCGAAAAAGCATGTACTCAACCCCTGCAATAGTCCAAACTATCTTACTAACGGGTATTAGTGTCTAACATGAATATTCTATAGTGACTGTAGTTCATGCCCCTGAATGCCTTAACCAACTCCGCTCGTATCGGGAATCAAACCCAGTGTCTTCCAATCAAACCAATCGGTTTACCGGAGCTTAATCAACAAATAAGAATAAATATTTTGCCAGACTTACGCGTGTATAGCGCTGATTTGTTGTGTGGTCACCGCCCAGAGATCCACGTCATAAAGATCGGCAGTCATGCTGTAATCAAACGGATGATCATCGTCGACTTGAAGTTGCCATTGGAACACATCACCGACGCTTGGACGGTAGGGCACACATACCGATAGCGAGACTAGTGACAATAATGTTAAAATAAACATTTTAGAAAAGTGGTGAAATGTCCAGTGACAATTAACGTTAATATTAATGAACTAGTTAATTTTGCAACTGATTTGAAGTTAACAAGCTATAGTTGTACTAGTATCTTTATACTCAACTGTCGAAAATAATGACTGTCTTATCACTAAGGCAGTCAGCCGGTCAGGGAGCTTTCTATGTGTGGGAAGATACCATATAAGGAACATATGAGTGTTCTTCATTTCAAATTTACATACACTTATGTGACTAAGAAACGTTTCACTTTTAGCGCTTCGGGGTATATCTTTATTGTATATATCAAAAACATAAACATAGACGGATGTATCTAAGGATGGACGATTTGTTCGATATCAATCAATATTTAAATTAGGCTAGGAATACGTGATGTGGTCTACGCACGTTTTAAGATTATCTTTATGATATATCACTAAACTACCACATTTGTTATCCGGTGTGTTGGTGTATAAAAGTTTCTCGGTTAAACCAGTGACTATAAATCAACAGTGATCATGTTTGTATACACAGGAATTAATACCACCAGCTAGCTATTGGTGAATGGCAGGTTTTTAATGTTCATTCGTCCAATAGATTGCTGGTGGGCATTTTGCATATGAATACGGTGATCTCTCCTAGAATGTGCCTGGTTAAACATATACCTGACTCAACGAATGTATATTGTGGTTAATATCCCTTTCCTACTACGTATATGAGCTTATACAAGTTTAACAAGAATTCCATCCTATCACCCTCGTCCTAGCCGAGTGGTTATAGCATTCGCCTCGGGAATCGCAGCATACCCAGAAATTTAAGCCAATTTCGTCACCTGAGTGGAACGTTGCTCTATCTACCCTTTTCAATATGTTGAGAAATTGAGTTTAAAGATTCAGTTAGTGATATTTCTGTTTCTGTTCAAGATATCTGGACAATATTATACGCGATTATTCAGCATTAAGAATAGATTTAGAATATCAAGTTAGATATTTTTACAATGTTGTACGTGTTTCAAATACTGGAGATAGAGCAGTTCTTTATTGCAATTTATTGAGATAGAGCAATTCTTTATTGAAATTTACGGAGATAGAACACTTCTTTATTGAAATTTATGGAGATAGCGCAGTTCTTTATTGACAGTTATTGAGATGGAGCAGTTCTTTATTGACAGTTATGGACTAAGAGCAAAAATGACTTAAGCACTAAGAGTCACATGTACAAATTACTTCATTTGATTGGCTAATGTTTACAGGTAAACTGCTCCAACTCCTGGAGTTGAAACAGTATAAGAGTCAATAGTTGATTTATTTAGTGGAGGTAGAGCAAATCAATACTGGGTATCTTCTTTTGTGTTAAGCGGATTTATTATTAGATAAGATATTAGTGTAGATCTCGACAAGACGATTTCAGTGAAATAAAAATCTCATTTTTGTCAAAAATGGAGATAGAGCACTTCTTTACTGAGGCGACGATTTGCTGGATAATTGGAGAAATTGTCTCCCTTCTTAAAGGTGCTGCCTTACAGATCGGGCTAAAATTTTTGCATGACGGAATTATCCTACCTAACCAAGTATTTATATAATAGAAAGCGACTGGTGGTTGCTTTATGAAAGATGTATGGCATATAAGCAATTTAAATCACTCTAGATATTTGGCACTCAGTATTTTTCTGTTTGAAAATATCGCAGAGTTTCCTTCCAAAATGTTTTGTGAATTATGTAATTCACACATGATTAAACTGTAACTTTAACAAACTAAAACGGAAACATCTGTGAGGTATTCGATTCGTTTCGCAATTCTTTTTGAAAACAAATGTCAGCCAATTTAAGTAATAGTAGTGCTAATTCTATAGGATATTATTACCCTATAGAATTTTGGGTGTAAAAATGCTAAATTACTACAAAATGCTGATGTTTCCCAAGTTATTTTTTATGTCAATGTGGTTGTTTATGGCATATACAGGAAACTATACCAAAATTACATGAATATTTGACAATTTAATTTTATTTTTGCAATACACCAAAACATGAGGCAGTCCCTTTAACAACTTATCGAGACTCTCGATTAGCCTAGCTGATATCCGTCAACTTATAGAGCGGTAACTTATTAAAGCCTTAAAAGTCATCAAAAATATTAATAATTAATTGAAGTCATCTGCAATCTTTGTACTTTCTTTCAAAATGTTTTTTATTAAAATAAAAAATGACAACGGTTGCGGGCTCGATCTCAGGCTACGGAATATAATTTTTCAAAGTCGAGGCACTTTGGTACATATCCATTGTACAGCTTGACACTCATATAGGGTCTGAGGGTAGTTCCAGGTTGCCCCAGTATCAGGACAATGGGAAGTCCTCACATGACTGTACTACTGTTGACCAATGGGACTTAAAACAATATTTAAAAAAGAATCCAACCCTTAGACCACGAGTAATCATTGCATCCAATCGAAGGACCATACAACCTCAACAATATTACCACCACAGGTGCAAGACAAAATCATATTTGGCCAGGGTACCCGATTAAATAGTGATGATAATTCAAATAGGCGAAGACGTCGAAAACGACATAGAACTTTTGGGAGGTGTTTTGTGGGAAACGTTTCGTATTTATTTTGCTATTTGATCGAATTCCATGAAATAAAAAGTGTTTTCTGTTCGATGAATGCTTCCGTGAGGCGACCACAAAGAGATAATTGTGACCTGGTCGTTTCTTGCAGCAGTGTTCTTGTTTGTTTAGCATGAAGTCGTGCTCTTCATTTCATACCTTCTTATGACTTATACATCATATGCCAATTGGAGCCAAATATGATTTTGTGTCTTGCACCTGTGATTACCACCATAAAATCCTCGAAAACTTGTCTACGTACTCACCGTTATGGTACTGCATTATCAAAGCACTAACGGATATCTAAATGTTACGGCCAAATTTAAATCCTTTATCAATCTTTAACGACTACAAACTATGATGACATGACGTAAAGGGGTCTGCAATTTAAATAACGATTCAGCTGATGAATTCCTACAAACGATATTTGTCCCCAATTTGCAGTTGTCAAAGAATTATAAAGGATTTAAACGTAAGTTTTACGATTTCCGTAAGGTTTTTGATACATGTACAACAGTAGATCTACACAGGTTTCAACATTATGTAAATTGAGAATTAAGTTGATCAACGATAATATATAATTTCTTGTTCTAAACGTAAGAACTGTTGCACTTAGTTTCCAGTGTGTTTGCTTGATAAACTTTGACAAACAAATCGCTGGCTTAGAATTCGAAGGTCAAATTTAATATATTGAGAAAACGTGAATAAAAAGTGTCTGAAAACTACTATTTACTTATGGAAAAATAAGCTTTTTAAACTTCAGTTAGGTCAACATAACCTTTTCCGATTTTCACGCAAATAGGCTCATAAGAAGGACATAGAGATGCAGATTTAAAATATGTATGCGTCTTATAAGGTCGTAAGTAGCGAAATGGTTGGAGCGTTCTCTACACAGACGTATGGTCGAGTGATCTGATCGAATGGAGTCAGCAGTAATCATGCGGTCGGTCAAAGCGTTGCATCTAACATTTATGACACTGTACATCGGTGCTCTTACTATTTCCACAGTATACAGAGCTTCCATCTATCCAAAAAGACAACGCCAAGTGATAAAATGCTCAACAGATATACAGACTCGACAGTGGACATACTCGTAATTTTGTTATAAATGATATATAACGCCGTAAGAAAAAGTCTTGTCAGCTCAAAGTTAGAAACACACGTTTAAAATGTGATTTTCATCTTATTAGGAATTTCGTTTCGAAAAAAACTAAATAAAATGATAAACTAACGTTTACAGACAATGTGCAGAAAGATGCCCATAAACAGCAAAAAGAACCCGTTATAATTATTATATAATATTTTAAAGATACACAATTTTCTGACATTGATACCTCTGAAATACTATAGTACGGAGAATATGACACGACTCTTGACCTTCAATTAGCATAATTTAACAGCTGATATTATTGTCTATATTTGTAATTCCGGTTGATAGTTTTCATGAGTGTAAAGTATCATGAAGATGCTCGAGGTGTAATACCAACATAAATACAAAGGACCGAGATTGCACGATTTGCTCGCCGGCGGAAATTTATGTACTCGGCAACGCAAGAACCTTGTAATATATTCTTGCATAAAGGTCAGGATAAGGTCAAATTCTCTGAGCTATACTAGATAGTGACACCAGTAAATTCTACTGATTACATTTTAAAGAAAACAAATATATAATGAAAATAATAATAAGTAATAAAACAGGGAAGGCAGCATGCAACACTTCGAGCACACAAAACAGAAATAACACAGACCACAAGCACACGACACAATACCCAACACAAAAACGAGAGAATGAAATTAAAGGGGCATACCCTGGAACTGAAGTGTCTCGAATAGCAATCAAATTGGTATCATTTTAATACATTAGTCCCATAAATAAGACTCTACGTACGTTCCACATTACTATAGAGTCTCATAGTTTTGAACTTAGCTGTCTTTAGCAAAATTTTATTTCCGAATTGAACGACTTATTCGGGATTAAACAGTTGAATCGACCGCAGTAAAGCTTATTTCAATCATAAAGTACAAAAACAGCGTTAAACACACCAATATTAGATCAAATGTTTGTCTGACATCTGTCGCGATTCACTTCCGTTTTAAAAACGAAAGTTACCTACAGTTGACAAATTCGTCTTAGACGAAATAATTATTCGGTACGGAGTAGTCGTTCTTGACCGACTATAATGTAGGCCTTTTTTAGTCAGGATATCGGGCTTTAGTTGTAGCCATTTTTCGTCTAATCAAAATTCGTACAAATGTCAGAACAACAACTTTCGGAATACATCGGCTCTGTTCGACGGCCTCAAATCTGATTATCCGACAGAACATACAGAAAATATATCGACTCCTATCTCCTCGTATGACGACGACTCAAGCATGGCATCAAAAAACAGACGTATATTTCAACCAAATGAAAGTTCCAAATATCAAGTAAATGAAGTACCGCCAAGAAGCAACTCTACCACTGGTCATTTTTTAGGGAAAGGCCGAGCCTCCAACAGAATGGATCGGAAAAGCCTCTAAAAATTGGTACATTGAACCTAAACGATATTAGAAGCAGCCAGGTATATCTTGAACAAATAATGAAAACACATGACATCATATGCTGCCAAGAACATTGGTTAATGAACTTTGATAAAAATATCTTAAATCAAATCAGTGATAAATTTGAAGTGTTTGGAAAAAGCGCTGATGACGAGGATCCCTGACTCGACTTTAAACTTATAAGAGGCTATGGAGGGGTATGCATCTTTTGGCGTAAGGAGCTAAACTCCAGTGTAAAGCCCATTGAACGTGGTAATGAAAGAACTATAATACTTGAAATAGAAACCATAGAAAAGCCCATATGTCTCATCAATATATATATGCCCTCAAGTACAAATAACGCTGATGTAGAATTCAAAGAAATGACAACTGAACTGGAAGAAATCCTTGAAATATACAAAGGATCACATGATGTTATTGTCTGCGGGGACATGAACGCCTCATTGATAAGACATACAAGTCGAGATAAACTATTTCAAAAGTTTGTGGAAAATAACAACCTGACGCCAACAGACATGCAGAGTACAGACCCTACATTCCTAAGCCATGATGGAACAAAACAATTAGTTGTCAATGACCAGAAAAAACATATTCTTGAAATTCTTACTCATGAAATGCATTACAAAAACTGCTCGGATCATAAACTTGTTACCATGACAATCCTTGCAAAGGTAAACAGACACCAACTGAAAACAAACATAAAAATGACATTCGCAAAAACCAAATGGATCGAATGTGACGTTAGTACATACAGGCAAGAATTGTCTGAATTCTCGAGAACTTATGAAAAATAAGTAGAAAATGCTACAATCTCGACAAAGATCAAGATGGTCACAGACGCTCTCCATAAAGCAGCAAAGAAAACTATCCCACAATATAGAATGCTGAAAACGCTGAAAAGATCAGGTAGAAGAATATGGAACCACCAAATAGGAAACTCATCTAAAGAAGCAAAAACCCTCTATATGAAATGGAAGGATACAAACAAATCATGTGATAAAACCAGGTTAGAATTAAAAGATAAGAAGAAAATACTTCGACAGCACCAGAGACAAGCATATGCAAGGCAAAGAGCAAAGCACACCGAAGAGATTATGGAAGCCTCTGTGTCCAACGATAGCAAACTATTTCATAAACTCGTCAATAGACAAAGAAAAGCAGTAAATAGCAACGTACAATCACTGAAAGTTGACGGCGAAGACGTAACTGGCTCAGATAATATACTTAAAGCATGGAAGGACCATTTCGAAAAACTGGCGACTCCAGAAGACCGTGAATTTCTCCCTCATGAAAAAGTGAAACTGTCTGAAGAACAGAACTCGATCATAGAGAAGTTGATAACTGAGAGTGAAGAGAAAATGGAACCAGTGAATGAACACGAAGTATTGAAAGCCATTAGCTCATTGAACACGGGTAAAGCAGCTGATATAAATGGACTCTCGAGCGAACACTTTAAACATGCCAAACATGATATAATTCCTGTAGTTACAGACATTGTCAATGCAATCTTAGAACATTTAAATATACCGAATGAATTAAAGTGTGGTGTACTGACGCCTATTCATAAGAAAGGAAAAGACAAATTTCTAACAAATAACTATAGGGGAATCGTCATCTCCGATACATTTACAAAGATACTTGAAAGTATTCTGAAACTCAGACTAGACAAAATATTCAATCCGCAGCAAAATTTGCCCCAACGTGGATTCACTGAAAAATGTTCATCTATGAATGCTGCCTACATAGTCACTGAAGCTATGGAATATCATCGTGAACACAATAAACCACTGATACTTGCAACTTTAGATGCACAAAAAGCATTTGACCGAGTTAACCATGAGATTCTCTTCAATAAGTTATACCATATCGGAATCAAAGGTCCCTTCTGGCTTCTACTAAGAAACTTATATGGGCAATCCACAGTGAAGGTCAAGTGGGAAGGGGGACTATCAGAAGAATTCGAACTGAAACAAGGAACAAAGCAAGGAGCTCAGCTCTCCACGACATTATACAAAATTTATCATAATCATTTATTGAACTCCATGAACAATAGTGGCTTGGGTGCGTATCTAGGAAACATAAAAGTTCCAACACCTACATGTGCCGATGACACTGCTCTTCTGTGCAACTCAACAACCGAACTACAGGCCATGCTCGACCTTGTAAACTTTAATACATCGCGGGACCTAGTAAAGATCAACCCGGATAAATCAGAAATACTCACAGTCAAATGTAAACGGCCAGTAGTAGCAACATTAGGAGGTGAAAACATAGCCTGTGTAACAACTTTAAAACACCTGGGTATTAATAGAAATAACAAAAACACTGTAGATATTGACGCACTACTAAAAGTGGCTCAAAGAACCTTGTATGCAGCGGTAGGACCTGGTCTCCACGCCAGAAAGGGTATGTCACCCCTAGTAACAGTAACTATATGGAATACCTGCGTCGTACCACGATTCCTATATGGCATAGTAGTACAGAAGATCTCGTCACCAGAAATACTGAAACTCGAAAGATATCAGAGGAAAATCCTCAAACATCTACAAGGACTACCTACTAGGACTCCGACTGCTGCTGTGTATACCCTACTTGGGGGAAAACCAGTTGAACTCCTCCTAGACTGTAACTACCTACTAGTATCTTTATTTATGAACATCATCAGAATTCCTGAGTCTGTAGAATACAAAATTCTTAAACGTCAGCTAACGATGATAGATTTTGAAACCAACAGTTTCATCTCAAATGTATACAATGCTTTGGACTAATATAAACTCCCAACACCTGAGGTGCTCATACATAGTGTTCCCTCTAAAGAGCAATGGAAAAGAATGCTAAAAATGCTACTAACACATACAGTAAAACCTCGGTAATACGAGCAGCGATTATTCGAGCAACAGGCCTAATTCGAGCAAATTTCCAAGTCCCGACGAATTTGCTCTATATTGTACATTAATTTATCCCTCTAATTCGAGTAATGTTATTACGAGCATCCGGTCTAATTCGAGCGCAGGTGTCGGTCCGTTCAACAATTTTCAACGATAATTAGTTACTTTATCTCGAGGCAATCATCCGAGCGAAATTTCACACCTCCGAAAAATTGTCAGATTTAGGTGGCAGGGGATATACTGGGGTGAGGGGGGTCCCTGAAAATAACAAATATTTAGTGTAGAGCTTATTTATGGGCACCAAAAATTAAATTGGTATTTTAAAGACTCAAATCTGTATTTATTTTGTAAAAAGAAGGTGTTTATTGTTTTGAAAAATCATAGAAACTAAATATAAGCTGGCTCTGAAGGATTTGCTACTCTTCAAAATGGAGGTTACCACCACTGGCGGAAGTGCAAATTTAGCGTCGTTAGAAACCGCCAAAAAGTTTGACAGCAAATAGCAAAAAATCCACTTGTATGGGAGACACTTTTCTTGCTGAAATAACCTTGCTCAGGTATTGTATTTATGTAAAATTGAGCCAAATATAGGATTGCATTGGCTTTAAAAATACTGTGTATGCTGTGAAATTGATCACTTTTGTATTTTTTTTACTTAAAATTGGAGGGGTAGGGGGAAAAACAAAGGGCCATAACTCCTCAACCCAAGGATTCAGCCTTATATTTGGATGCTGTTTTCAAGGCATGCTGTCTAGGTCCTGAGACTGACACAAAAAGACTTTATTGTCTCATTGGCTGTTTTCAAGAAATAGGCTTGACTGTTCGCGGCCTGTCGGAACCCGAAAATTGTCAAATAGTATATCCCCTGCCACCTTAATAGAAATTGGCTTGTTATGAAGGTTCTTGGAACAGCCAGTTTTGCACTAAATTGGATAGATCCATGTCTAAGAAAACCAATGCTAGCAATTTCAGGCATTTTTTTGGCAATTTGTGTTGTCAATATCCTTTCAAACAAGGGAGGTAATCCAAAATTTGAGAAAGTGCAAAATTTGAGATTGGCCCCCTGACCACCTGTCTGCAGCTCTAAAAGCTGTTTATTTGTATTATATTGATATTTTTTGTTACATATGTATTGAAAAAAGTCAAATGTATCCTAAAAGTGAATTTTGGACTGCTGTATTGTCTGGAAATTTGAATAATTTGGGGCGGTTTGCGACATTTTCTTGATTGCCGCCTTGTCGTTCGGGGCCCATTGACATTTAATGTGCATGCATGTGCCTGATACTGGTCAGAAAGTGTTATTTGGTGTTAAATGGAATCTGCCGGCTTAATCCTACTGACATATTTGAGTGAAAATCTTGAAAAACTTGAAATATGACCTATGTAGTACTTGGAAAGTTGATGGTCTGAGCAGAGTTACTTCCCTTGGCTGCCTATAATCACTGCTTTGATGATTTCTGATGCATCCTGAGTCATATTTGTTCATTTGTTTGATAAAATACAGTAGAAAAAGGTTTATTGAGCATATTTACACTGCAGAAGCACATCCAGAACTACATTTTGGCTTGTATTTTGTGATTTTGGAACAATGGTCACCATTGTTGATTCAACCATTTTGCAGTTCAAACATCCCGATTGGACCTTTTTTCCCGGATAAGTGTTCCAAATGCTTTATTTTGTGAAAAACAACTGGGCGCAAGACACCAAAGAATCATTATGTGCATATTTAATATAATATTTCCCTTGAAATAGGAATTTAGACTAGCTATAGCTCTGGCTAGCCCGTGATGAAGAATTAAATTGGAATTTGGCAAAATTGAAGGATTTATGTGGAAAAGTAAATTGAATATGAATTACTAAATGCATGATGGAGAACATATTCATGGGTTAGGTTTTACTCAAAAAACATGCTGGAACAAGATATGCATATAAAATTTGATTTCAAGATGTAGATCTGAAAACTTAAGGTGGCAGGGGATATACTGGGGTGAGGGGGGTCCCTGAAAATAACAAATATTTAGTGTAGAGCTTATTTATGGGCACCAAAAATTAAATTGGTATTTTAAAGACTCAAATCTGTATTTATTTTGTAAAAAGAAGGTGTTTATTGTTTTGAAAAATCATAGAAACTAAATATAAGCTGGCTCTGAAGGATTTGCTACTCTTCAAAATGGAGGTTACCACCACTGGCGGAAGTGCAAATTTAGCGTCGTTAGAAACCGCCAAAAAGTTTGACAGCAAATAGCAAAAAATCCACTTGTATGGGAGACACTTTTCTTGCTGAAATAACCTTGCTCAGGTATTGTATTTATGTAAAATTGAGCCAAATATAGGATTGCATTGGCTTTAAAAATACTGTGTATGCTGTGAAATTGATCACTTTTGTATTTTTTTTACTTAAAATTGGAGGGGTAGGGGGAAAAACAAAGGGCCATAACTCCTCAACCCAAGGATTCAGCCTTATATTTGGATGCTGTTTTCAAGGCATGCTGTCTAGGTCCTGAGACTGACACAAAAAGACTTTATTGTCTCATTGGCTGTTTTCAAGAAATAGGCTTGACTGTTCGCGGCCTGTCGGAACCCGAAAATTGTCAAATAGTATATCCCCTGCCACCTTAATAGAAATTGGCTTGTTATGAAGGTTCTTGGAACAGCCAGTTTTGCACTAAATTGGATAGATCCATGTCTAAGAAAACCAATGCTAGCAATTTCAGGCATTTTTTTGGCAATTTGTGTTGTCAATATCCTTTCAAACAAGGGAGGTAATCCAAAATTTGAGAAAGTGCAAAATTTGAGATTGGCCCCCTGACCACCTGTCTGCAGCTCTAAAAGCTGTTTATTTGTATTATATTGATATTTTTTGTTACATATGTATTGAAAAAAGTCAAATGTATCCTAAAAGTGAATTTTGGACTGCTGTATTGTCTGGAAATTTGAATAATTTGGGGCGGTTTGCGACATTTTCTTGATTGCCGCCTTGTCGTTCGGGGCCCATTGACATTTAATGTGCATGCATGTGCCTGATACTGGTCAGAAAGTGTTATTTGGTGTTAAATGGAATCTGCCGGCTTAATCCTACTGACATATTTGAGTGAAAATCTTGAAAAACTTGAAATATGACCTATGTAGTACTTGGAAAGTTGATGGTCTGAGCAGAGTTACTTCCCTTGGCTGCCTATAATCACTGCTTTGATGATTTCTGATGCATCCTGAGTCATATTTGTTCATTTGTTTGATAAAATACAGTAGAAAAAGGTTTATTGAGCATATTTACACTGCAGAAGCACATCCAGAACTACATTTTGGCTTGTATTTTGTGATTTTGGAACAATGGTCACCATTGTTGATTCAACCATTTTGCAGTTCAAACATCCCGATTGGACCTTTTTTCCCGGATAAGTGTTCCAAATGCTTTATTTTGTGAAAAACAACTGGGCGCAAGACACCAAAGAATCATTATGTGCATATTTAATATAATATTTCCCTTGAAATAGGAATTTAGACTAGCTATAGCTCTGGCTAGCCCGTGATGAAGAATTAAATTGGAATTTGGCAAAATTGAAGGATTTATGTGGAAAAGTAAATTGAATATGAATTACTAAATGCATGATGGAGAACATATTCATGGGTTAGGTTTTACTCAAAAAACATGCTGGAACAAGATATGCATATAAAATTTGATTTCAAGATGTAGATCTGAAAACTTAAGGTGGCAGGGGATATACTGGGGTGAGGGGGGTCCCTGAAAATAACAAATATTTAGTGTAGAGCTTATTTATGGGCACCAAAAATTAAATTGGTATTTTAAAGACTCAAATCTGTATTTATTTTGTAAAAAGAAGGTGTTTATTGTTTTGAAAAATCATAGAAACTAAATATAAGCTGGCTCTGAAGGATTTGCTACTCTTCAAAATGGAGGTTACCACCACTGGCGGAAGTGCAAATTTAGCGTCGTTAGAAACCGCCAAAAAGTTTGACAGCAAATAGCAAAAAATCCACTTGTATGGGAGACACTTTTCTTGCTGAAATAACCTTGCTCAGGTATTGTATTTATGTAAAATTGAGCCAAATATAGGATTGCATTGGCTTTAAAAATACTGTGTATGCTGTGAAATTGATCACTTTTGTATTTTTTTTACTTAAAATTGGAGGGGTAGGGGGAAAAACAAAGGGCCATAACTCCTCAACCCAAGGATTCAGCCTTATATTTGGATGCTGTTTTCAAGGCATGCTGTCTAGGTCCTGAGACTGACACAAAAAGACTTTATTGTCTCATTGGCTGTTTTCAAGAAATAGGCTTGACTGTTCGCGGCCTGTCGGAACCCGAAAATTGTCAAATAGTATATCCCCTGCCACCTTAATAGAAATTGGCTTGTTATGAAGGTTCTTGGAACAGCCAGTTTTGCACTAAATTGGATAGATCCATGTCTAAGAAAACCAATGCTAGCAATTTCAGGCATTTTTTTGGCAATTTGTGTTGTCAATATCCTTTCAAACAAGGGAGGTAATCCAAAATTTGAGAAAGTGCAAAATTTGAGATTGGCCCCCTGACCACCTGTCTGCAGCTCTAAAAGCTGTTTATTTGTATTATATTGATATTTTTTGTTACATATGTATTGAAAAAAGTCAAATGTATCCTAAAAGTGAATTTTGGACTGCTGTATTGTCTGGAAATTTGAATAATTTGGGGCGGTTTGCGACATTTTCTTGATTGCCGCCTTGTCGTTCGGGGCCCATTGACATTTAATGTGCATGCATGTGCCTGATACTGGTCAGAAAGTGTTATTTGGTGTTAAATGGAATCTGCCGGCTTAATCCTACTGACATATTTGAGTGAAAATCTTGAAAAACTTGAAATATGACCTATGTAGTACTTGGAAAGTTGATGGTCTGAGCAGAGTTACTTCCCTTGGCTGCCTATAATCACTGCTTTGATGATTTCTGATGCATCCTGAGTCATATTTGTTCATTTGTTTGATAAAATACAGTAGAAAAAGGTTTATTGAGCATATTTACACTGCAGAAGCACATCCAGAACTACATTTTGGCTTGTATTTTGTGATTTTGGAACAATGGTCACCATTGTTGATTCAACCATTTTGCAGTTCAAACATCCCGATTGGACCTTTTTTCCCGGATAAGTGTTCCAAATGCTTTATTTTGTGAAAAACAACTGGGCGCAAGACACCAAAGAATCATTATGTGCATATTTAATATAATATTTCCCTTGAAATAGGAATTTAGACTAGCTATAGCTCTGGCTAGCCCGTGATGAAGAATTAAATTGGAATTTGGCAAAATTGAAGGATTTATGTGGAAAAGTAAATTGAATATGAATTACTAAATGCATGATGGAGAACATATTCATGGGTTAGGTTTTACTCAAAAAACATGCTGGAACAAGATATGCATATAAAATTTGATTTCAAGATGTAGATCTGAAAACTTAAGGTGGCAGGGGATATACTGGGGTGAGGGGGGTCCCTGAAAATAACAAATATTTAGTGTAGAGCTTATTTATGGGCACCAAAAATTAAATTGGTATTTTAAAGACTCAAATCTGTATTTATTTTGTAAAAAGAAGGTGTTTATTGTTTTGAAAAATCATAGAAACTAAATATAAGCTGGCTCTGAAGGATTTGCTACTCTTCAAAATGGAGGTTACCACCACTGGCGGAAGTGCAAATTTAGCGTCGTTAGAAACCGCCAAAAAGTTTGACAGCAAATAGCAAAAAATCCACTTGTATGGGAGACACTTTTCTTGCTGAAATAACCTTGCTCAGGTATTGTATTTATGTAAAATTGAGCCAAATATAGGATTGCATTGGCTTTAAAAATACTGTGTATGCTGTGAAATTGATCACTTTTGTATTTTTTTTACTTAAAATTGGAGGGGTAGGGGGAAAAACAAAGGGCCATAACTCCTCAACCCAAGGATTCAGCCTTATATTTGGATGCTGTTTTCAAGGCATGCTGTCTAGGTCCTGAGACTGACACAAAAAGACTTTATTGTCTCATTGGCTGTTTTCAAGAAATAGGCTTGACTGTTCGCGGCCTGTCGGAACCCGAAAATTGTCAAATAGTATATCCCCTGCCACCTTAATAGAAATTGGCTTGTTATGAAGGTTCTTGGAACAGCCAGTTTTGCACTAAATTGGATAGATCCATGTCTAAGAAAACCAATGCTAGCAATTTCAGGCATTTTTTTGGCAATTTGTGTTGTCAATATCCTTTCAAACAAGGGAGGTAATCCAAAATTTGAGAAAGTGCAAAATTTGAGATTGGCCCCCTGACCACCTGTCTGCAGCTCTAAAAGCTGTTTATTTGTATTATATTGATATTTTTTGTTACATATGTATTGAAAAAAGTCAAATGTATCCTAAAAGTGAATTTTGGACTGCTGTATTGTCTGGAAATTTGAATAATTTGGGGCGGTTTGCGACATTTTCTTGATTGCCGCCTTGTCGTTCGGGGCCCATTGACATTTAATGTGCATGCATGTGCCTGATACTGGTCAGAAAGTGTTATTTGGTGTTAAATGGAATCTGCCGGCTTAATCCTACTGACATATTTGAGTGAAAATCTTGAAAAACTTGAAATATGACCTATGTAGTACTTGGAAAGTTGATGGTCTGAGCAGAGTTACTTCCCTTGGCTGCCTATAATCACTGCTTTGATGATTTCTGATGCATCCTGAGTCATATTTGTTCATTTGTTTGATAAAATACAGTAGAAAAAGGTTTATTGAGCATATTTACACTGCAGAAGCACATCCAGAACTACATTTTGGCTTGTATTTTGTGATTTTGGAACAATGGTCACCATTGTTGATTCAACCATTTTGCAGTTCAAACATCCCGATTGGACCTTTTTTCCCGGATAAGTGTTCCAAATGCTTTATTTTGTGAAAAACAACTGGGCGCAAGACACCAAAGAATCATTATGTGCATATTTAATATAATATTTCCCTTGAAATAGGAATTTAGACTAGCTATAGCTCTGGCTAGCCCGTGATGAAGAATTAAATTGGAATTTGGCAAAATTGAAGGATTTATGTGGAAAAGTAAATTGAATATGAATTACTAAATGCATGATGGAGAACATATTCATGGGTTAGGTTTTACTCAAAAAACATGCTGGAACAAGATATGCATATAAAATTTGATTTCAAGATGTAGATCTGAAAACTTAAGGTGGCAGGGGATATACTGGGGTGAGGGGGGTCCCTGAAAATAACAAATATTTAGTGTAGAGCTTATTTATGGGCACCAAAAATTAAATTGGTATTTTAAAGACTCAAATCTGTATTTATTTTGTAAAAAGAAGGTGTTTATTGTTTTGAAAAATCATAGAAACTAAATATAAGCTGGCTCTGAAGGATTTGCTACTCTTCAAAATGGAGGTTACCACCACTGGCGGAAGTGCAAATTTAGCGTCGTTAGAAACCGCCAAAAAGTTTGACAGCAAATAGCAAAAAATCCACTTGTATGGGAGACACTTTTCTTGCTGAAATAACCTTGCTCAGGTATTGTATTTATGTAAAATTGAGCCAAATATAGGATTGCATTGGCTTTAAAAATACTGTGTATGCTGTGAAATTGATCACTTTTGTATTTTTTTTACTTAAAATTGGAGGGGTAGGGGGAAAAACAAAGGGCCATAACTCCTCAACCCAAGGATTCAGCCTTATATTTGGATGCTGTTTTCAAGGCATGCTGTCTAGGTCCTGAGACTGACACAAAAAGACTTTATTGTCTCATTGGCTGTTTTCAAGAAATAGGCTTGACTGTTCGCGGCCTGTCGGAACCCGAAAATTGTCAAATAGTATATCCCCTGCCACCTTAATGTTGCTGTGGTTCGTGATTTTCACACATCGTGATTATCACATTTTATGACAATAGCGTAACCCCACCACTGAAATCGGTTGTTTGTCTACAATAAAGGTGTCAAGGGGCAAGATTGAATAATACAAATCAATTACGAGGCGTTAATTATGAGAAATTTAATGACGAGTCAAAATTTGTTATGGTGAAAGTAATTTTCACGCCGCGTGTAACTCTTATGATTCACCGATCTAAATGTTAACCTTATCCAAGTCAGAGAGAAACAATCACAAAACAATGAATATTTGATCACTTAATGGTCGTAAATCAACTCAAATATAGCATTATACATGATTTCACCTACAAAGGTAACATTCAACGAATGTCTGCACGACTCAAAATGCGTGTAGAATTGATAAACAATGACGATATTCGTAGTTGCAACCAAATACGCGCACGAAACACTTACGTGGTAAAACACATTTACACTTAGTCTTAACAACAATTCATCATACAATTCTGATAATTCGAGCAACTGGCTTAACTCGAGCATTTGGCTTGTCCCGATGGGCCCTCGAAATAACGAGGTTTTACTGTACTGGGAGAATCTCTGGAGAGCTGAACTACCAAAGATGTCCTCAACCAAGTACATCCAAATACAAAAACCAGTAATCAACAATCCACACAAACTGTGGAAAGTTATAGCACCCAAACTACATGAAGTTCGACGAGCAGAAATTAAAGTACGAATACTTACTGGCACATACATATTCCAGAGTAACGCTGTCAAATTCAACCAAGAAAACGTTTCGCCAACATGCAAGCTCTGCAATCTAGAAGACGAAACACGAGAACACTTTCTCGTCAGATGTCCAGCATATACAGATATAAGGACAGACAGTATGCGTAAACTGGCAAACATCATTGAAGATGACACAACGTTCATCACCATCACACAGAACGAGGGACTGCTTATCCAGACAATTATGGATTGTACACACGATGAGTTGAGGAGCGTAGTAACACTTTCCAGGCAACAACTGGTGCACATAGAAAGATGGTCGCAAGTCTACTGTGAACGCATCATCACTACCCGTGTAAAGAACCTCCAGTCATGCTGTAGCGAAAATGGGGATCTAAATATAATACGTTAACCCTGTAACTACGCAAAAAAATATAATGGTCCTCTTAAGTTACTCTTTAAGGGTTACATATGTATTGATCAAGTTATCAAATTATAGGCCGCACGCGTATTTGAACAAGTACGTATTACTTTGTTCCCGTAAATATACATCAGAAAAGACTTTTGCTTTGATTGTTTGTACAGAATGTGTTAATTGTGAAGAAAATCAAATATTCATCCTCTACATATGGTGGATGGAGTGCTCCAACAACTACTGGAGGGAAGTACATGAACAACAACAACAACAACAACAATGGCGTAAATAAGGACAATTCAGTAAATTTGGAAGTGAAATGAAACAGGAATAATTTATGTTTCAATGAGGTTAGTGTTCTTGCAATCATTCGTTTTCAATGATAGAAAAGACATTAATGAAGCCTACTGTGGCGTGCCTTTACTTTGTATTGCTTTCTAGGGCTCATAATCGTTCACCAAACAGCGACAAAGAGTCGTGTCGCAAACTGCTACATACATGTACTTGGGACCCGGTGAGACCTAACGTAATGTAATGAAATGAAATGATACGTTTGGTCTCTGTTGGGACTATTTAATACCTAAGTCAAATAATCAAAACTCTGTACAAAAGTTACGAAATATCCCGCTAGTTTTTAAAAAAAAAATGTTTCAAGAATAACTAAATATCGTTGTCGTCAATATAAGGCTGACAGCCTTTTATTCAAATCGATATACAAAATATGGAAGCGTGCGTTATAGAGTAAATTTTTAAGTCAAATTCTTCTTTGACTTTTCGGTATTAGTCGGTTTTACAAGTGATAAACGCAATTTTGTTGTATGCCAAACAAGACACTCCAGTTTTTGGGCATGCCCCTTTAAACGGCTGCAAGCCCTAGCTTCAATAGTCTAAAAGCCCTTAAATGTCTGTATACCCCTGTAGCCGCTACAAATCCTAATTCCAGCGGTCAAAAGGTTCCGAAAAGGTAGTCAATTGGAAAATAAGGCAGTGCAAACTAAAACATGTACCTCATTCACTAAATCAGATACTAATACAGATAATAGCTATAAAACTAGAAATGTGTCCATGAGACACGGGTGACCCTCATTAGAGCACATATCATTTCACATGGGGAAGGGGAGAGGAATGGCAGGTTGATGTAACATTATTATTTAATTTCTCTAGCCTTGTGAACTATATACGTATTAAAAACATCAAAGATTTTTAATTCTAATTAAAAAGGAGGAAAACTCTACCCGTTATGGTCATCTATACATTGAGATGGTTTGAAGAAATTCCATACGAGTTCAACACACAAGATTTTTCATTATATATATCAAAGAATACATGAGAAGTGTATATCCGTGTAAACGATATGAGCCAGTCTCCAGGAAAACCTGCTATTTTGACATTATGTAATTACAATATGCAACAATGTTTTGAAAAAAGCTCTTAAATAAGAAAAAATACATATCTATAGATTCTAGTTTAAGTAATTTACCCATATAGTACTATCTCTTAGCTTTAAAGTTCCCCATGAAATATGTCGGAATCGCATACTTCGTTGCTATGGTGATCAATTTCGGCAAAGTACTCCGATTCAGAAAAACAAGAAGTTAGTTGTTTAAAAAAGTAGTGACATTTCTCTAAATGCAAACAATTTCGGTTTTTAAATATGTTTTGAAAATTAAACATAATTCTAAAACATGATACTATTTTGAACAGAATATGTCAATAATTGATTAAATGGTGTAATTATGAAATAGTTGTTACAGTAACGTCGAATAACGTTTGAATGACGTTTGCGACGTCACACAAAAAAGCTCCGAATAGTGACTCTACAAAAACAGCTGTAACTTACCTAATACTCAAGATATTAACACATTTTCTTTTGCATTTTGCCTCATTAAAATTATCCTTTAAAAATATGTAAAATCTCAAAACCAATATTTTTGTCAAAATAGCTGGTTTTCCTGGAGACTGGCTCATATATATTTATATATAAAGAAACAAAGAAACATAGTTTGGGTAAAATTTGATGCAGCAAAATGTCCATCCTTTACGGTCATCTATACATTGGGGTTGTTCACCTGTCTCCGTCCATAGAAATTCCACCTAACAGTTTTTTAGTAGTTCAACACGCAAGATTTTTCATTATGGGATTTAAAGTAAAAGTAAAGTAAAAGGGCCATATCTCTGGTAAAACTTGACGCAGCAAAATTCAATCATTTACGGTCGTCTTTACATTGCGGTTGTTCATCTGTGAAAGTTCGAAGAAAGGAGTAGGTTCACTAACCATGTAATCTGGTCTAAAGAAATGGTTAAAACGAAAGTACTTAAAATCTAAGATTTTGTCATACTGATGATAAGTAAAGACCTTCTAGTACCAACAATGCACGTTTTTTGTATTCTATGTCTCCTTGGAAACGAGCTACCAGCTTCTAAAATCACTATGATCCCCGTATATTTCAACAGTTTGTTGTGAGGTGTTCAACACACTAGATTTGCTACTGAGTACGTTTGTATTTCCGAACACTTGCTGTAACAGAACATTAGTTGATAAATGTTTCAATTTCATTCGATACATTACATATCATATACCAAATTATTCTTTATGAAATTGTCTACATTGCTTCATCTATTTGATTTCATATAGAATAGCATTTAATCATAGAATGGGAGACTGTAAGACCCGGGGGATATACAAAAATCTGCGTGTAATTTTAACACAAAATATTGGACATCGGCATAAAATAACCGCCATTTTATTCAAAATAACTATAAATTTGCGGGATATTTCACCGGTCAGCACCAGAGGAAACGTGTTTCAACATAGATTAGATAGTTTATTTCAATTCCATTAGGCTGATAGCCTATGAGGACAATACAATGCATTTATGACAGAACAGTGGTACAGTAAACAAAATAAATACTAACTAATAAACAAGCATGCTCAAAACTATGTGGAGAAGATTTGAAAGATACAGCATAATTCGACTATAAATATCTACGTGATTAATGTCTAATGTATCAATATGATTATTTACATCAAATCAATATATTTATATATGTGAGTACATGCATGCACGACAATACATGATAAATAAAGCACACAATTATACTTATTGTTACTGCAGTTGACATAAATATATTACGTCATCAGTTTAAATATAATAATTCATTTCTGAGATTAAATGCATGGTATGTAAACAGGCTTAACTTTTTCAAAACAGTTTCATTTTCATTAATTGAATAAATTTCAACATACTTGGGTGGCGTCGGTATTCTAATGGTATATATGTTTTTCTTAAATCTTGGTATAACTGACATTCTAACACAAACACAAAATATCATCTTAATAAATCGCGGGTGTGAAAAATATAAAAGTAAAACAATAAACTGTTAACACGAAAATAGTGTCATTTTGCCAAAACGTTGCCGAGAATTTAATAAGACGCAAGATTAGGACCCAACTACATTTTCATCTGTATAGATAAAATAATTATGATTGCATTTTTAAAGTATTATTCTTGTTATATCATAGATATCAAAAACCCAAAGCATTCTAGACAATAGTTTTTGAGATAATAACAATAATGCATGTGGAGGAAAAATGGCATGCGTACGCGTTTTCGCAATGCGTTGTAGCTTAGTCGATATTTGAAACGTAATATTTAAACTATAAGTCAATGTACGTTGAAATAAAATAAAATTAGAAATAATATTTTAGTTGAGTTTTTACTTAAAAAAATTCAATAAGATTGCTTTTAAAATAAGTCCGACACACTTTATTGTGTGTGTGGAGGAAGATTGTCCTACAGTGCAATTTTGCGACGTTTTGGACGTTTTATACAACACAAGTTGTTATATTGGACGGACTGCATAAAACAATTAATAAATGTATCCTCGATTTCGACATTATAGATTATGTTTAACATGTATATTTGACCATGAAGCAAGTAAATACGTATGTACAGTACTTATGTTGACGTAACACGAAGTTACACAAACATACCCCGTACCGTGCTTTACGTCATAAACGAACGAATCAACGAACCAACCAACCAACCAACCAAAGAAGAAACGAAGGAACGAACGACACCAATGATATATGCCACCATTTATAGATATAATTGTGGGAGCACAATAAGATATTTATAGGAGAAACTGCAATGTTTGTGTACATAATGACACACCTGAATAATATATTTAAATAATATGATGGTTTATGCTACGCTACCTGTTCAATAATTAGTATACACTAGTGAACAACTAACTAGTACATGTACAACAATTAAAGGTTAATTTAAAATGTGTCGGTTGCAAAGGCTATAATGTGATCAAAAGAATAATACATTATTTAATGACTTTCCGTATTTGGGTTTATAACATTCATTGAATAAAATCGATAAAATGTTCGCCAGCGCCTCGCATTACTCGCATTATCGTTTAGTACTGACTATGCGACGTACTCATCCTCTACATAATCAATAGAAAAGTATTTGCTATCTTTGCTGAACGGAGATAGAATCGATAATGGCAACACCTGCGTACCGTTGATGTTGGTACATATGACAAACGGAAGACTTGGCATTGTATGTAAACACCGTCTTTGTTATGAGATTTGATCAATTTTCTTTGCGTCTGCAAATAGCAATCCAGGTAAGTACCGCTTTATATTTATCACCTTATCGATAGAAGTTGGTGGACATATCTTTAGCTTAGAATTAGAAGGTCCTAAGTAAAAATCAATATTTTGAGTAAACAAGAAAAAACTGCCTGTATATGGAAAAACAGACTTTTTAAACTTCAGTTTGATCAACATGACCACTTCCGATTTTCATGAAAATAGGCTCAGAAGAAGCGCATTGAGATTTCAAATATGCATGAGTCTTATCAGGTCGTGTATTACTTACGACCTTCTAATTCTAAGCCAGCGATATAGTATATTAGAATTAAAAAATAAACTATGAAAAACCGTTGTATACCGGCCGTTATACAATGGTTTGGAGTTCTGACGCGTAGGAATTAACCACGAAGGCCGTAGGCCTGAGTGGTTAATAACAAGCGTCAGAACGACAAACCATTGTATAACAGCCGGTATACAACGGCTTTTGAATATTTTATTTCGATTCTAACATGATTTAAACTCGGAATTATATATTAAGCCAGTGTTATTTTGCGAGATCTATGTTGTTTACGTTACTTGTTTACCTGTATGACGTCATAAAAACGACGTGACGTCATTTTCATTGTATATCGGCCGATATACGACGTTTGATTTGTTCTTTGTATATATAGGCAAACACGCCGGTCATGTTAGTTATAAACTGACTTAACTGAGGTACGCGTATTTATGAACATACACGAAAGCTACCCAAGGTGGTTTGAGGTGTGGCCTAATACAAAAGAAATCGATTGAATTCAATGTGTAACCATTCAAGTATTGTGTTTTAAGAGGTCATCATTTTGTTCATAAATAATAGAAAGAGTTCATTAGGTAGCAGTCGCTGGGTGCCCAGTCTAGTTATTCGAACAGATTAAATCTTGGCAACCAACGAAAAGGATAAGACACAAGAATATACCTAACGTATATTGAACTTTGAACACAATTTCTTTTATCCATAAAATACGAATGTTATACACATTTTCGGAATAGTAATATCAAATTCACTTCACATACGGTGAAATAAAAATGTTGCAGCGATGGATACGTGTCGAACGTGCATCACAAAGAGACTAGAGAGAGAATCCATTCTCTTGGGATAAATATGGCACCCCTTGATACTGAAGAATTAAGATAAATATCAACAACACTCGTTGAAAATAATTGATATTGTAGTCTCTACGTTTATTTATTTATATTGTTTGTGATACAGAAGAATAATACAGTTCAACACAATCGTGGTAATTACGGAGTGTTTTATTGACAACGTTTTGCTTTCACAGATCATTTAGTCCTGAAATAATAGCATGATGAGGGAGCAGAGGATCATCTTCGTGTTCATAGGGATAGTTGGAATACTCATACTAATCCACGGGTTAATAACGAGAAATGTTACATATACGATGCTCAGTACAAGCGAGATTCAGAACATAAACGTCAAGTACCGAACACTCGTCCAAAGAACGTACGTTTGTGGAACATCTCATCGTAATAGTTCGTATGAAGACCTACTGTGTATGGTAAGCTTTGATTTCTATACCCGAATCGCTGATTTAGATTCACATATTTACATTTAATTGATTAAGAAAAAACCAACCCGATCTAAAAATATCGATATAATTATGTATATTATATCAATGGAGCTCTAAAATGTGATTTATTGTTTTAACTCATGGATTATGCCGAAATATATCTTTTATAGTCTGATTTCGATAATCTAACCGTTTGTTTATAAACGAAGGCCACAACAAAAACATAATACAGGTGATCCAGCTTTGATAACATGAATAGGCTACACAAAGTATATAATTTTAATTGCCAACATAGCGCAGTTGGTAGAGCAGATACCAAAGGAATAACGTTTTAGGTTCGACCCCACTCACGGTTTGTATTTTGTTTTAAAAAAACATAATAGATAACCCGTTGTTTTGTTTTTATTTCATTGTCTCAGACTGATAAAAATGTATTAAATTAAATTCATGATAAGAGGGAAGTTAATTCAGGGAATCAAAACGATGACAAAGACAATTTTTTAAATTTAGAATACAGACCAATCAAGGACACACAAATAAGGCATTTTTCTAAACAAGCGAACCAGTTATGTATTGAATATACAATAAACATTACATACTTATATCGAATAAAAATAAAATAATATTCTATTACAAATGCAAAATAAAAAAGGCTCTTGTGTGGCTTGAACTCAAAACCAGAATTTTGAAACGAAGAGGCTAATTAATAAACCACGTTAATATATACTGATTTGATCTAATGAGTGGATGCAATTTTGCTTTTTAATCCGATAACAAAACATGTCCCCCCAAAAACGCTTTGAATGCGCTGAACCAAGAAATCCTTGTTATCGAAATCGGTTCATACTGGTATTTTATTGCCAGGAAATCAACATAAATATATAACGAAAATTAAAAATGCTGAAAGTATTGCTTCTGGTCAAATATGTAAGGATTATTGATATATTCTTCTTTTGTTTCATCATTGCAGGACACGCCCAAGTTTTTACACAATTACAAAAATCCCTGTTGGTTGCATGACACTCAAACACTACGATGTCAACCATACTTTCATCTAATTGGAACAACAAAATGTGGAACTAGCGATTTCTTTAAGCGTATTCTTATGCACCCAGATATTTTTGGAAACAAAGGATTCCTTCAGAAAGAAACGTTTTACTGGTCTCGTCGGCGCTTTGGCTATCAGCATGGTAATTGTATTTGTTTATACATTGTATATATTATTCTTTATTTATGTCTCATCAATGTACATATACAATTATCATAAAACATCATAAAAATCCATATAGTTATATATACATTGCCATTCTATAAAGAATTACAAGAGACAATGTATGTATGTTTGTAATAGGAACACAATATCACATACGGATAATCATAAAATAACAGTTTGTACAGCATTTTACATCGATTTACGTATTGACGGTTTAAAGGTGCTGCCTCACAGATTTGGCTAAAATGTTTGTATATCGTGATTTTCCAACCTAACCTAGTATTGATGTAATAGAAAGCCACTGACTGTTGCTTTATGAAAGATTTGGTGCAAATAAGCAATTTTAACCACTCTCGATATCGCCCACTGAGTATTTTTTCTTGAAAAAAAACCGCTAAGTTTCCTTCCAACATGCTTTGTGAATTATGTAATTCACACGTGATCGAATTGTAACATCAGCAAACTACAGCGTAAACACCGATGAGGTATTTGGTTCGTTTTTCCATTAGTTTCCATCAAATTTCAGGCAATTTAAGTAATAGTAGTGTTAATTCTATATAGAGGATATCACATGAGTGTCTTTTCATATTGAATTTATTAAACGAGTTGAATAAAATAATAAATGCGAGGCTCTGCCGAGCATTTTATTGATTTTATTCAACGAGTTTAATAAATCCAATGTGGAAAGTCACCAATGTAATGTTCTTTTTATCATTTATTTAGGCGGACAAAGAGTGACCAATGTGTACAGCTACAAAGCTCCAAATATACTAACAAACTAGATGACTGATTAAGATAAATTTAATGTTAAGTTTGGCAATGTTTGGCCACGGCTTACAAATTCGGGCTGCCGACAATACAAAGGGCTAGCCCTAACAACAACAACTTTAATAAATCAAGATGTTCACAATGAACAGATATAATTAGTATTTGAGCCAACTCTGGGTAACAGGTGTTGGGCTCACCTTATTTTATTTATATATATAATAAATGGATTAAGCTGTCTGCCATATGGACCCTACACAACGGTCCAGGTACGCCATGGACCGGTGTGCAGGGACCACCGCCACGAATGGTGGGGCCAGCGAAATCCGCCGTGCAATAAAGCCAAACATTGCCGAGTGCCGTGAGCAAAATATCAACGGCTTATTTCTATACAATAGTTCAATTCAATTCAATCCAATTCAACTTAACTCAATTCCATTTAATTCAACTCAGTTCAATATACTCAAATCCATTCAATTCAATTCAATCCAACTCAATTCAGTTCAACTTAACTCAATTCCATTCAATTCAACTCATTTCAATACACTCAAATCCAATCAATTCAATCCAACTCAACTCAATCAAATTCATTAGCATATAATCAGTCATCGTTGTACTTAAACATGGGTAGCCGAGAGCAAAACAACAACGGCTTGATTATTAAATAATTAATGCATTCTATATAGCAACAGTCCAGTTTGTAATTCGTTTGACTTTCTATGCTTAGTAGCTGTACACTATACCACCCTTAAGGTTGCACCAAAAATTAATTGCTGCTTAATGCAAAACAGCAGCCGCTTAAAAGCTGCAAAATATAGTCATATTCATAGTTTACTTGATATTTGCTTGGCAAAGTAAATAAATTGACAGACAGGTGGTTTTACAATACCACAAGATAGGACCATGTACAAAACTTAACCACTTGCATCTTGTATTTGTTCTGATAAATCATTAAATGTATGCCATTACTGCGAAACAACCTTTTGTCAAGAGAGCGCAGATCAACATATAAATAATATGGGCCCCAACGGGTCAACAAATTTTCGGAGCTAATAACAGCACAATGATATCCATACAATATCCAAGTTTTTGCCAGTATGGAAGACCTTTTTGGTAGCCACTTAATTAACAGGACACAGCAACCTTGATCTTTGCAAGCCTACAGCAAATGCAACTGACAAAGGATGGTTATGAAAGCATAGTAGATGTTACATTACCGCACAAGTTGAAGTTCTATAAAAACTAACCCTTGTAGATATACCACAAAACTGTGTACTAAACTAATCCAATTGATCTACTGTATCAAATTGTAAAGGCAAGCCCTAAATTGAATCTACCAGCAAACCATGAACTAATAGCCAGAAATAGATGCCAACTTGTCACTTCTTATAAATTAGTCAATGGAGTTGTATGTAACAACCAACACATAATGGACTGTGTGGAACCATGTTCAAGGTCCTAAATGATGGAACTTGCAAGCAATATGATAGTAGGAGCAATAGTAACAGAACATGGTTCATACAAAATTCTCACACCAAAATTCAAGGACTATTCCAGGTAGAATTTGCATTTTCAAGGTGTTTTTCCAAACATTCACCATGGTTAAAAAGTACGAAAATGTAATAATTCACTGCCACTTTATACTCTATTTCTAGTCATACCCGAAGAGCTCAATTATCAAATAACAGTGACATTCACACTCATACATTTTAATATGTACTTTAATTTATTTTTTTTACACAGATAATAAATGTGCCATCTAACAACACCAATAAGCTTTTTAGGATATTTAAGGCTGTTGGCCTGAATTCAAGAATGTTCAGTTAAATTCAAGTACCATTTTGGCATTTTTTCAAGGTGGCACTAAATTCAAGTACTTTTCAATGTTGAAACCACATTCAAGGCCTGTATGAACCCTGCAGAAAAGCCATTACTTGGCAACTGCTATGAACTAACAAATTGTTCTAGATGCATACTTTGGTAAAATGTACGGGACATAGATAATGAAGTAAATACATATAACTCCGCCATGACTACTGGATTGCACGAGTCTATACCATTCATCTATTGATCCTGGCAATTATCACATAACCCTAAACTAACAAATGTCTCCTACCTGGATCATTTACTACCTCAAGTGGCAAATGTCCCTACCAGATTAATATCACCTTACTCACCACTTTTGCTTAGCATGTGCATAATAATAGCTTAATGAACATCACATGGGCTTTAGACCGGATACATTCCCTATTCTAATAACCTTACTATTTACAAGTTGAAGATAATGTGTAATCACACCAACGCCAAAATAAAAATTGTATCAGTAACTTAGTGAGTAACTCCTTTCCACTCAGCAATAGGAAAACTGGTTTGCCTCTCATACCCTTGTGGTGATAGCTATGTCAGGAAAAAAGGTGCTGATCGAGTTGCAAGAACTTGTTTTACACTCAACCTAAAATTACTAGTATTACACCCCCATACCACAAACAGTTTTATGTACACACTACCCTGATACACGGGGGACTAAAGCATGCATTTATAACTAGAAATTACACTAAATAATCTAAATATTTTACAAACCCTCTTTTTATAAAAATAACCACTACAATATCCATAGCTAGGCAACTTAAAATAGGTTGAAAGATTGCAACTTGACCCATTACCACAGTCAGACAAAGCACACTAATTAATTTCAAATTCCAGTATGTGAACTTTGCTTGAACTAACTATATTTGTGATGAAGTTGCTGTATATTATAATCACTGCCTAATATTAAGCACTGAAAATACATCTGTCCCATACCAACATGAGTGTGTGTGATTTCACCACAAAAACATCAATTGATTTAATAAAAACAATCCTTAATTTGGTTCAAATCCAGTGCTGGTAATTATACTGACTACAAACAAGTATGTCCACAAAATTTTCTCTATACAAACTCTGATTGTACATTCTGAGTAAAACTTACATTTAATGTACTTATGTAACACTCATATCACAATTCCTTATTAAAAATTAAATATACCACCTGGTTAACGATACTGTTAATTCTACCCTATTGTCTCCTGACTGACTCAAGATACCCACACTTCCTGACATAAAAGCCATCAACCAGTCCACACAATTCCTGCTGACTTATACATGATACATCACACAAACCATTTCCTTTGCGTTGTGATTAGTACACATTCATGACATTCCTACAAAAAAGATTAGTAGTTGATATTCACAGTACTCGACTTATAAAGACTGAATTACAGTTTCTACCATTAACACATTCGGTAACACTGCCGAAATTGTTGATATATCCAATCAGACAAGACCCCTGGTAACTATATGTGCAAGCTTAACAGTAACTAAATGGTTAGAAACTGATTCACTTAATACAATGAAATTTATATCAAAATTGATGGCATTAATTTTTGGAATTTCCATCATAAACATCACAATATAAATTAAACTAACTTGAATGGAGGAAATTTTGTCGGTTAAATATCCCTGCTGTTTATGCACGATTCATAAAATGTCGCAACAGCCCTTCAATGCCGTACGTGCATATTTTTATCAAATTTATCAATCTTAAATTAAGGTGACAAGTTTTTAATATAAAATTGAATAGTTATTTTCTAAATCCAAAACCATGTTACAAGGATGCATTCCACTAACTCAAAATCACACTTATACTTTTGTTCTGCAAGTGGAACCATTCGGTAATTGGCAAACTGGCTCTATGTATGTCATTTAACTAGCCATACTTTTGTTCCGCAAGTGGAACCATTCGGTAATTGGCAAATTGGCTCTATGTATGTCATTTAACTAGCCATATGATTCCATGTATTGATATAACCTAAGCATCACTTATACACATGGAAATGTGTAGATAAAGCCCGAGTTAACGTGCACAAGCCAAGGGCTCAATTTCAGTCAACAATTCAGGATAGACAATATAATTATATACAAACTGAATCCAATGGGAAAAAGAAATAAAAATTATACGCCATATCCTTCAATTTAATAGATTCTATCCTCCATGATGATCATTGATGCCATATCTCTGCATTCCGTGTTTCCATCACAATCCACAATAAAGCCTCCGTTCAGTATGAACCAATCTAAAGTCTTGGCCAAATTGTGAAAGAAGAAAAATATAAATATAGCCATAAAAGTATAATTATCTTAACAATAATGAATACATATTTAATAAGTTATTTCTCTTCATGCATAATAAAACTTGACACACATTAGCCTGATTAGGTGGGCTGCATGAAGGTAATGATATGATTATATCTGTAACACAGCCCCGTTGATATATCGCCAACTTTTCCAAAAGTTCACTGGTGGCAATGCTCGGATAAATACACTCTGTCTGAATAACTCGCACCTACACCTGGCTGCAGGCACTACATCCATCAGGCGCTCTTCGATTTTTTATGGCAGAACTTATTCAATATATATAAATCCCCAAGTAGGCTACGCCTTAGTTCATATTATCCAAACATCATTCACTTGATTTGAATCAGTATAGCCTTCGAAGGCCTAGATGCGTTTACCTTATATTCAAGCTTGGACGGTCTGTTTATACCAAGTCGGAATCAAATAGCACAAGGGCCTACTATGGTCAGCAATCTGCAGTGATGTTTAAGATCTAACACCAGGTTAACCAATAACCATACATAATTTATCATGGGGAACAACTCTGTACATCAAGCTACGAGTGACGTCATACATCAGAAAATGACGTCATCCCATATCAATGCAATTTCAGTGGCGTAGTTGGTGGTTGTGTTTGGGGTCCTCAACATTGTAAAAATGTGCGACTTTAATGTCATTTTGGCCAAATTTATTTCTTTCCTTATAAATTAATGTGCGAACGCGTGTACGTCCGCATCGCTGGCTACGCCACTGAATTATGTAATAAAATGACAATTCAGCGTGTCATATTCTTTAGAATGTTCAGATCTACCGTACTAAACAATAGCTCTCTGCATATAAACACAACTACATGTCAATCATGATAATCTAAACAGACAGACAAAAACCTTGACCATGAATGATGCAATCGAATTCGTCTGTTCCATCTCGATTGTTGAAATCATCTAAAATCAGATATAAAATAATACCATCCAGACCTCAACCTGACACATCAGTTGTCACCAAACCTTCATCTAGCAGCATCCACAATTAATACCACAATTTACAGTAACAAGCAGGATTCAGATCATATTAAAGAAATGAAAGACCAGTCTCTCATTTTTATTTTAAGAAAGGAAAGCGGTGCGCATGTAACTTACGCAATGTGAAAATCACTAAAGGTTAAAACCCTTAAATGTTTAGGTTCAAGACAATAAATGTTTGGCCGCCTCAAAATAAAATCACCTATCCTGAAGTGATAGCTGCCAATATTAGCCATTTCTAGCCGAAACATAAAAATAGCTACTTATTTTCACTATAATAAACGCGCAACTGAGACGACGTCGCCTATACTTTGATCGACGTCACGTCAAAGCTTTATTACACTAGTGTATTATCAAAAATAAATAATGGCTTTATTACGCTGCCGCGACGTCAAACATATGATAAAGGGTATTAATACCCTATAGAATTTTTGATGTAAAAATACTGAATAACTACAAAATGCCGATGTTTCGCAAGTTATTTTAGATGTCAGTGTGGTTGTTTATGGCATATACAGACAACTATACCAAAATTGCGCAAATATTTGACAATTTTATTTTTACAATACACGTTGAGTTTATGCTCGATTTTTTAATTATGAGGCCCCGATCTCATGTCATGTGTCATTTTGCTAAAGTTCATTGGAGTGTGGCCTCAAAATTGGCATTACAAAACATTCTAGCACGATCTGTGGATTAATCCATATACGAGGGAAATTCTGAAAGTTCTGATAACTGAGTGATAACTTCACATTGGTTGGTCCGAATTTTTAAAAGTGAACATTTTCTGAAAGGCCAATCTTTAAGCGAGAAATTCATATCAATACGTTTGAAAGAATATTTTTGGAAATGACTTTTCATCCTAACACGAAAGCAGTGATTGTCACAGTATTTAAACGCGATATTTCGCTGAAAAAAAACTTTATTTATTGTTGAATGATAGTAACCATCCAATTACTAGAATACCTCTTGCTTAGTGACAACAAGATCTTCACACATCCCTAGAAGTAGAATTGGGTGGTTTAGATGCATGTAAAACGATAAGGTTACCTCTGACATTGAGCGACTACCCTGCCGTTTTCGTTCCATTTTCAGCAACCCATGGAGTGCATTACTTCAAGACAGTATCATTTGCACAGTTCACAAGTAATTTTGATGCTGCAAAATTAAAGAACTATGCGGACACCAAAGGCTATCATTACAAAATCACAGGTTTTGTACTATAAATTATTTGTCCAATTTCTTTCATTAACATTCTCCTAATTAATTTAAAATGATATGAATACGATAGTTTTTCATATACGCAGCTTTAAAGTCAATCAATAAAATCATGTTCCAATATGACTTGCATGCAATAATGCAGTTCTAGCATTAGGCTTATTCAGATATCTGTAATTAAAACACTTGTCCTCAGGTTACTGTACTAAAATAAATTCACCAGCTAGATCTAGTATGCAATATATCTCATTCGCATTAGTTTTAGTTTCTATGTTCATTGTGTTCATAAAACATGGATCGTCATAATGGGAATTCTTTGCATAAAATTCAGTTGTATTTATATTACTATTTATACAGGTGTGGGCGATCCATTTGATTTTTACGATCGATACCATGATGATCTGATGCCACAGAATAAAAAAAATGCTGAAGAATTACAACTCACAACACCTCACGTCATAAAACATATGAATCCGAATGTTAAACTGCTGTTAATACTCAGGGACCCAATCGAAAGGTACATACAGGTTATCAAAATATAGTATTACATCGTGTAGGACAAAATGTCAGGGTATTACAGTAAATTCTATATTCAGCGGTAGTACTGCTGAGCTCGGCAGCATTACTGATGAAACTGCTATTCCTCTCAACATCACACACGTAAAAGAAACATAACTTGTTAGAAGAATTGGCACAAAAAAAGCCCAGTATATATTCGAATTAAATTGCTAGCTTTGCATGAAAGTGGTACTTTAGAAAATGACATATAATAAGATTATATTACTTGTCATTGATTACTAGCATATGCATTTGAAAATTATTATTCCTGACAGATTTGGAATGTTTAAAAGATCATATCTAGCACCAAGTTCTTGTAATTCCGGTTGAAGTGTCAAACTAAATGCAGAACTGAAAAGAAACAACAGGCCATGAAAATGAAAGGCACACAAGGAACAAACATAAAAAAGGTCCAATACCACACTGAGAGGTCAAAAAACAAGTACGAACATGAAAAAGAAAACGTTTACACCGAAACAGCTAAAGAAACGCAATACAAGTACGTGTATCTTACTCCGGCAGCCTACCGCATCAGCCAGTCAAACAAGAACAAATCACAAGGTCGACTACACATAATAAGGACAACCTACAAATGAACACCAAACAAAAAGGGTATACACGCTACAGGGATTGAGAAAGTTACTTATGACCATGTATTAAAACAAGCTAACCATTTACACAAAGCCGTGGTTACTATGCGTATATCTAGTCAACTAGAAGTGTTCTTAAAGTCTTAGTTTTTTACAGATTATATTCCCACTATTTCCATGGAAATTATGGTAATTCTTCAAGATCATTCCACAACGATACTCTACAATCTATTGAATTATGGAAGAACTGTCTTCAATCACATACTGAGAGACATTGTGCTTACTCAAGAACTCTCGAAGTTAAATATAATGTAAGTTTCATTTACACAAAGGTCAGTGTGCTTACTACAGAGCTCGCGAAGTTAAATACAACGTAAGTTACATTTACACACATGACATTGTACTTACTCCAGAGCTCTCAACATTAAATATAATGTAAGTTTCGTTGGAACAAATGTCATTGTGCTTACTCCAGAGCTTATGAGAGCGTATGAAGTTAAATACAATGTAAGTTTCATTGGAACAAATGTCATTGTGCTTACTCCAGAGCTTATGAGAGCTTATGAAGTTAAATACAATGTAAGTTTCATTAGTACAAATGGCATTGTGCTTACTCCAGATCTCCCAAAGTTAAATATAATGCAAGTTTCATTGGAACAAATATCATATTGTGCTTACTCCAGAGCTTATGAAGTTAAATACAATGTACACTATATATTTCTTTTAGAGAAACGAGATTGTGCTTACTCCAGAGCTCTCGAAGTTAAATTCAACATGTGTAATGAAAGTCCCATTTAGACAAACGATATTGTGCTTACTCTCAGAGTTTAATAATTCTAATGCAAGTTTCATTTAGACGAATTGACTTTACTTCCAGAACATGGTTACTGTTCGGTAAATAACTGACGTATCTCGTATCTCGTAGTATAATATGCACATTTATTCCGGTTTTTGCGTTCGAGGTTGGGATCATCCACGAAATTGAGAAATTAAATCTTGAATGACTATCAAGGATTTTTCAGTAGTACTATTTGTC
The DNA here is from genome assembly GCA_947247005.1 of Spisula solida. Lineage (NCBI taxonomy): Eukaryota > Metazoa > Mollusca > Bivalvia > Venerida > Mactridae > Spisula > Spisula solida. The sequence goes on from OX365949.1 coordinate 43,300,360, forward strand.
CATATTTGATGATAGTATAGTTAACTTTTAAGACAAGATCGGACAAGAAAGGGTGCATAACAAAGTCTCGTCAACTGGTATACATCTAATAAAAATCTAGATAATTGTTATAGCTTACTGAGTTCTACAGATAATACTATTGTTTACCAAGTTGCATTATATGTCGATAGACTGGTGAATGCTCAAGTGACACAACTCTAAGTATATTGTATATTTGTTTTTGTTTTGTTCGCTATGTATTTTGGGCCGGTGGCATTGTGTACAGAAATAAGCTTACTTACTTACCGTACGTAATTCTGGTCACATTTATGCTTATCGTACGCCTACGTCACAATAAACAAACATTGTAAAAAGGAATATTATATCGTGGACTGTTGTTTTCGTTTTAGACTCCGATATATCCAGGATTTTATAATATCCATCTACGGGAATGGTTGAATGCGTTTCCAAGGGATCAGTTTCTGATATTTCGGAACGAAGATTATGCTAAGGATATTCGTAGTACTCTGATCAAAGTGTACAAATACCTGAATATATGTAAGTATGGCTCTACGAGTGATTACTTCATGTATCTAGTTAATAGCTAATTAGCTTGGAATCATGAATTGACGAGAGTTTAAGCTAAGATGAAATGATGACGCGTAATAATTAATAGATACTGAAAGTCGTTAGGTGTTAAACATTTATTTGATAAGACTTCCCGTACTTCACTTCAGTTTAGTTATCATTTATAATTACCTCCCTTTATGGCTAATTATGCACATAATTCAAAGTCCATAGTGTGCCATTTATTGCGGAGTGAGTGTATAGGCTTGCTTGAAATATCCATAATGGGGATTTGGATGGTTTGTTCTATGTCTGACTCTTGCGTGGATTGCTTGGAGCTGTCGTCTTATCTGCGTGGCTTTGGATTGTCTGTGCGCTACAGTATTTATATTGTTATTTGTACTTTAAATAGCTAACGCTCCACCTTTATTAAACGAATCACAATAATTACTATTATAATTTTATGTTATAGTTAGAACATATTAAGTAAATTTTAATGATTAAAAAGGGCGGAGCAAGCGAAGCGAATTTACTTAATATGTTCTAACTAACTTAGAATATAACATTCTGCATTCTGATTGGCCGATAGAAAGTAGCGCCAACGCATGACGTCAAGGTTGTGAAGAGAAAATTTTAATGATTAAATTTTCATTTAACCGCCAAAAGTCGGCGTTTTCATTGGCTCATAATGTAGGTTATATTCTAAAGATGATTGTACAAATTAAGTTAGAGAGAACATTCCGAATCGGTGTAAATGGGCATAGAAATAGTACCAATAATGTTAATCAAAAGCATTAAATTTAAATATCTACCCAGTTTATAATAGTATAATTTCGTTATGTTTATAGTTCTAAAATTCAATGAGCTCAATGAATGCTTTCTTAACTCTATTTTATGAGTGGCTAAAAATGGACTAAACCACAAAACTAAAGACAAGAGCGGGTTATACAAAACACAAAAAGCAACCAAAGAGTGATTTAATTACCGAATCGTTATAAAGGACATTAAACTTACGAGGGTCTATATCACCATTAGGCATATCTATAGCTTAACCTGTTATGTAGACAACATACTGTATGTTCTGTGGTATTTTACATATATTTTACAAAATGTTTCAGCAATACCAAATGAGAACATTCTAAAGAATATGACTGTGATGCCACATTTTCGATTAACAGAAGGAAAATACAAAGCAGGACCTATGTTGGATGAAACACGGAAACTTCTTGTGGAATTTTATCGTCCGTATCTTACAGATCTTGCAAAACTTTTAAGTGATGACAGATATTTGTTTAGTGATACGAGCTTTAAATAAAGTTTATGCAACTTACTTATTTAAATTATGATACTTTACAAACATATACCGCAATTTAAGCGTTGTACAAGATGAACAACGATGTTCGTGCTGGCTGGCAGCTACACGGTGTATATGCATACATGTATCAGACACTCCCTGTGCAAAATGAGAAAACAGACCCTCTTTGTGCTGACACAGGATACTTTGTGCAAAACTCGGCACTGGGTCAGAGAGGTCACAAAAATTAACTTTTTTTCTAAAACTCATGTGTATACCACGATTAGACCAAACCCCGGCACCATTGGTGTTTTATTTTTATATTTGTTTTCGTAAAAGTGCCTTATACATACACTGAACAGGTCTCAAAACTCAACAAATTGGGGGTTTGGTATAGTTGTACAAAGTATGCTTGAAGTTTTGTATGAGTAGAAATCAATAAATGTGTTAAGGACATAGTCAAAAATCGACAATGACCTTGCAAACTGGAAGTAGAAAAGGGAAATGCTTTGCAGTATCTTTTAAAGTATAATTTTCAGACTTAAACAGTTTGTTCTCTGTAGTTATATTATAAAAGTGATAAAGATTTTAACAAGTGCCATTACACAGTTTATGTGATTGTGAACGAGCAGGATTTGCAATGACAGTACTGTCCGACTTCGACCAATTCACTTTATTAATATTTATTGTTTTCAATTTAAGGGTAATGTTCAAAATGTAGTATATCATAATGCTAAGCTTATTGCTGTATACAACAAATTCCAATTTGATCAAGAGATTGTAAAACACGTTTGCCCCACATGTTTGCCCAATAGTCAGAAATAATAAATGTCACAGTGACCTTGGCCTTATTGATCTACTGACTTGAATATCAGTAGAGGTCATCTACTGTTGATGATCAACCTCCATGTAAAGATCCTAGGGAAAATCTTTCTTGTGTTAACTGTTATTGAACGGAAACCATTTGAATAGTCAGAAATGGTAAAGGTCACAGTGACCTTGTCCTTTGATCTTAACTTCAATGGAGTTAATCTACTGTTGATGACCAACATCCGTGTAGAGTTTGAAGAGTTCTGGGGTGGTATTCAATATTGATCTTATTTAATTGGAGAATAAGGATAGCCAATCATATCGCCTGTTACTGACCAAGAGTTAAATATTGTGCGATCTGATTGGTTGTCCTTATCCTTAAGTCGAGTAAGATCAATATTGAATACCACCCCTGGAGTTATTAAACGGAAACCATTTGGTTGGTTTACCGACCGACAGACCCACAGAAATGTTTTTATTCAATTTAAACATATATTAATACAAAAAGATTACATAGCTACATCAAGAATATAAAATGTCATATGTATGAATTGTAAACAACACTCATAATATATATGAGCCAGTGTCCAGGAAAACCTGCTATTTTGACAAAAATATTGACTTTAAGATTTTACATAGTATTACAGGATAATGTTAAATAAGCAAATTGCAAACTAAATTTTGTTAATATCTTGAGTTTTAAGGAAGTTACAGCTGTTTTTGTAGAGCCCCTATTCTGAGCTTTTTGTGGGACGTCGCAAACGTCATTCAAACGTTATTCGACGTAACTGAAATAAGTATTTCATTACATCATTTGATCAATTCTTGACATAAACTGTTCGAAATAGAACCAAATTCTATAATTATGTTTCACTTTTCAAAATATATATCAAAATCGAAATTGTTTGCATTCAGAGAAAGGCTATTTCTGTTTTAAACAACTAAATCCTCGTTTTTCTCAATCGGAGTACTTTTCTGAAATTGGTCACCATAGCAACGCAGTATGTGTTTTCTACATAATTCATAGGAAAATGTAAAGCTAAGGTATAGTACTATATGGATCAATTACTTAAAATAGAATCAATAGATATGTATTTTTCCTTATTTTAGAGCTTTATCAAAATCTTGTTTCATATACAGTGTAACAATACCACGTGACTTTTGACAACAGTTACAAGAAGAAATGTGTAAACATTGGAAAATAAAAAAGGCATAAGTATTTTATTTCTTCATCTATTTCTTTGAAATAAGCGCCACAATAAGGGGACAATTATTTGCTTTCCATGAAATATAAAAAGAATTCCGCGGATGTGCCGTTTTGTCCATTACCTTGTGAAACCATGGAACGTGTATGTTTCACATGGGAATGGAAAAATCGGTAAAACTGCTTATGAAGATCTTACATTTCACGGAAAGCAAATACTTTTCCCTTAGCGTGGCGTATATTTTATAGAAATCGATGAAGAAGTAAAATACTTATGGCTATATTTGTGTTCCAATGTTTACAAATTTCTACTTGAAACTGTAGCCAAAAGCCACGTGGTATCGCTACCCTGATATAGTAATTACATAATGTCATTATAGCAGGTTTTCCTGGAGACTGGCTCATATACATAATCTCCTTACACTATTTATCCCCATTTTACAATTATGGTCGAATAACATATGTAATATTGCCGAAGTTAGTTATTTTAAGACTAAACTTATATATTTAACAACACAAGATATTATTTCCAAATTTCTGCATTTAATCCAGTCATCATTTTCCATGTTTCAGGAATCAATAAATTATAAGTAAGTGGCATAATTTGACCGCACTGAAGAAGTCCTTAGCTTAATTCCATTGGTAATCAACTACAAAGTGTTTAAGTGTTTGTAATTGCAATATGGAATTCATGTAATGTTAATGGAATAAAGGCACGTGCTGAGGATAGGATGGTGCCGCCTACTTAGATTTTCATGTTATATTAGGTATCCCTTAACTGACAAGCCTTTCAGCCTATCTGCATATTCCAGTCTCCGTATTACAATATTATAGCTCCAATATACTGTATCCCATATTACCCAAATTCCCAGTACGTATATTATAGCTCCAATATACTGTATCCTATATTATCCAAATTCCCAGTAAGTATATTATAGCTCCAATATACTGTATCCCAATTCCCCAGTAAATCTTTTTTCTGTTAAATATCTATAACGTATTCCATCCAATCTCCGATTCCAGTCAATATCCGATCTCCGTAAATAAGTTAAAATATCTCCATAAAAATTGTCTCCACTTTAGGCCCACCTGTTCCGAGCAGACCCAAAGTATACTAATGCAAATTTAAGAAATGTGCAAAGCATAGATGATATCCTTCCAAATTGGTAATCACAAGGAAATTAGCTATTCATTGAGCCATATTATGGAGAGGATAAAACCATCCATACCTATGCTAAATATTGTATAATTTATGAAATAAATGTATAAAACTAACTGAGAGTGGCACCGTCCCATCACAGCCGCCTATGATTTTCCGCCACAACAAAGTGTAGCACACTTGAATGTTACACTTTGTCCCCCAAAATTATAGGGGTATCCTTGCATAAATTTTTAGTAATAATTACATTCTTATGTAGCAGAAAATGCATAATTTCTTTTTTTTTATAGGTTATTAAAACGAAGCTTGGGGCAAAACAAATACCCCCATATGCAGCTTGATAGTCGATAGAGCATAATTCTCATAACAGAATGCTATATACAAAAACAATTTCTCCATTATACTGTATCCCATATTATCCAAATTCCAAGTAAGTACATTATAGCTCCAATATACTGTATCCCATATTATCCAAATTCCTAGTAAGTTATAGCTCCAAATATACTGTATCCAATGGGATTTTGTCATTCTTAGAATAAACTATATAATGAAATTATTAAATTGATTGTATATGCCATTACATTATTATCTGAAACAGCTGACTTAATCAGACTTAAGCAGCTTGTCATTGAATATTTGCCATAGAATCTAGTTGGGACACTATTTTGCATGGGTCTGGACTTGCTTTTTGACAAAGCAATCAGAATCTGTCCAGAATGCGAGACAAAGCGTTCGTAGTTTCCCCAACTTTGCTCAAAGTACATGCTCAGCTCTTACTACTATATTGAAGTCCCAACTTTTTAATGTAAAGTTCCATAACAATGCCAGATAAAAGGAGGCTTTTTTATGACATGACAGACATGGTATCTGATCTGAAGCAGATCTTCATATTTCTGAATTGTTCACCCCATGTCTATATTTATATGGCAATTGGAAATAGTTCAAGCACTGTAATATTCTCAGAATAGTCGAGTTTATGTCACTCATTACTGACATTGGATCACTTTTCAGAAAACCATGAATTTGCAAAGAATATTCCGAAGCCCGAAACCTTTGCCACTGTCGCTATCTTTATATGACCAAAAGCGGTCATGAAAGATTTAATATAATGATGGTGCAGTTAGTCAGACCACAAATAGAATTTATAAGTCGTCTAAGAAAGGACGAGTCAACCTGGGATAATTGCCCTACATGCGAAATTCAGAACACCAATCAAACTCTGCATTTCTTTAAGTTTGTAACAATGTTTCATTGAACCAATAGCTCATTAAGCTTTGCTGCAGGCATTCACAATTAAATTTCATCAGAATATAATTCTAAACTGAAATTGTTAGTTATAATGACTATTACGTGGACTGGCCCTTCTGTTTTCTGGGAATGCCTAGCTGCTGCGTGCATTGCTAAAATCTTGCATTAAAGCTAACACGTACCTGATTGAGGTTTACCACCTCAAGAAAATAACCTAATTAGTGAATGAGCTTTCTTTTTTACCACATCAGTTAAAAAATCACCAAACTTGTTGAACACATTACAACAATAGTCATCCAAATGGTAAACTAAGTTAAAGTAGTAGTTTTCCTCAAAATTAATATAAAGCCCAATTAGTCAAAATCTTTCGGATTCACTGGCTAGAGACCTAAATGTACTTTTAACATCCATCTGAAATACTTCACATAAATTATATAACCCAGTTCTTGTACCATATGAACATTGAACAGCAGCATCAAAACTGGTTTAATGGACAGTGCAGAAAGATGGGTCAATGTAGTTGTTTACTGATTGACAAGTAGGGCATGTTAATGAAAAACCATTAAATAAATCGCGATTCTGCCTAATCACAATCAAGAATTTCCTCCTTTGTGTTTAAAAACATTAACAGGTGACTGTATGAGTTGCATAAATTATTGGAACCTTGCCAGGTAAATACTGGTCTGGAATATGGATCTCCACTTGCCCTGTATGAGCATCAAAAGGACTGCTGACTATATGAATTCAATGTGTTCGATTGTCTCCCATGACACGACCATTTACCCTGATGTGAAGTATAGCATATTGAGCAAATATTAGGGAACTTGCAGTTTATGAATTTACAAAACCATTTGTTGAAATGTATGCATGTTGAAACTTGTCCAGTGTATCTTGGAATCCAGACCGAGATTTTTTGTGCTCATCCAATCCGATAAAAGAACCAGGGCGCATTTTGTCCAACTCAACAGCGCCTTTAAATTTGAATTGCTAAATTTAAATATTCCTTTTACTTTATTTTTGTTTATCCCTGCCACCTTTACCAGACTGGCTCATCAAAAAAACTAGATCATTGGACCTCTTTCTCAATGGTGAATTAAATTATTGAGATATGATTGTTTCACAATATTTTTACTTGATCTTGTGTTTATATTACCTTGTGAATTGTCACAACTCCTAGGGTCTAAGATTTGGAAGGTCATTTGACTTCTCCATAAAATCAGCTCTTTTCTGCTCCTCCTGAAGTTTTCCAGCCTTCATGTTCGCTCCTTTCCCTCCTCCAGGCATTATATAAACTTTGTGTAATGATTCCAGATCAAACAAATTACAAAGTAAGCAGATTAAAGCAGATATAAATTGGAGTTGATTTATGAAAATAGCAGACACCATGTTTTATGAAAGGGAGACAATTCCATGCAACTTCCTGTCTCAATAGAAAGTACATGAGATAACTCTTGAAACTTGTTTAATAGGCGTGCCAGATTAGTCCCCCTTTTTATAATTCAAAATCCACTCCAAAGTTTTGCTAAAATAACTGGGGCATTATTGTAGATAACAATAAGCCATATTATTATTACTTCAACAAAAAAAAAATCACTACAACCGTGACCTCTGGTTCTAATTGTATAAGATTGTATAAAACTCTGTATCTGTTAACAAAAATATCCATTTTGTCATTTTTAAGGCTATTTCCCGTTTAATAATTATTCTTGTTTTAAGGTATTTTAAGAAGTGTTCAAAACATAATATCCCTAGTTTTTGTTTCGTATAAAAAATAACATACTTCATTAATATGATAATGTAATTAATCAAGTTATAGTGTTTATGTTTTTTCGTAATACCAAAACTTACTATTGTATAATCAAATATAATATTAATATATTTTCCCTTAAGTATCGGGATAACCTATTCCACATATTCTCGCAGTTTGGTATCTATAGTTGCGCTGAAAATATTTCTGTAAACATGTTTCAATATAATATCATTGCTATTTAATTCGTGTTTTCATTTAGCTTCCGATTTAACATTTCGTTCACCAATATTTGATATTTTAAACTTTTAATTGTTTACACGGTTTTTGTATTTTTGATGTGATTTCCAGAAGCGTTGTTGGTCTAATGCGTGTTAATGTTTCTATGTTTATTATAATTGTGTGTGTTGCTGGTATATCCGCAATAAGCTGGTGAAAATTTAAAAACATGGTTGCTGGAATATTGTAGGTAAATACGAACTGTTGAAATGTATAGAACTTATTTATGAGAAAGTCATATAAATGTTCCAGGTATTTTATTCCATTACCATGCCAAGTTTTCCAAACTATTGGTATGTTATTAACTTGTATAAGCTTATTATTCCAGAGTATGCGATTTAGTTTATCTCCAAAACTGTCTTTTACTGTATACCAATTTCTGAGAATATCTTTTAAAAATGAATTTTTGTACATAGTTTACGTATTTCAATTTGTGAGAGTTCCCCTCTAATATTGAATAACCACCACATGGTTTGAGTATTGACTTGTAAATATGTTTCCATTGTCCGGTATGTTCTTCATCTATAATACGTTTAACCCATGAGGCTTTTATTAAGTATAGAAATTTTCAAATGTCTGTTAGTTTCAAACCTCCTATATCATAATTCTGTACTAATTCTATTCGTTTAATTTTTTCGGGTTTTCCATCCCATTGGAAGGAGAATATCTTTTTAGTAATTGAGTCTAATATGTTATCCGAGGGAGAAGGTAGTACACAAAAGGCGTACACTAGCTTTGGTAGGGCTAGGGTTTTTATCACAGTGACTTTTCCCATCAACGTAAGTTTTCTGTGTCGCCATTGTTTTAAATAATTATTAAAATCCTCTATTTTTGCATCAAACTTATTTTTTAAGTTGAGATTGTTATCATGTTAAAATTAATACCTAGGGTTTTTGCAGATTCTGAATTTGAACCTCTTATTCTTGCAGTATTCAATGTTCGATGTTTTTAAGGAGCCTGTCCCCAAAATGACCGATTTGGTATTATTCACGTTTAGGCCAGATATCACTGTTAACTGGCTAATAACATATACGAGCCGGTCACAAGAATCTTTTGAACCGTCATTAAAATATGTTGCGTAATCCGCGAATAAGGTTTGTTTTAGTTCATTGTCGTGTATCGTGAATTATTATTATATTGAATTATCACAAGCTATATAATGTGATAGAACTTCCATGCGTATTATTAATAACGAGGAAGACAAGGGACATCCTTGTCCAACCCGATTTAGTATTGTAAAACTTTCAGACGTATAGCCATTGTTAAATATCACGCTACTTATATTATAGAACAACTTAACTTAACGAATTAAACCGTTTCCAAAATTGAAAAGGTCTACGCATTTGAATATAAAACTATGTTTAAGGGTATCATACACTTTTCCAAAGTCTGAAAAGAAATTAATCCTGGTTTATCGTTTTCATTTAAGTAGTCTAAAATTTCAAAGATGAACCCAACGTTTTCTCTGATGCATCTTCCTTTTATGAAACAGGTTTGTGAGTTGGCTATTGTAGTACCTATAACTTTTCTTATTCTGTTAGCTATGGTCTTGGTAGCAATCTTATAATCCACATTTAGCAATGTAATGGGTCTGTAAAATGCCCATTATTAAAAAAGTAGTTCATTGAATCAATATAATATGTTTTTATGTCATTCCAAAATACATTATATAATTCTACAGTAATACCATCTGAGCTGGGACTTTTGTTATTTTTCATTTCCACGAGAGCTTTAAAACATTTAACTATAGTCAGCAAACGTTCACATACTTCTTTATCTTCCGTTTTTAGTGTTTCTATTGGCTCACTCAAGAAGTCAATATTAGGTAGTTTATTGTTACTATTATTTTGATAAATGTTTTAGAAAAAGTTAACTTCTTCTTTAAGTATTTCTTTTTCATCCGTAATATATGCATCTTTAACTTTTAATTGTCCAACAATTTTTTCTGAGCGTGATGTTTTTCCAAGTTTGCAAAATATTTTTTTTTTCATTGCCTTCCACGTGATTTGCTTTTTATCGTGTTAATATTCCATTCATTTTTATGTCTAACAAGTTGTCTAATTCTAATTTCGTTCCTTGTAGTTCTGCATATGTATGTGCATCATTATTTTCAATAAAGTTTGATAATTACGTTTTTTATTAATTACTTTTCTCTTATGTTTTCTTTTTACTTCTTCTGACAAGCATACTTTATAAATTCATTCCGGATGGTACATTTTATTAATTCCCATTTAATATTTGGGTTTGCATCGTTGTTGATGTATATTACTTCTTTAATTTCTTTGATATTTTATTTCTACATTCTTCGATTTGTGGAAGACTGTTATTTACTTTAAAGTATCCAGTGCCTCAGTTTTTATTAATTATTTCAAGCTTAATAATACGGATGAGTGGTCTGTTCGATAGCCATTCTTGATAACACATAAAGTCGCATGTCTTTCTGGTTCTTTTGATATAATGTTATTAGTATTTTGTCTTCCGTTTCTTTTATCAAGCTTAACATCCATTATTGTATTAAAACCACCCCCTATTACCATGTTTTCTCCCTCTAACGATGCATGTGTTAAGACAGTTGTTCAAAGAAGCAAAGTTTATCTTAATTCGGTCCATATACATTAACTACATTAAAAGTATTCCCGTTTATTTCCTCTTTAACTGATAATATTCTTCCTTTAAGGATACATTGTGTTTCTAAAATATTACCTACTTCTACATTCAATTGAAGTATTTAAATTTTGTGAAAACACGAGCCATTTTTATCAAACAGCAAGAGGTTGGAGAAAAGGGCAGTGAAAACCAATACCATGTCCACTAAGTAATATAATAACACCATAATATCTATTTCAATAAGACATTAATTAGAGAAATTGCACTGTTTATGCAAACATTGTAAAGTTAACAAGTGACTGACCTGAATAATCGATTTCTATGTATAATGCGCCGAGGAAAATGGGAAAGGCGGGAAAATTTGGTATATTCCACAAAGGTGAGTTAATAAGGTGCAAACGATGTATCGGTGATGTTTTTGTACAAAACTGACCGTATCTGTTTACTTTGGTCATTTGTAACAGTTGACCAAACCGATTCATGCTTGTAAACATCACATTATCCTGGGCGCACAAACGATATAATTCGACATCTGGACCATAACCGTTAGGTATTCACTGTATAAAGTATACAGCTATAAGTGTAGTCACGGCTCAATACTCGTTTTCGATATACATCTATGTGTATATCAGTGTAGCAATACCACGTGGTTTTTTACTACAGTTCCAAGTAAAAATTGGTAAACATTGGAACACAAATGTAGCCATAAATATGTTATTTCTTCATCGATTTCTATGAAATCTACGCCACGCTAAGGAGAACATTATTTGCTTTCCATGAAATATAAAATCTTTTTCAGCGGATGTGCCGTTTAGTCAATTACCCTGTGAAACCGTGGAACGTGTATGTTTCACAGGGTAATGGAAAAATCGGTAAAGCTGCTGAAAAAGATCTTATTTTTCATGGAAAGCAAATAATTTTCCCCTTAGCGTGGCGTATATTTCATAGAAATCGATTAAGAAATAAAATACTTATGGCTATTTTATTTTCCAATGTTTACAAAGTTCTTCTTGTAACTGTAGCCAAAAGTCACGTGGTATTGCTACACTGTATATACTACGTTGAAATCAAATACCACATTCAAGGTGCCGTGATTTCCTATATGTAATATATATATTGTACTAGTTATTCGTCAAAAGTGTCTTCTTACAAGGGTTATTACCCAGCAAAAATGACTAACTATAAATAGGTTTAATTTAGTTTATTTATTTATGTTTGGCATGAAATTTTGTCATTGCTGGATATATAATATTACTGAGTACATAAAGTTATTGTTTATCACTTGCCCCGTCAACGGTCGCAAGTTTGAAATGATACATCTGCCGCCTGAACAAGGTTCTGCTCTGTCAGCAGAAACAGATATTGTCTTTTTATTTTGTATTTAAAAAATAGACAATCCATGAAAATATTTTCAAACAGGTTCATATAAAAAAAGCTTCTAATAGATTGCAAACTGTTTTGTGAATGTTAAGACAATGTATTTGGTTTATACTTGGAAAAAAAACTGCTAGTATTATGATAAGATTCTTAAAGAAAAGACATATTTTCTAGTTTAAACATACATTTTTCACGTTGATATATTTATTGATATATTGTTGTATTGAAGTAATACTTAAAGACATCACCAATGCTCATGAAACAATAGAAAAAAAGTTATAGCCACTAATCGGTTGATGTATATAATTCAGGTTTCTTGCTATTGATTGTCAATTTGTAAAATGTACGAGGGGTGATCAACAAATACGCGGAAAAATGCTCTGAAATATTTGTTACGAGCCCAATATACAAGAAAATCGGTCGGATAATAGATTGGCTTATTACAAATACATAATTATAAAAAACTTTAAACTTAAGGAAATATTTAGTCGAAAAACACAAAAACCGTAACGTTAATATGGTTACACCTGCCCAAAGTCATCGCGACGTCGTTACATATAACAGTATACATACTCATTCGTGGCTCTATTCATAATGTATAACACGTTGAATGATTCTCAAAAAATAGCTGTACAACCAGATACACTTCATAGACCTGTCAACCGAAAATGTAAATTATAAGAATTAGCTGCTGGAGAACATTAAAGCCCATTCGCATGTCGGCATTGATTTCACATGGCTACATATGAGAGAATATACAAAACAGACACCTGTTTTGTATTCTATTACATATTTATTGCCTTTTGCAATATTGTCATTAGCACTTAATGACATTTCATTCGCAATACGAATTTTCGTCGCCGATTTCTGTATCGCACTTATTTTCAGACAACCTCTTCGAAGCAAATAGCTATAAAACGGAATTTCGGCAATAAAACATTTTTTTAAATAATGAATGTTATGTTATATCATTTCATCTTCATAATCCATCCTTTAGAAAAATTATAATATCACAAACGCACGAATGATACGTCATCGTTTGCTACGTTCAACGTTGGAAAATATGAAAATTTGGGCCGCATGACGTCGAGTGACGTTGCCATAGGAAACCGCGTTCTTTCCGACTTTGGTTAATATTGATGGTCAGCGGTGAATCAATTTGAAATAAATGTATCTTCATGTTTAGAAAGTTTCAACGACTTACAATGACAAATTAAGAAATTACAGCACTTTTCCGCGTATTTGTTGATCACCCCTCGTATGTTTCAAACTTACAAATGGTTTGTAGTTCGGTTTCAATTGCTACTGATAATTAATACGGTAAAATCATTGAATTTAGAGGAGTTTACTCGCTGTTCTCGGGGATGTAACAAATAAGCCATTGTTGTACAATTGTTTGGGTGTAGATAAATTGTGAGGATTGAATTTTATGATATAGTTAAACTAAGACATTGATTAAAATTTAACGTCACAAACTTGACGTTATTTACAGTAATGCAGCATTTTTCCATGCTGTGTGTTTTTACAATTCCCTATCTTGGTATTTTATGCTTTAGACAATCAGTTGCTATGTCGTTTATTTAACTGTTACACAGATTTGTAATAGTTTTCGTCTAATTGACCATTTATGGCAATTATTTTCTGAGTGGAACAGTTTTCTTATAGCTCACAAAAGTGTCCGCTTACGAAAATAATGTACACTTTTTGAATGGAATTAGTGGGTGTGTCGGAGTATAATGAACTAAATTGTCCAATATGACATATAGGCAAAAATTACATAAATATACTATATGACAATATCCTGTGGTGCATGCAGTTTACTAGAATTGTGTAAATAAGATAATAACAAAAAGATTATATTAAGTCAGACAGGGAAGGCAGCACTCAACTTAACCAGCCGAACACAGAAAACACTAAAAACACACAAAGCACAGTGCCCAACTAAACAAGCGCAGATCCGCCCAAGTCCAAATCGAATAGGGAAAGGGACATTCAACAGAAAGAGTTTAAAACGAACAAAGGGATTCGACACGGCTAAAATAATTGATCACTACACCATTTAATAGACATGGATCTTACTTTACGACCGGCCCACGGATACCTACCAGACATAGTATTTAGTCAACTATCTTAATAAAAGCAAGTTGAATACAATCATTAAAAAATTTGATGTTTACTGTACGAGTCACGGCGACGTAAGACAATACACCAAAACACAACTTTTTTCAATACCCGTACAGAACGTCGCCAGTGTCGAGAATTGAATGTCCACAAAATGCTTAAAATCCGTCCCATTTACACGGGTTTGAGCCGACAGAATAAAAGTATAGTATTATATTGCCGTGAGTTGTACAGTAAACATCAAATGATTGTATTCGAGTCTGACATAATTTTGAGTTGGATATTCGAGGGCCGATCGTAAGGCGAGATCCCTGACTATTATAACAATAGTATAGGGATTTATTTTTTGAGTCATGTCGAATCCCTTTGAGGATAACACGTCACAAGGACAAACATAACAAGAGCGCCGCAAGATAACGGCGCGTTGTCAAAAACTGTGTTTCTATTTTTAGAAACAGAGTCTTTCACCACATCAGCCCTTTTTAATTCCTAAGCATATTCTTCAAATAATACTAACTATGGCTATACAAGAAATTTCATCATAATGTCTCATTCCTAACTGAAGTTATTGAGCGGAACTGATTTTCAAATCTTAGTCCTTGACCTAAACAGCCCAATATTCAATCACAGTGCCTTCATGCAAACTCCCTAAGTTTATTTCCCAGCATCATATTTATAACATAGAAAGTAATTGAGCTGAAACTGACTTTCTATTTTTAGTAACAGTGACTTTGAACCCAATTGACCACACTTTCAATCATAGGCGGTGCCCTAATACACACTCTACTAATACAACGAGTTCATCTCATTATCTCTTTTCTAACTCAAGTTATAGAGTTATCTTAACACAGGCTGCCTGTATACCAATTTCATTGATTCATTATAGTATATCAGGTCCCGATCTCCCGAAGCGTCTCAGTAAAAAACTGTTTTGTCATTCATCTTTGAAGTAATTTCCATGATATGTTGGACTCAAAATTGGCATCCAGAAACAGACACTTTATTCTGAGTTTATTACAGTAAAATGTCAAGATCACGAACTTCTGATGTATCTAAAATTCAGACTCTTATTTGAGCAAAATCTCAATGAGAGCTGTGATTTCTACTTGAGATGCTTCTGGATACCGGGGTCAAAATACTCTGACATAGAAATTTGCCAAACATCTAACGTGAGCAGACGCTAAAGGCAAAGCCGGGGTAGTACAATAGCTCTACTTATTCTGCGAATAGTCGAGCTGCATTAAAAAGAAGTAATACGCCGTGTAGCTGCATACATGAATTGTAATGGTTGAAAACAAAATATAACAAGAGCACCGCCTTGCGGGTGCAGACGCTCATCTGATCATTGTCACTGTAAAAAAGACCCATTGTCCTTGCATAAAATAGGGCAGTGTTATGAGTCTTGCTTAAAAAAGTGACGTATAGATCGTGAAAAAAGGGACAATAACTCTTGCAAAATGCTGATCAGAGTTATGGGTCATGCTTGACATCGAATAGGTATTGATAGTAAATAAGTGTTGAAAGTTTCAAAGCAATTGCCCACATAGTGTATAAGAAAGTGGACCTAAACACAAAACTTAACAAAGGAATGTTGTAAGTCAAAAAAGGGCCAGTAACTCTTGCAAAACACAGATCAGAGTTAGTGTTTATACTTGACATGGTCAGGTATTGATGGTGAACAGGTGGTGAAACTTTCAAAGAATAGCCCACTTAGTGTATGAGAAAAGTGGACCTAAACACAAAACTTTACCAAGGAATTTTCTGAGTCCAAAAGGGGCAATAACTCTCACAGAATGCAGATCAGAGTTATGGTTCTTGCCTAACATGGTCAGGTGTTCATGGTGAACAAGTGTTGAAAGTTTCAAAGCAACAGCCCACATTGTGTATGAGCAAAGTGGACCTAAACACAAAACTTAACCAAGGAATGTTCTAAGTCCAAAAAGGGGCAATAACTCACGCAAAATGCAGATCAGAGTTATGGGTCTTGCTTAACATGTTCAGGTATTGATGGTGAACAAGTGTTAAAAGTTTCAAAGAAATAACTCTGAAAGTTTAGGAGACAAGTGGACCTAAACGCAAACCTTAACCAAGGCATTTGATTTTCTAAGTCCAAAAATTAGGGGCAATAATTCTTACAAAATGCAGATCAGAGTTATGGGTCTTGCTTTACAGGCTCATGTATTGATGGTGAACAAGTGGTGTTGCAAGTTTCAAAGCAATAGCTTTGATAGTTCATGAAAAAAAAAGTTTACCTAAACACAAAACTTAACCATGCAACGCCGACGACGACCAAGTGATGACAATAACTCATCTTTTTTTAAAAAAATCAGATGAGCTTATAACGAATCGGACAGGGTAGAAATGCGCACGAAAGGCCCAAATAAAAAACATCATAAATATCGGCCACCGGGTTACCAGCCTTGTCAGTAAGAAGTCCCCTTGTGATGGTGGATAACTAAGTTGAGTTTCAAGTAGATACCTTTGATAGTCTTTGAGCAAATGACTCTGACAATTAACTTAACCAACGCACACGCAGACGATTCCGTCAGGACAATAGCTCGACTTTTTTTCGAAAGGTCGAGCTAAACATAGACAAAAATCATTTTCGCCCGATAACTTTGCTAAAGAATTAGACATAACTTTTAAGAGGACGACTCATGGGACTGAACGAATGGGATGCAGTGGGTGAAGAGAGTGGACGTGTGGCTTGTGGTGGTCAGGATCACTGTAGTTAGGATTGAGAACTTGTGATGAAATTTGCTATATTTGCTGTATTTGGTTAGTATGCAGCTTGGTGTTTTTCAATAATTTATGTAGCTTGTAGCACAAGGCATGTAATTTGGGCTTGATTTTGATTGTTCCTAAATTTAAAAAAATAAAAAATTTCCACTAAATAATTAATTTGGGAATAAAATATTGTGATGTGTATGTAGCTTGTGTGAAGACGTGCTTTGGGCTGGTGGCCATTTTTATAAAACCGCATGTATCTATTTGTACGAGATTATGTTTGGCTGGCATTAAAACTTGGTTTGTCTTGTTATAAATGGAAACGAGTAATTATGACAATAAACAACAATATGCGTAAAACATAGCAATGTGCGTAGCACGAAACACAACCATTTACATTAATTTAAGCAATGCTAATTTCTAGCAAATACTGATGAAAACATATACACGAACAACAATAATACCTTGGCATTTAAGAAAGTCAACAAGTGTATCTTGAACATCATTTAAAATGCAAAGTAGAACTGTCTTTTTATCACAAATGAAACGTCCAAACACATGTAATAGATCAATGCTATAGAGTTTATCTAAAGTTTGTATCAAGAAACAAATATCTGTCATCACTCAAAAGTTTTGCTAGGTCTTTAAGATACGGACGATAGAATTTCACAAGAAGTGTTCTTGTTTCTTCCAACATCGGTCCAGATGTGTACTTCGCTTGTGTTAACCGAAAATGTGGCATCGCAGACATATTCATTAGAATGTCCTCACTGGGAATAGCTGAAACATTATTTAAAAGTGAAGTACAACTCTTTATCACATACAATACATTTTCCTTCGATTCTGTGAGTAGAGTTAATCTTGGGTTTTCTTTGATTTGTAAGGCTTTGTTTCGAGTTTTATTACTTAGACTAATTTCAGCCAATTTTTAGCCAATTGCAAACACATAATTTACTAGTATGGCAATGTACTCCCGATTGTAATTAATTAGCTATAAGGGCATCGGGAACATGTTTCTCGTGGTCTAGGGAAAGTCATGAGACAGTTTGTGATATCGGAAGGAATTGTGATGAATCGGATAGTATCGGAAGAAATCGGGAGAACATCGTCGATGTGGAGTTCCTCATTGGGACCTATCGGTCCTTTAGATTGATGTCGGTATTACACATCGAGTGTCTTCGTCAAACTTCCCGCCAATAAATACATAACAACAGAAGTATGAATATAGACAATTTATTTAATGCTAACTGATGAGATATGGAGTTCTATCAGTGAAATAAAACCTATATCAGTCACTGGTTATCACCTACAATGTGACTGATATAAGCTCCGCCCCCTCACAGGGACTACTTTAATTTACCAAAATCTCAACACTAAAATGTCTGTAACTTTTTTATTACTGAACGGAAACATGTCATGTGGGGGTTTTTATTCTTAGTTAGACCATTTCCTACAAGTTGGTGTATGATTTAATGCAAAATTCTCAAAAAAGTCGTTTTCACCTATTCACCATAATCCAAGATGGCGGATTTTGAAGTGAAAAATATGAATGGAATAACATATTCATACGTAGCCTAACGACAGTGGTAATTTGGCATAAATAGTACCAGTTTTGACACCATAAAAGCATTAAATAAATAGAATATTTGTTTGTTTTGATTGAATATGGTTAATATCACATCTTGTAGTGATAAAATTTTAATATTTTCACTCGCGCTACGCGCTCTTGAAAATATTGAATTTTATCACTACACGATGAGATATAAACCATATTCAATCAAAACAAACAAATATCCTCTATATATCAGCTGTTAAATTATTCAAATAGAAGGTCAAGAATCGAGTCAAATTCTCCGTACTATAGAGCCATACTTACATATATTCAGGTATTTGTACACTTTCATCAGAGTTCCACGAATATCCTTAGCATAATCTTCGTTCCGAAATATCAGAAACTGTTCCCTTGGGAAAGCATTCAACCATTCCCGTAGATGAATATTATAAAACCCTGGATATATCGGACTCTAAAACGAAAACAATAGTCGACGATATAGTTACACTGTCTTCTTATTGTGACGTAGCACTACGATAAGCATAACTTTTGAACGAAGGTATTCTGGAGCTGTAAAGGTCAAGCTTTTATACACTATAATGGCCTTCTTATAGACTGTTCTTTCATAAATAGTCATCCATCTCAAACTTTGAAAAACATTTGCAGATGGCAAACCAAAGTCCTTGTCTAGAATAATTCTTGCAGCATGTTTCTGTCTACCAAGTAGAAGGTAAGTTGAATTTACCCATATCGTGATACAATAGTCAAGATGGGGAAGACTATTTAATTTCGAGAACTCTGGAGTACTAAGCTCAATGCCTTTTGTTCCAATAAATCTTACATTATATTTACCTTCGAGAGCTCTGGGGGTAAGCACGTGTAATTTGTGCAAATGAAACTTACAATGTATGTATCTTCGAAAACGCTGGAGTAAGAGCAATGCCATTCGTTCTAATGAAACGTACACTATATTTAGCTTCGAGAGCTCTGGAGTGAGCTCAATGTCATTTGTACTAATGCAACTTACATTATATTTAACTTCGAGGGTTCTAGAGTTAACACAATGCCATTTGTACTAATGAAACTTACATTATATTTAACTTCGATGGTTCCAGAGTTAACACAATGCCATTTGTACTAATGAAACTCACATTATATTTAACTTCGAGAGTTCTAGAGTTAACACAATGCCATTTGTACTAATGAAACTTACCTTATATTTAACTTCGAGGGTTCTAGAGTTAACACATTGACATTTATACTAATGAAACTTACATTATATTTAACTTCGAGAGCTCTGGAATTAACACAATGTCTCTCAGTATGTGATTGAAGACAGTTCTTCCATAAGTCAATAGATTGTAGAGTATCGTTGTGGAATGATCTTGCAGAGTTACCATACTTTCCATGGAAATAATGGGAATACAATCTATAATAAAAACTAAACAGTAAACACTCTCCGTGAAAACTAGATGAGCCGAAGTTACAGCCTAAATGTGCATGTCCTACCACTGACTAAACAACTTAATTCATGAAAACTAGATGAGCCGAAGTTACAGCCTATATGTGCATGTCCTACCACTGATTAAACAACTTAATTCTTTGTTAACATATTTTGACGACAAAGATAGTTAATATTACATACACAATTTGTATTATTAGTTAGATCTACATGATTGTGTGTATTAAGTATAGGTTCATGAAACGTTTTCTTCACGATTAGTACTCTAAGGAAGCGTCGCAATAACTTCATGGTGAAAAAAGCATTTGTTTTTTTAAAAAATATCACTTTTGTGTTTGAGCTATCTTCCCGATCAGTCAATTGTCTCTATATCAGCCGGTGTAATCCTTACTTGAAGTCAATGCACATGCGCAAGTGTCATGCCTCTTTGTTGACTTCGTATGATTGTATATTATGACCTTTTCAAGCCAATCTTACATGTGCTGATCGATGTCATCTTCATACAATGCCCTTTGGTGTAACTGACGCGTCTAAGATCTTGCAAATTCACAAGCCTCACGGGTACTGTATTATTATCATATCTTCTTGTATGACAGATAAGGCAAAGAGTCATTACAAAACAATTTGTTCAAACTTTGTATATAACAGCAGTGTCAATTTAGAAACAGAAACATACAAACAAATTCACAGATCATCGAATCTGTTGAGTTATCTGCCCTTGAAACTCATGACTTTTCTCTCCAAATTAGCGTATTCAAGGGCAGATTACTCGGATTGCCGGCCCAGTGACATTTTCTCCTTACACAACTGGGCCCAGGGCATGCTGCATTGGTGGAATCAGGTGAATGCCTTATGTGCTAGATAGCACAAAGAGAGTTAAGTGAGTGCTTAAGTTTACCTTTCAATCGGGTCCCGAATTATTAACAATAGTTTAACATTCGGATTCATATGTTTCATGACGTGAGGTGTTGTGAGTTGTAGTTCTTCAGCACCCTTTTTATTCTGGGGCATCAGATCATCATGGTATCGATCGTAAATATCCATTGGATCCCCCACACCTGCATAATTAAGTATACGTAAGTGTAATTGTATGTTCAAATAGTCCTAGATTTTGGCCAGAACTATACTTTTCATGACTCAATCAGATGTGTTGAAGGACTTACTTGATCCAATCCCAGGATGATACATTCTTTACGAATGAAGCAATTTACATATGCACAAACATATGACATTCTCTTTGAAGAAACCATTATTTCATATTTCGCTGAAATCGTTGTACATGGTATTTGAAGAAAAATGCTATGTGTTGTAAAACAAGTTGGACCAATAATAAACACACCAAAGGAGAACAAATGACAAAACCAACATTGTGGATAATGCATTTATCAATGTTTTCCCCCAGAGGTGTGCGGCGGGGAAGCACGGGGAATTAGACATAAAGCCTTTCCCGTTGTACGGGTATTTGATAAACCCTGTCATCACATATAGAGGGAATTAGACTTGGTCCGTCTTATATGGACAACCACAACCCAAGGAATTAGAAAGGACAACCCGAGGAATTAGACTGGACTATCAGCACATGAGAGGGAAATTTGACAACCAATTTCCAAAAATGTCTTATTCCCCTATATAATCCAGCCGCCCCAAAGTGCATAATGGAATCTACTACCTGTGATTTTGTAGTGATAGCCTTTGGTATCCGTATTTTTCTTTAATTTTGCTGCATCGAATTTACCGGTGAACATCGCAAATGTTTTTTTCTTGCAGCGTGGCCATCTATGCGTATCTGTAAATGGTAAGAAAATGTCAGTATATATCCTTTCCGCTACCAAAGCAGACTAATGTAGACCATAAAAACATGGGTCGCCATTACCACTAGTGTACATAGAAGGACTGCCACTGATGCCTAAAACGTACTACAAAAAGTATAGTCCTCAAAACCAACAGCGTACAGCGTAGGACTACCAGGATTTTTTAGGTTTTGTCTTATATTTAAGCGTATTTAAAATGCTTGTACCGCGTTTCTGGATTTGCTATGATGATACAACTTGCATTTATATTTTTAACCAAATAGTACACACTTAGCTGAAAAATTAATCTAAGTCATTTTTATTATAATATATTGCATAATATTGTTTTTAAAAATACAAGTTTCTCGTATTTTACCGCATTTTAGTACAAAAACAAATACATTATGTATAACAATGAACAGAAACGGCGTTATCTCCAATCAATAATCAAATGATCCGATTCAAGTTATTAAAGGATCCTCACTGTCAAAAAATACCAATTATCTTTAGCGATTGCTTTTGGCGATTATTATCAAACTCATTTTTAATTAAAAAATTAATATCTCATTTTCTACGCTACGGTAACTTAGGCAATTTTTGTGTGTCTGCATTATACGGCTTTGGTATTCTAAGAGTCGAAAAAAGCAGATCTGCCAATGACGAGTTTTGCAGGCTTTGAATCAATGACTTACACAATGACGCTATGGTCATTTTGTGATTTTTCTGATAATGCTGCAAAACTGCACTGAGGTAATTGATTTTTTCTTTTATCTGCATTGGGCGGCTTCGGTATTCTATGCTTTTGAAAATAACCAGTCTGCCACTGACGAGTTTTGAAGACTTAATTAAAATAATGCACATAATTATGCCAATACGGTAGTCCATTGTCGTCAAAGGGCGGTATAGACGTATGCACATTTATACACTATGGATGTAGTGTCTGTTTATATTGGTTCCACCATTTTAGGCTAGTTTTGTATAGTGAAAATCTCATTTGAATGCTATGGTAGTTTCAGCTTTCTCGTTTTGTCTGCATTGGGCGGCAATGGTAATCTAAACTTTTGAAGATAACCGGTCTGCCACTGACGAGTTTTGAAGACTAAATTCAAGTAATGGGCACTATAGTCCGGCCCCAAACCCAAGCTACCTTGCATTGTAGTATAAAGTTTTTTTCTTTGCTGATTTCAGTAGACATGACCTTTCTAATGGAATTTCTGACGGGTGCCATTCTGTCACCCTTGAGCATTTTGAGAAAATTGGGGTAAAATTTCCAAAACATAAACGAAACTGCGAATTTTTGGAATCGGTGATCTACCATGTCATTTATTATCATATTTTATAATAATTCACACTTATATGTAATTATTAAGTTGAAGTTTAAGTTTGCAAAATTTTAATGACGTGCATTTATGCAAAATGAGGTATTTTTGGGGTAAAAAAATAAAAATTACATGGAAAAGTGCGAATTTTCGGAATCGGAGGAATTAAACGTCATTGGCCATTACATTTGGTAAATAATCGCTGTGATAGTTGTATAGTGACTTGCCATTAAGATATTAAACACCTAAAGCAAGGCTATGGTACAAAATGTGGTGTTTTTGGGGTAAAACACTCAAAAGTCTGAAGGAAAATTGTATTTTTTTGGATTTTGTACCAATGCAGACCTATACAATGGC
Organism: Spisula solida; assembly: GCA_947247005.1. Classification (NCBI taxonomy): domain Eukaryota; kingdom Metazoa; phylum Mollusca; class Bivalvia; order Venerida; family Mactridae; genus Spisula; species Spisula solida. Next base: position 43,323,959 of record OX365949.1, read on the forward strand.
ATGTATCTTTTCTTTGGTGATTAAGCAATATGCGTAGTATTAATAACCTTAAAGTTTTGATATCAAACGTTCTAAGATTGGCTATTGTGCAAATGTGCAAAATGTGCTATTTTGGGGAATAACTTCGAAATATAAAGGAAAAGGGCGAATTGTTCGAGGTGGTAGACAACGCTGTCATTTATCATTTTATTGTCGACGCGACATGTTCTTATGTACATGTAGAATTTAAGATATCAAACCTATGAGCAATGTTACTGAGATCAATGTGATATATTAGGGTAAAATGTTATAAAATATTAACGAAAAGTGTGATTTATGGAATCCGTAGACTTCATTGCCCTTGAATATTTTTTGATAGCACATTTTTGTAACTCATTCTGATTAATAAATATTAACTTATGAGTGGAAATAGCAATGAAACCTAATGCAAAACAGTTACTGTCGTGTGAAGCAAGTTTACAATAATTATTTTGAGGATAAACATTTTTAAAACATACGGTGGACGGTGGATGAACACAAAATCTCAGTAGGAACACTTTGTTCCCTGCCGTATAAATGCACCCTAAAAGTTCAATTAAAAGTATCCCTGTTCATGTAATAATGACTACTACATGTTTGACATTTGATTCGAATTAAATCAAGTGATTGAAAATGCATTCGGTAGGTCAACTTGTTTTACATTGAAATTATCAAGACCTGAGATTTATTTCGGATGATTGCACCTAATGAAAAGTGGAGGCATGTAATAAATTGAATGTATACACATATATAAAGAGGTTTCTATACAAACTACATGTATGTGCATTAATATTCTATGCTTTATAGAAATACGCAATCTTTTGAGAAGATATTAAATTTCATCTAAATGCATCAGCGAAATTGAATAGAACTAGGTATACAGATATATTAGAGAATTTGTGAATTTTCACCATTCGTAAAATAGATACATGTATTTGATTGATAGGTATTTAAACCTCAACAAGAGCATGTTATGTGATACTTATAATCAGTGGCTTCAGTATGTTGAATGTACCTAAAAGTATCCATGAATGCTGTGTACGTTACACCGTGGAACTATTACTAGCAAAGCCCACATAACTAGTAGATGTTTTCTAATATAGACTAGGAAATGATGTTGTGCAAGGCAGAGATAGATTTTAATAGAGCCACGACTGACTTTTCCCTAGTGTTGAATACCAGAAACAGTTATCAAATCAAAAGCAGCACCAGGCGCAGTAGTTGGTATCCTATCCCGCTAGGAATGACTACTGGTATATCAGACAGTGCTTTGCCATCCTCATAGAACCGGGAATACCTGTCCACAGCAGTGTTAGGTACCATATAGAGCATAGTATGGCTGTTCTATGCAATGTTCAATGCCATTTCAAGTCTGGAATGACAGTTCCAGACATCATAAATCAAGGGGACACAGGGCAAGGTATAGTCAGAACATCCCCATAGATCAAGGAATACTAGTAGGTGTTCACAGCAGTACAACTAACCCATACGGTCATACCACTGGCACTCAACCATACAAACAACTCTATATATGGCCATGGCTTATAATCTTTACGTTTCTAGTCAGTTAGTCATACATAGCAATGACAATCAGTGTTTGGTAGTCTGTAAAGTTAGAAAAAGGTGTGTTATATACTTAGTACCCCGCAGAGAGCAACAAAGAGCAGTTGCATACAGTGTTGGGTACCAATTAAAGCATGGCTGTTTCAGGTCATATATGTAACCTATTGAGCAAGTAATAAACCTCGCCGTAGGGCGCACGCTTTGGGGTCGAGAGGTCCAAGGTTCGACCCAACTCTACGTCATTGCTTAATTTCTCAGAGCAAATTTAACCAACAATGCTCCATTCGACCAAGGTGTGAATTGGTACCTGTGGTGAAGTGTCTGTACTTATTCCTGGGCGCCGTATCTCGATGTTAGTTGCACACATACCAGGGGAAAACTAGTCTCCTCAAGGAGGCTCGAACGCAGGTATCCTTAGGTAGCCAAATCAACATGGTAAGTTAAATGTCAAAGGGTGACTCAACGGCTTAATTTCTGAAAGTGGCCCGAAAACTCGGTAACTTTTTAACTTAACGCCAAATTTATTGCTTGCCCTATAGATTTACGGATGGCTGCGTCTAGTAGTATTATGTATTAAATGAACAGGAATGACTCTGTCAGGCAATATTTAACCAGGGATGGCTTGACGGGTAATTTAGAATCCCTATAGATTCAGGAATAATCGTTGCCACGATTCCAACAGTATTAGGTAACCCTTTTAGGTCATAAATTGCTATGCTAACCTTTGGAGCTGGGAAAGGATGTGTTACATACCCCGTAGAGCAATAAATGGCAGTCCCAAGCAGTGTTGGGTAGCATATGAATGGCTGTGCCTGGAAGTGTTTGCTATCTAATAGAGCAGTGTTAGGTACCACAGAATGCATGTGACAGAAAGTGTCAGGTGACTCATGGGGTCCTGGAATAGACACTATATACCAAAGTAATGTAGTTTATGCTAGGTAGATTGTGAGACAAGTTCTGTCAACTCATATCAATTAATCATACTCGGCGCCTAATTCTTAATGTTATCCATCGCTACGGTGGCATGCGAGAGAAACCAGCGTCCAATTTATGCTAAGTATCTAGGGTATGCAAGGGCATTACTCCATGGTAGCATTTTATTTCGTCTTTGGTATGACCGGGCCTGGGATCGAGCCTGGGACATCCCGCAATCTAAGTGGACACCCTACCACTAGGATATCAAGGAGTGAATATACATAACAGTATATAGTATCTATACATAACATGTATATAGCGCTATGAGTGACCGTGTCATGCAGGAATTGCTGAGCCAGACAGTTTTATGTACCACAAAGGGTAACGAATTGCTGTGCCAGGAAATAAAAGGTAACCAATACTATTAGATAAGCAGCAGTGGCATGAACCCAATTATATTAGGAATGGTTGGTGACGGTGAGTCCTTTTAATACCCTACGGGGCCTAGCAAGCTTGTACTCAGTGGTAGTGGGTACTCTATAGGGCATGACTTGTGATGCATGTATCATGATGCATGAGTACCTCGTATGATCAATAATGGCGGACTTGGTGTTGATGAGTAATACAAAATAGTTATAAAGCCGGAAATGGCTTTATGTAGTGAAATCTGACTTGTCCGTAAATTCAAAATTTTCATATACATTTGGATGTTTAACCCCAATACATCGTATTCAGCTCAAAGCATGGCATTAGATGATAGATAACTTGAACTGCATGATGATATGTACCTCACAGTGATTTACTATGAAGTTAAATTAATTATAACAGCGTAGTAAACCTATTTCCAAAATTCACACTTTTCGTTTCAATTTTGTATGTTCTATCCTTAAATTATATATTTTGCACCATAACATGATTTAAGATAATTGGTATCATTAATCATTACTATAGACTATATCATAGTAATTACAAACGTAATTATCAAAAAAAATTATCCATGACAGTGTAGTCCATCAGTTCCATCGCTCTTTCCGTTATATTTTTATTGTTTTTCTCCAACAATACCACATTCTGTACCATAGCCTAGCTTAAAGTGTGTATAATCTTCATCGCAAGTAACTACAAAACTATTACAGCGATTATTTACCGTCCACCGTTATAGTCCACCGAATCCGAAAATTCGCACTTTTCCATGCACGTTTTAACATTTTTGCACGGTACTAAAATTTTGAAGTCTTCAACAGCACCTTAATAACTACATATAAGTGTGATTTATTATAAAATGTGATAATAAATAACAATGTAGTTGACCGATTCCAAAAATTTGCAGTTTCGTTTATATTTTTGAACTTTTACCTCAAGTTTCTTAAAATGCTCAAGGGTGACAGAATGGCACCCATCAAAAATTCAATTAGAAAGGTCTTGTCTACTAAAATCAGCAAAGAAAAAAACTTTATACTCCAATGCAAGGTTCGGTCAATTTTTCAGCGCCGGACATGCCTGTATCTAATGTCTCTCTCTCTCTCTGCAGGGGCTTCCTCTCGGAAACTTAGATTAAAACAACACTGGTGTATCACATGCAATCTAAGTATTGAGAAGTATGTCCTACAAAAACTAACAAGTACTTAATGCTTCGTATTGCAGAGTACCGTATTAGCTTTATGCAGGACTATTGAAATATTCAGTTCGAATACAAATACCATAGCGGACTTTTGCATTTGGCAATAAACTTATAAACAGTACCTCAGTGTAGTAATGCGGATATCATAATATTAACAGAACTACCACAGTGTAGCGAATGTCGTACACTACAACTACCATAGCGTATAAATGTAGTATATTTTTGAAAAATCCTTCTATTTTCTATTGCAAAAAAGGTAGATTTTCACCGAAACCCTGCATTATTCCACTGTGGAAACAAGACCCCGTATTAAAAAATTTTCCGGTACGCAAAAGTCGTCTTTGGTAGCTGTTCTACAAAAAATAGTGGTAATGGAGGACCACCAAAATACGGTCTGCATCAGGCGGCTCTGGAAGTGCATCGGTGTATGATAGTGGCAGCGGAAAGGATATGTCCTATGCTCACGGTCAAACAATTTTCACTACGAAAATGCAACTTGAGAGATCTGTATACAGTCAAACATGTGTACTTGGTCACCAACTTCAAAATGCCGACAGACTCTGTTTTGTTCATAGGTTCGTGAAACTTCCCTAGTTACATACATTCTGTAAAATCACATATTGACGTAGGTATTAAATTTCGCGGGTTGTGGTAAAATGCAATTTTGTGGAGTCGTAACTTTGCGGATTACAAAGCATAAAGGTTGAAGCCCCTTGTGTCGCATTTTTTTGGTCAAATAATGTTGGGGATTGTATTACGTGATCAAGCTCAAAAACGAAATCAACGAAAATTTGACCCCGACGAAAAATAATGATTTTATAGAATATAAACAATTACCATGGTGAATACCGAACCGCCGACGAGACCAGAAGCCTGTTTCCTTGTGAAGGAACCCTTTGTTTGGCAAAATGTCTGGGTGCATAAGAATGCGCTTGAAGAAATCGCTAGTTCCACATTTTGCAGTTCCAATTAGATGAAAGTATGGTTGACATCGTAGTATTTCATTGGCATGCAGCCAACAGGGATTTTTGTAATTGTTAAGAAACTTGGGCGTATCCTGCAATCATGAAACAAAGAAGGCCGATCTAAAAGTTTAAATTGACCGCGTACAATCTTGTCAAGATCCATTCTCGTTCCTCTGGTGCATTCTTCAGCTTGAATAATAGACATAAACCACAAGTGTGTCTGTGGACTAGACTAACCACTGAAGTATGAGAATGGGGTCAGGGGTGGTATTCAATATTGATCTTGCTTGACTTAAGGATAAGGACAACCAATCAAATCACACCATGTTAAACTCTTGGTTAGTAACAGGCAATATGATTGGCTATTTTCCAATTAAATAAGATCAATATTGAATACCACGCAGGCCAATCGTAAATTATAAAACTATCCTTGGTGAAATGAAGGTTATGGGGTTTGGGTTGTAAACAATATAGACACATGTATAAGTAAATTTCTAGGTTATGCATATTGTTTTACTTTAAATTGTGGACTAATCCGATTTTAGTTATACTAAATAAGCACGTTGATTTTTACAGTTGTGATAGATACCATGCATGAAAGCATGCTACCCCTTTTCAGAAGACGAGCCCGTGTTTGAATTACCAAAGTTAAAACTATACCTATATATAAAATGGTTAAATAAGCAGATAATCACATATTAGCAATATATAGCTCACAGACGATTAACAAGTCTTAAACGAGTATATAAACATACTATGAGATATAATATAATATGACGGGTGACAGGGAGTCTGAAAAAGAAAGTGATTATGTGTACAATCGAAACAAATGGACATCGGGAATGCCTAATTTGTCATATTTAATTGTAAACAAAGGCTAGACTAAATGCTATCGATTGAGGACTGGGTGAACTATTTCCTTGTACCCGGCAAACTGGCATTGGTTGATTATAATGCCGTATTGATTCAAATTAAAGATTCAGAAATCATAACATACCATACACAGCAAGTCTTCTTGTGAACTATTGTAATGGGTTGTTCCACAAGCGTCGTACATTCTTTGGACGATTGTTTGGTACTTTGTGGCCGTGTTCTGGACCTCGCTTTCACTAAGCATCGTAAATACAACTTCAGATTCTCTTGTCGTGAACGAGTGATCTAGTATAAGCACACTGACTATTGCTATAAACACTATGATGCTGATACGCTTTGACATGATGCCGGTCATCCAGAACTAAGGAATATGGAAAACAAAAATGTGTTATAGTCCCCGGCTATATTCAGGTAGGTCATTTGTATACAAACATTACACTGTCATAACATTTGTATTTTTATTGTTTTAAGCACAGACACTTGGAGTCTGGACCACGCCCCCTCCCGCTACGTGCCTGGAAATATTTTTATATTTATTATAGAAGAAGTTTATTTCAAATTCAAATGCAATATTTATTATATATCCAGACCCATTCAGTAATCACACAAACATCTGTTGGATGTACATTGTATTTGATATTAATACAATAATCTACGTAATTCCTCTACTGCGTAGATAACACATGATTGTGTTATTAAAGCTAGAGAGGCATTTACAATTATGTTTTATTAGTCCAGGATACGTTTAATAATGTTTGTGTGATTAATGTATGGGTCTGGGTACACAATGTTGATGATAAAAATATATCCAGATTCGTAGCTGGGGCCGGGGTCCAGATCCCAAGTGTCTGTGGTATTAAGCATTTCAATTGGAGAAAAGGGCAGTGGAAACCAATACCTTATTCACTCAGCTACATACTAATACACATAATATTTATTGAAACAAGACATTTATAACAGAAATTGCAATGCTTATGTATAGGTCGTTTTTCGAGATAACAAATCGTATAAATTTTAACATCTTATTGTAAAATTGGCATTGCACAAAGATTACATCCTACCTACTCCCATTCAAGTGTCATATTTTTTCACTAATTGTTAAGAAAGTTGTGTTCTTTGATTTTTGACCTCTTAACGCAGGGAGGTAATCAAGCTATCATTTATTTACCGTTAAAATCTCTGGCGCGTAGGATTTACGCGCTTTCATATGTACCAGCAAAATAGTAAGACCCGTACACCTACTTGGTTCACATTTTTAGAAGTATACAGAAATAATTTTCAAATTACAAAATGTGTCGTCGATTTGGCATGACGTTGAATGATTGGCGGTCACAGTAAACAACGTCGCGCTGCATGCAGACAATTCATTATATACGGGTCCAGTATAGACAAAAGTGATCGACCTCGATCTAGACGACCGACGAAAACGACTGGTTGGAAATTATGTTCTGCACGTCGTCTTCATTAGTTACACATTTGCTGTAAATTTTATGAAATCCGTCCAGGCGTTAAAATGCTTCGGAGCAGAAAGGAAATACAAGGTTAAAACCTTAGACCTTGAATTGTGACCGTGACATTGAACCGGAATGTTTGGAAAGTAGGTTCTGCACGTCGTCTTCATTAGTTACACATTTGCTGTAAGTTTAATGAAATTCGGCCCAGGCGTTTAAAGGTTATAGAACGAACACAATTTTGTTGCGGACCAATGGACATACATGTAATGACCATTTCTATTATAATCCCCTTCCACTCCGTGGCGGGGATTAAAAATGAGTTTGTATGGCCTTACTTTTTTATGACAAAATTCGACAATGAATAAATTTTAACTTGACTTGGGCATTTTGAGCACATGGTTAGCCAATCGTGACTTGTGAACACATATGATTATTATAATTATTGTTATGCATATATTGAACACAGTCAAGCTTAAATAATTATATATTCCATTTAAGTTGAAAATATTTGTAGCCGTTTATTTTCACCTTATTATATTGCACGCAAATATTATTATTAGACGACCACTTCTGATTTTCATGAAAATTGGCTCATAAGAAGCGCCTTGAGATGACGTCACTTATTGTGGCCAAGGTACAGCGCGCATCAAAAGGCATTCGACCCGGTTACAAAATCCATCAGTTCTACACTAGGAATAAATACTTTAGGACTGACCCTCAAATACCCAACTCAACATTATGAATATGTCCAACATTTTGATATCTCATACCAATGTATGTGACCGTTTTATCATAATACGTTTGTTGGCTATATCTACATAATTATGTGACCGTTGTTTCAATATTTGTGTTGGCTAATACACGTAATGATGACGGTCACGTATTGCTGGCTTTGAATTATAAAAAATGGGGGTCATCTCGCATTATTTTCGACAAAATTGAATTTTAGTGAAAGTGGACATACGTAAAAAGCGTAACGTCGTGCCGTCACACGACGTTACGAGCAATATGGCTACGTCAGCGTCATAGTCTGATGGTGTCTCTGGCGCATTGGTACCTTGTGTCAATAAAGAAAAAAAACATAAGAACACATTCCCTTATGCTGAATGCAAGATGAGATTTACAATATACCCCTAAAAGTGTAGGAATTATGATTTCTAGTGATATAGTACATGTACTATTACTTATACATTTTCCTATCAATAAAGAGATAGGAACTTGCTCCTAGCAAACACTGTTTAAAACACCTATCACAAATAATATCGTGCTTAACATTTTGACGAACTGACAAACTGTCTTTTTTGTATGCACAGTAGGGGGGTTCGGGGCAAAGTGTTGCAGTCCCTGGGGTTAAAATGTTTAATGTAATAAATGCCGACGAACATACTTTTGTATGTACATGTACTAACATATACAGTTTTGAAAATTAACGTAGACCTTAATTTGACGGAGAAATACGCTTAAAATCTCAATTTAACGCTCCGTGTACATAACGTCGCGTTGCAAGGAAACGAAGCGATATTTAAAAAAATAAAAACGACATAAAACGAAGAGTATGTTAAAGCATACCTCATTAGAGAGGTATATTTTCATTAGATTCGGCGAAAAGTCGATTTTTTGCCGATGACGTCGGAGAAAGGTCCTAAACGTCCTTAAGACACAAAAGTTTTTACAGCTTTGAGCAGATGAAATTTCTATATGAAATACTCCACTTTCATTAAAAAACATACTGAAAGAATGAAAAACACAATTGGAAAACGAAATTTTAACATATAACCCACCAAACTACTTAATCGATAGAATAAATGGAAAAAGCAAAGCAAAGATTGCATATACATTGGACATCTCTAACCAAAACTAAAATAACAACAGAACCAAAATACAAACGAAAATTTAATCTTATGTTCACAATAGAAGACACAGAATGGTCTAAAATTCTAACAAACGTAATAAATTATTACAATAAATTAATATAGACACTACATGTAAACTTAGAGAATTTAAAATATATAATACCCGACGATGCATTTTACACAACTGTCACATATAATCCAGCCAAGCGTAAGAGAATTTAAAATATATGATACCCGACAATGCATTTTACTTAACTGTCACATATAATCCAGCCAAGCGTATGTGACGTTTGCAACTGTTACAGCTGAACAAACATAAAGCCGGGCTAAATTTAGCACTAGTAAATAAACTCAACAATGACCTTCACATTTAACTAAACGAAACAATTTGTAGACATTGTCATGCTGCGATAATTTCTCGTAAAGCGCCAGTGGCTCAGTGGTAACGCATTCGCCAATAGATTAATACCTGTCATTATATTTTTGTATGCAGGTTCGAATACTCTCTGTGTCTTTTTATCTTAATTGTTTTTGTCGTTTTCTTATAAATTTTAAATTACAAAGTATAATAAAGATGAAAAGAAATAGTACAAAAACATCAACAGTTAATATATAGAATTGATGCAAAAATGAAAGTCATAAAGTGAGATTCGAACTCACGCGGAATAAAAACATGACGTTGGTGTGACTCGACCTTGCTCTGTACTGACTGAGCTAATTTCTCGTTTGCTTTAGTGTTCTAGTTAATACACCTTATAAGTTTACTTCAGGTGCACAAGGAAAACAAGAATATTTATGTTCTGGTACCATTTATAGCCCGGTCAATTTATCTTTGTCCGATTATAACAAGACTATGTATTGATTGGGCATACACAGTGGTATGCGATGTTTATGTTTTATGTGCTCGGATGGTTAAGTTGAGTGCTGCCTTCCCTGTCCGATTTCTATTTTCTGTTTTATATACAATATATTCTGGGATTGTCAGAAGTAAGGTCAAAACTTTATATTTGCACTAAGTTGAATAAAGAGGGCATAATTTCACCAAAATGCTTAATAGAGTTACCTACTCCTGTGTATGGGTTGGGGTCATGATGGTGAACAAGTATGTAAAGCAATACTAGTATGTGAATGCACTTTGAAAATATTGGAGGTGAAAAAACCTGTACCTAAACTTTAACATTTGCACTAAGTTGAAAAAGGGGGCATAATTTCATCAAAATGTTTAATATAGTTACCTACCCCTATGTATGGGTTGGGATCATGATGGTGAAAAAGTATGCAAAGTATCAAAGTAATATGTCCATGTAATATGAAGATATTAGAGGTTAAAAACCTGTACCTAAACTTTAGCATTTGCACTCTTTGCACTAAGTAGAAAAAGGGGGCATAATTTCAACAAAATGCCTGATAGAGTTACCTACTCCTGCATATGGGTTGGGGTCATGGTGGCAAACAAGTATGCAAAGTATGAAAGCAATATCTCAAAGGACTTAGAGAATATAAGAGGTTAAAAACCCTGTACCTAAACTTTAACAAAAGTGTTACGCCGACGCTCGGGTGACTGCAATAGCTCCCCCTATTCTACGAATAATGGAGCTAAAAAGGGGGCATAATTTCAACAAAATGCCAGATAGAGTTACCTACTCCAGCATATGGGTTGGGGCTATGATGGTGAACAAGTATGCAAGGTATCAAAGCAATATGTCAAAGAACATTGAAAAATATAAGAGGTTAAAAACCTGTACCTAAACCTTAACATAAGCATTAGGCCGACGCCTAAAAATCTTTTTTCGATACATTTGTTTGTATATTTTGTATATATGTGTGTGTTTGTCTTATGAAAATAACCAGGAGCACCGCCTACGAATGCTGGAACCTCGACTTTCTCGTACTTGATAGCAGCCTTGCTCATCTCTGCGTCAAATTCTAAGAGTAACAAGGGCATATAACTCATAAATATAGGTCACGAGGCTATCGGCCTTGTCAGTATGGACTCCCCTTGTGATGGTGAATAACTATGTTGAGTATCAAGTGGATACCTTTGATGGTCTTTGAGAAAATGACTCTGAAAATAAACCTACCCAACGGACACGCAGAGGATCCGGTAACAACAAAAGCTCGACTTATTTTCTTAGCAAAGTCGAGATAAAAACGTTAAAAACAGAAAAGTTTTGAATTGTACTGTCACGAAAGATACTGCAAGTATACAATGTATATATGCATTTATTACTGGGGGCTTAGGGGAATCGAACAGTCGAATGCTTTCTGTTTCCACGGAACTATTAATTAATTAGCTTATCAGTCAGGTAGAGGAATGGTGGCATCGGTAATAAAACTTTGCTAAAGACAGCTAAGTTCAAAACTATGAGACTCTATAGTACTGTGGAACGTACGTAGAGACTAGAGTCTTATTTGTGGGACTAAAAGAACTCGAACAAAAAACATGGTTATGCGGGCGGGACATGCCGCCATATTGGTTTTAGAAAGAAAATGTCACGTGACAAAAAAGTACTGTCAAAAAAGTACTATCACCCTGCTGACAGTAAAAAAATGTTCAATCATGGTGCACGTGGTATATTGATCCGCTTGATCGTAATAATAAGAATACTACCTGTTTGTCTATGGGAAATTAACATTACGAAAAAAGTGAGGGGTAATAATAATAAATGATATTTTCTAGAATCAGTATTTTTTTTAATACTAGAAATTCGTGCCCTCGGGCAAATTATGTCGAGCCTCTGCGCACGTTGAAAAATGGCTACAACTTAAATTAGCCTTCAATTTGATATTTGACCTCCAATTGTGACCTTGACCTTTGAGATAGGAACCAGGGGGTTGGGCATGACACTCCTCCTCATGATGGTGAACATTCATGCCAAATATAAGCAACATTGGTCAAAGCATGACAAAGTTATGGTCCGGACAAGCTTCAATTTGACCTTTGACCTCCACCAGTGACCTTGACCTTTGAGATAGGAACCTGAGGGTTGGGCATGACACTCCTCCTTATGGAGGTTAACATTCATGCCAAATATAAGCAACATTGGTCAAAGCATGACAAAGTTATTGTCCGCACGCCATTCGGCAGACTAAAATACCCCGCCGGCAAAGGGCCATACTTCTTCCAAAATTAATCGCAGCGCAAATTCCTTTTTTCAAGTACATCTATATGTTAAGGTTGTTCATCTGTGAAAGTTTGAGCGAAAGCCTGCCAAAACTGTAGGAGGAGTTGCGACTACAAAAATCCGTTTACGGACAGACAGACAGACCGACAGACAAGCTGAATCCAGTATAACCCCCTTACAACTCGTTGTGCGGGGGGTATAAAAGCACGAAAAATTTGACATGATCCTGACCTTTATCCATGAACATATTACAAGGTTCTTGCGATGAATATACAAATTTCCGCGAGTAAATCGTACAATATCGGACCGTTAGATTTGTGTTTGTATTACACCTCGAGCGACCGTCTTAAAGATTTGGTACTAAACTTGCTTTTTAATAAAGTAGAGGTGCTGTAGGTTTGAATGGGTTGTGCGGAATGATTAAAAGTGCTGTTTAAAGGTATGTATCAGAGTATAATTTATAGTGATATTGAGCATGTTTTTTTTCAAAAGCATTTTATTCTCAAAATTGAAAGTGTTGGGTACAGTAAGCACTATAATTACCCTTGAAGTTAAACAAAAATTAAATATCAGTAAAGTAAATTTATTGAAGCATGACAGCACTTTCATTGCAAATCTTCCTCGTTCACAAACAAAGTCAACATCACATGAAGAGTCAAAGATAGTTCTTGGCGACATAGTCAATAGTATCAGGAACAAACTCTTACAACGAAATAATTATAAAACATAGTTACGGACTTGTATCACGCAAAACTTCAATGACCTTGCAAACCGAAAGTAGAAATATGGTCATATTTCTTGTATATCTTTTAAAATATACATTTTTCAGTCAATAACTAAAATAAGAGTTTGTTCCCTGGGGTTATAATGTAGGCATGGTATGCGTTTTGGCTAGTGACATGTACCAATTTGTGTGTTTAGGAACGAGTACTGAAAGACACACACATTCTTTGAAACAAACTATTTTAAAAGGATGGCCCCAATTTTAACGAGTTGTTGGTGTTATGTTACAGTGATAGTATACATACAATATAACTTCTCACTCATTGAGGTAAATGTTGCATTGAAACCAAACTGAAACTAGTCTACCATTTTCAATAAAACAGATACAATATACCTAGCACATTAAATTCAATCGTCATATTTCTATACTGCTATGGAAAACCTCAACGCATGTATAATAATTCAAAACATGCACTATCTAGAGAAGTATGGAAACTTAAATTAAAAGTTTAATGAATTATACACATCTTTTGAAATATTGTTGTATGTCGTATTATAGAAACTGTTTGTTATTATAAAAGGTAAAGGCAGGCCCCAGCTGGCTGGTTATATACCATTTTGAATGAATGAATTGGGGGCTAACTGAATCGCTTGGCATCTACCATAATTAGATATTAAGCTGATATCAAGCTGAGGTGCTATTTAATAGGCTGTACAGTTACCTTCACCAGCAGAATTTGGGGGGTCTGACATAAAAGGACAGAGTGTACAAAAGTATTTGCAAAATATTTTAATTGATGACTACCACCAATAAGTATTGACATTTATACATCTTCTATTTTTAAAATTGAAATTTATCAACTCTGTTCAAATGTGACACATTTTGTTATAAAAAAATCTGTATACATGTACAGTCAGTAAATTACTTCAGATTCAATTGCTAATGTTGATCCCTATGGGGCAATAAAAACTGATAAAAATACTATTCCCAAATGAAAGCAATTAGTGGAGCTAGTTTATTGCCTGTAACTACTGTGCCAGGCCCATTAACACCTATTTGTCAATAGGGATCTAACAGAACGGTTCCGCAACAAAAAAGTTGCATTCTGTACCACTTGTGCCTTAGACTGTGTATACACTCTGTCCTTATATGCCAGATTTTCCCCAAACTCTGCTGGTGTATATGACATCATGTGTATAGATTGGATAGCCCCCAGGCATGACTAATCCAGCTCTCAACATGACCTACTGCTGTGGAGGTGTGATTTTTGCAACTGATAAAAAAATAAGGTTGATTAAAGATGGTCAGACAGAGCTTACATAATAATAACAATGGTTATAAACTTTGTACTGCATTGTATAATGATGTCAATGGTTATTACCATTTAATCCCATTAAATTAAAGCATTTCATGGAAATTCGTTTGATAAATTAAATGTGCAATTTTATATTCGAATAGTAAAGTTAAAAATGTATATAGTTCAGGAACTCGCATTACGAGTCATTACATTACATAATTATCATTTTTCTTATTCATGTATAAATTTTGATTTCTTATTTAACCAATTGTAAAACTTTAACATGAAACATATTAACATTTTTAAATGTTCATCTAGATCTAATTAGTACTACTACTTTATTATTTTAGGTCTAATGTTAAAGTACAGGAAATTGCAACATTTTTATTCAAACATTGAAAAAATCTTCGCAGGGAGGGGTGTTAAAAAATCATGTTTGTATGAATAATTAATATAAGAACAGTAAAACATGATCAGATTTTTTTAAATGTTCATCTAGATCTAATAAGTAGCAATACTTAATAATTTTAGGTCTGATTTTAAAGTTAAATGTGCAGAAAATTGCACCATTTTTATTCAAACATTGAAAATATCTTCACCACCCCATCTCAGCCTCCACCAGTTGCACCTCCTCTGGATACGCACATGAAAGGCTTTGTTTATTATAGTGTCACTCCCTATTGAAAGGGCTAGCCAATTTGACTAATGAGACACCTATCTAACGTGCACACAAAACCTCCCGAATCCATTCTGTTACTGCTATGCGCCTGGCAGAGATGGACCTACGGTACCATTATTTAACTATATTACACTAAAACATTCGTTTCTTGCAGAAGTGAGCTTGCGATTGCGACAATTGTATCTTGTTGAATAGCAGTTTTGATCCTATAACGCGGCATGTAGACCGGTAAGGATACAAACTGGCCTTGAAGCCTTTTCTGAATTGATGGTAAATATTTCAAGATTGGTATTCTAATGACTGAGATAGGACACTTAAATCACTTTTGAAAATTGCTAGTGTTCGAGGCACTCTGAAAACACGAACAATGAACAGTAACAATTATTATTGCATAACTCTTAATTGGCAACAACCTAAGAAAATGCATTAGCATTGCTGACTGATTAAACGGTCATCTAACTATTCTTAGTAGATATTGCACTCATGTTGTGCTATGGACTGCCACTGTGCTATGTATTGACGCCCTATCTAGGGCAGTCGTTTCCCTTAATTACATTCCAGTCATGTCTATTGAACACATGTTGCTAAGTGTAATGACACTCCCAACCCGTTTTCTAATATTAAACACTTCACTTTTGCGGTGATTTTCCAAAAAAAATCACATTTTGAAAACTTATTACAAAACGGGTTGCATAGTTAATGCAAAGTGTTATGACACATACCAATCACTTTTATAATACACGCAGTTATACCACATGTGAAGTGATTTGAAAATTTAATACATTTTGCCACTTTATTACAAAAAGGGTTGCAAACATTTATCTAAGTGTAATAAGGCTCTCAATCCGTTTTGTAATAATTATTACAATTCGCAACTTTATTACAAAACGGATTGTAACAGAGCAGTAAAATATGTCTGGATCTCTGATCCAGCTCTTAATGATCAAAGCATGGCCATATTAAAGAATACCCTATATAATATAGTATATAATTATATGATCTTGGGCCATATTTAAATTTTCTAGCGTACATATTGTAGTACATGCAAGATGCGTGAATATAAAGAGCAGTAACTCCTACACTTACGTAACCGTTCTGTACTAGAGTAGCGTCCCTTGTGCACCCAGCAGCCCCTTTCCATTAAAATATCATTTCAACCTTAGCAAATGGACTCGTCTGGGGGTCATATTTCGAAGGTCGTTGTTATATGGAATGCGGAATGCACAATAATTCCTTTATCTATGGGTTTAACAGTTAACTACGTAGTTAAGAGACTTTAAACCGCGGTTGCAAGTGCCAAATGCACATTAATTCTTTAAACCGCGGATAAAGACTTAGAACTGCAGTTACAAGTATCGATGATGTTTTCTTAACCCCATAGTTAAGAGACAACCAATCAGCGCGTATGAAATTACTAATACGGCGCTCTCATTGGTTATCTCATAACTATGTAGTTAACAGACTTGTAACCGCGGTTACAAGTCTTAAACGGGGGTTTAACACGCGCGAAGTGCACATTTAATATACATCTCTTAATTATATAGTTAAGCGACTTTAAACCGGGGTTCAAATTAAATTAAGCGCCGTTTGCACAATTATGCTTTAACCAATAGTTTAAGACATGTAACTGCAGTTTAAACTCTCAATTAAAGCGTGGATTCAAGTATATGTATGTATAAACAATTCCTCATAATTTCTTTCAAATTCATATGATCGTAGGCATATGTCATTGTATTGGAATTCATTTAGAAGATCTAACACTAGTTTAAAATGAAAATTTAACGTGTAACTCGGAATTTCCGACTTTAAACCGGAATAGTATATGGAACCCCAGTTTAAAATAAAAATTCAAAGTCTAACTCAGAAATTCCGACTTTAAACGGGGGTTAGTAGATCGAACCCAAGTTTAAAACAACAAATTAAAGTCAAACTCAGACATTCCGACTTTAAACGGGGGTTAGTAAATGGAACCCCAGTTTATAACCAAAATTTAAAGTCTAGCTCAGAAATGCCGACTTTAAACGGGGGTTAGTAGATCGAACTCCAGTTTAAAATCAAAATTTAATGTGTATCTAAGAAATTCCGACTTTATACGGGGGTTAGTAGATCGAACCCCAGTTTAAAACAACAAATTAAAGTCTAACTCAGTAATTCTGACTTTAAATGGGGGTTAGTAGATCGAATCCCAGTTTAAAACAACAAATTAAAGTCTAACTCAGAAATTCCGACTTTAAACGGGGGTTAGTAGATCGAACCCCAGTTTAAAACAACAAATTTAAGTCTAACTCAGAAATTCCGACTTTAAACGGGGGTTAGTAAATGCACGCATGTTAATTAAATGTATATGACACTCTATATTAACGTAAATATGCTGCCGCTTACACATATCGATCGGTCGATAAACAATGTTACCGCGTTAAGCGTAAAACGCACTAGTCAAATTCTACCCTGCTTTATGTAAGACCTCATAATTTTCGTATCTGTTATCCGATTTTAAATATTTAAAGCTTGTAATGAAGCAGAGATATATGTCTGTCTTTTAGTACAACATTCATCACGATACCCTAATTATTAAATCCACGGCGACGAGTAAGAATCCGTTCCGCGTAAAAGTAAGTTTAAAATACCTCTTTTTTTACCAAATAAAAATACAACCAACGGTCGAAAATCATCAAATATGAATTTAATTTTCGATCGATTTTGTTCATTAAAACTTGTTTTAAAAGCTAATACTTTAAGGTTTTATAAAATGTAAAACTTATTTATAAAGCATTTGTGAGCTGTCGACCGCCAACGATTTGATTAAACTTCGTGCATTTATGTACTAATTATTGCAAATAAATTTTCAAAATGGCGGAATCACGTCGAAACGCGTGTGAAACGGGCACCTGCACACCTTCCATGCGCTAATTGAAAACATATTTTTGATTGAAACTTGTTTAAATTGTGAGATTAAATACGTTTTGAGGTACTGGTTGTACTTTTTTCTGGTTTCTATTGGTTCTGTCTTTACAGAATGGAGTCAAAAATAGTGATTTTTGTCACGATGCGGGACTATTTTTTTTGGTAGCTGTATTGAACTTGCGGACTTATTGCCGAATGTTAATTATAAAATGGCGATTATTTACAATAAAACCTGCTATTAAATGCATTTTGAGAGGTATTGGTTGCATTAAATTATGAACCATGATGCTAGCCTTTGAAAAAATCGCCACAAAAGATGATCAATGGTCGGCGTAGTTTACATCAAACATTATTATGAATACGTCCGTTCTGTTTTATTTCGTTGGCGGTCGACAACTCGCAAATGCTTTAAAAATAAGTTTTTACATTTTATAAAACCTTACAGTATAAGCTTTTAAAACAAGCTTTAATGAACAAAATCGATCGAAAATTAGATTAATGTTTGATGATTTTCGACCGTTGATTGAATTTTTATTTGGTAAAAAACGGGATATTTTAAACTTACTTTTACGCGGAACGGATTCTTACTCGTCGCCGTGGATTTAATAACTAGGGTATCGTGATGAATATTGTATTAATAGACAGGCATATATCTCTGCTTCATTACAAACTTTAAATATTTAAAATCGGATAATAGATACGAAAATTATGAGGTCTTACATAAAGCAGGGTAGAATTTGACTAGTGCGTTTTACGCTTAACGCGGTAACATTGTTTATCGGCCGATGCGGCAGCATATTTACACCTTTTACATACGTTAATATAGAGTGTCATATACAAGAACCCCAGTTTAAAACAACAAATTAGAGTCTAACTCAGAAATTCCTACTTTAAACGGGGGTTAGTAGATGGAACCCCAGTTTAAAACAAAAATTTAAAGTCTAACTCAGAAAGTCTGACTTTAAACGGGGGTTAGTAGATCGAACCCCAGTTAAAAATAAAAAATTGACGTGTAACTCGGAAATTCCGACTTTAAACGGGGGTTAGTAGATGGAACACCAGTTTAAAACAAAAATTTAAAATCTAACTCAGAAATTCTGACTTTAGACGGGGGTTAGTAGATGGAACCCCAGTTTAAAACAACAAATTAAAGTCTAACTCAGAAATTCCGACTTTAAACGGGGGTTAGTAGATCGAACCCCAGTTTAAAACAACAAATTAAAGTCTAACTCAGAAATTCCGACTTTAAACGGGGGTTAGTAGATCGAACCCCAGTTTAAAATATGAATTATATAGAAAACACAGAAATTCCGACTTTAAACTGGGGTTGGATCGAACCCCAGTTTAAAACAAAAATTTAAAGTCTAACTCAGAAATGCCGACTTTAAACGGGGGTTAGTAGATCGAACCCCAGTTTAAAATAAGAATTTGACGTGTAACTCGGAAATTCCGACTTTAAACGGGGGTTAGTAAATGGAAACCCAGTTTAAAACAAAAATTTAAAGTCTAATTCAGAAATTCTGACTTTAAACGGGGGTTAGTAGATGGAACCCCAGTTTAAAACAAAAAATTAAAGTCTAACTCAGAAATGCCGACTTTAAACGGGGGTTAGTAGATGGAACCCCAGTTTAAAACAAAAAATTAAAGTCTAACTCAGAAATGCCGACTTTAAACGGGGATTAGTAGATCGAACCCCAGTTTAAATCAAACAATTAAAGTCTAACTCAGAAATTCTGACTTTAAACGGGGGTTAGTAGATCGAACCCCAGTTTAAAATATGAATTATATAGAAAACACAGAAATTCCGACTTTAAACTGGGGTTAGATTGTACCCCAGTTTATAACAAAAATTTAAAGTCTAACTCAGAAATGCCGACTTTAAACGGGGGTGAGTAGATCGAACCCCTGTTTAAAATATGAATTTTATAGAAAACACAGAAATTCCGACTTTAAACGGGGGTTAGTAGATCGAACCTCAGTTAAAAATAAAAATTTGACGTGTAACTCGGATATTCCGACTTTAAACGGGGGTTAGTAGATAGAACATATATTATCAACAAATATTTCCATAAGTTTCGATAGTATTCACCTTTAATCAAGAGTACCATATTTATGATATTTGAATTAAGCATAAAATATCAAATTCATATTTTAAATGCGGAAACATATATATCAATAGAAGACCGACTTTTAAATCATCTGTGTCTAAGGGCGCTTTATATAAACACACGTAATACATTTAAAATGAAGCGTCCAAGGGAGCCAGATCAAGTAACTAAAATCTGAATGCCTAGGCAATATAGGGGAATAATGGGAGATAGTACATTTTATGACACCTGCTTCCTGTTAATTGCTTTATTACCCATCGATACAAAAGAAATTGGTTAACAGTAATAATTAATAGGAGAATTTATTATGTATACACGCACGTTAATTTGATTAAACTTCGTGCAGAGACAATCTAATAAGTTATTATTAGATTGTCCCTGCTTCGTGGTATACAACTGTAAAATACATAACACCTTTCAGTTTCGTGAAATTATCTGCAAATTGAACTAAATTGCCTGTAGGCAATACAATGAAATAAAATACAAAGTTTATTCGGGCATACTCGGGTTTATTCGGAAATAGCAGAGTTTCGCGGGGTCTGTGAAATTCATTGAAAACTAAATTTAAAACGATATGAATACCACCGACTGGTTATGTCTTAACTATAGCGTTAAGACTTGTAACCGCAGTTTAAAGTATCGGATGTCTGACCCAAGTTTTAACTCTTAAACTGGTGTTATATGTTCGCGAAATGCACATTAATTAAACATTTCTTAACTATATAGTTAAGATACTTTAAACCCGGGTTACAAGTGCTGTTTTGCACATTAATTCTTAAACCCATAGTTCAAGACTTTGAACCGCAGTTCAAGACTTCGAACCGCAGTTACAACTTTCTTAAACTGTAGTTAGAAAATGATGTCCAATCAGCATTGAGTGTGGTATAAATGCTTGGTTTTCATTGGTTCTCTCTTAACCATATAGTTAAGAGACTTGTAACTGCAGTTCTAAGTCTTTATCCGCGGTTTAAGAATTAATGTGCAGATGGCACTTGCAACCGCGGTTTAAAGTCTCTTAACTACGTAGTTAACTGTTAAACCCATAGATAAAGGAATTATTGTGCACTCCGCATTCCATAGTTGTACATCTTTTTTATACATGTGAACAACGCGAAATTCTCGTGCTTGCTTAATTAGAAGAAAAGTATGTAGAATATCAAAATTACATGTATTTTATATATACTTGAAACTAGTCTGGACTAGATATGGCATTTTTTTATGAACCTTGCTTTGAGGTATATAGTTTTTTTCTCTTTTGATTATGATTTAGCACACATTCTCTGTATACAATCAGGTGGGTACATTGGGTTTACCCTTGGGCAACTTTTTTTATTGACGTTTATTGATCTAATGGTCAAACGGCCTAATATACCTAAAATATAACAACTTTTAAAGATTAAAACGCATCAGTTAAACTCACTGTATCATGAAGTTATGTTTATTTCTTGTACAAATTGATCGAAAATGATATACAGTACTTGTTTGCAACAAATTAATTACTGTAACATATGTTTCTCTTACTGATCGTGGTATTTTACGTTACCAAAGTGCATTTGGTTACAAGGCATATTTGTATTTTCTCATTACTAATCTGTTTTACTATTACAATGTATCTTATTATCATTTATATATACATGTAATCCTTTTGAACATATTGGTACCTGGTCACGTTTTGGACATCACTATAATATATGAAACCTCCGTAACCACTATACACATTTCTTTGAAACAACCAAATACGAAACGACACCAATAATTGTATTGTATTATCAAACAATAATGTAATTTCCTTAAAGTAATACCAAACAGAACTCAAGCAAATGAGAATATTCCGATACATTTTTACTGATTTGTAATGTCCGTTACTGTGATAATTATTCATATAACTATTAAGAAAAATACCCAACAATTGTCAAAACTGCCGTTCAAAATATTTATCTTCATGTTGCACTAATTTCAATGAATGGTTACTACATGCATACTGCCTTTGACTTCTCCTTATTACAATCAATACTTCCATTACATGAACAGAATATTTATTACACAAAGAAATGGGATACATTTTTGTATGTGTTTTATATTTAGTACTTGTTTTCAAAACATTGATCAACGTAAATTTGGTTTTTCTTACTAGTTGCGCTAATTTTCGTTACCAAACGTTCGTTTGGTTATGTACAGCTAGATTTGAATTTTCTCGTAAATGTTTGTTTGACTGATACATGTGACTTTATCTGTTTGTGTTTTGTATTATCCTTTGAATACATTTTTACTTGTTTAAGCCTTGGTCCAACTGAGGAATTCCTCATCGCCAATGTAGGATTACACTTAGTTTCTCCCGATGTTTTTGCACAAACTTCTCTGAATCTCCTGATTGTCATATGGAGTACATCCCTGATACAGTGGGACCGATGTACACCATCGGGAACACATCGGATGTTCTCCCGGTGCCTCCCAGTACCAAATCTACCCCCTACCTATGAATCATCCTAGATAAATGCCAGGAAAAATTCGAGGAATAAATCTTGAGACCGTGAATGTGTCACCGAAATATCGCCAAATGTTCGTAAAAGCTTTGAATATTCCCGAAGGTTCCTGACACTTGAGCGAACCATCCCCGATCATTCCGCGAGGCTATGTGTCTTTCGGGATGCCTCCCCGAGATATTCGTGTCATGACATTGCCGGTACATTAGGTAAAATTCAATTCATGCATTGAAATATACCGATATACTATGATGTCACTAAATGTCTCAAGACTTCCCGAAGTTCCCCGAAAAACCTAAGGGAGCATCCCTAAGACATCGGGAACATGTTCTTAACGACTTCAGAAGCTCCGAATTACCATCAGGGGAACATCCCCGACGCAGTGGGACAGACGCATAACGTCGGGAACACATCGCAGAGGCAACAGCAGTTATAACAAAACCTCCGTTACCATCCTTACTAAACACATTTTAATAACACATAGCATATAATTATTTCATTTTGAAACAACAAATATGTTTCCCAAACTTTGCGTTGTATGGAAATCACACATATAAAATAGTCTCGTTACTGTTACATTTATTTCTCATTCTCACAGAGGACAACAAAGTAATTTGTGATAACATAACTGCATCTAAATCCATCGTGAGTGGATCGGGGCTTGTAGAACGTTACTCTGTCGACATTTAACATTCAATGGCAAAACACTTGACTTGTTGTGAACTTGCGCTGGTACCTGTACCGTTGCCAAGTTACAATTTTGGAATTGGTAAAGAAACATTGTTGGAAGCGGAGAAAGGCAAGACTATGACATTATTGTTTTGGAGAGCCAGATACTGAAATTGAGGAAAGTACGTATTAAACGCGTCTGGGCTGGTCATGGCAAAATTATTGAGTCATTATCCGAATTCCATCACAATGTTTTGGTTATATAGGTTGGTAAAACTAACGTATCATCTTCAAAGTTACACACTTTTCTGCCAACTATCGAGGAGTTAATTTAAATCTTAATCATGCACATATGGTGCCATGGAGTATTGCTGGCTGACAATAAGGACCAACATACTTTATTATATCAAAATGCTCACGGGGCAGTTGCCTTGTTCATAATATAATGTTGTCACGGTGTAAGATAAAGCATCATGTTTACATGTGCCTGTAATCCTGCAATTGTTATGGCATTCAATTACCTGGTATTGCTAGAGATTATTGATACATTCAAACTAATCTACTAGTAGTTTCTTTATTACCTGGCAAATAATTGCTGAAAACTAGCTAGCACAATACACATACATACACGAAATATCACAGGAACCGGTACGTCACAATGGATACATCGGCCTCATATAGACATTTAACATACCTAATCTTTGGTGGGCATAATTCAATTGGAATGGCAAACAGAAGAATTTTCAAATATAGTTGTTCACTGTTTTGATATTCGCGTTATTTGAACTTCCGGTATATGTGTATAAATATATGCGTTAAACACAATACTCTTACATACTTATAGCATTCGACTCTACAACCCATGCCTGGTAATTAGCAATATTTACAGCCCTACAAGTCCGAATTTGAAAAATTGAAATTCTATTTTCAATATAAAAAGAGTGAAAAATTCAATTTTCAACCGAAGTTTGATTAAAAAAAAACACAAAGTCAAGCCTGATTATTGTATCTTTGTACATTTGAACCCACACCTAAGCAGTTAGTAATATTACGAACGCACAAACGTTAGGAAGGGATTATGGTTGCCCGGCTCGATGTCTGGTGAGTATGCGAAAGTGGTTCAAACCTTGTCCAATAACAACGATCATGTTCAGTGTGAGTCAAGTTGAAAAAAAAACGTGTACCTACATATTTCTGTTATTATACATTTCTTCATATATATGGAACACCGTTCCCATTTGCTGTGCTTGCTATGGTGGTATTGAATGTAATATGGGGAAAACAATTCAACGCCATTGTTCAAGCAGTATTAACATGCAATGAATATAGCGCAATATGTACACAATAAAAATTGAAAGTCAACAATGACATTTGGGTTATCCATTATGATTTTAGGAATGACTATTACAGTAACGGACGTTTCATTTCAGTATAAATGTATTAGAAGAATCATGATTGCGTGTCAAAATTAGTTATATGTGCTTTTCCTTTTTGGGAATAACATTAATGCTTCAGATTACAACAAATAGATGTGTCATTTGTTATTCGTTAGTTTTATGCAACTTTATATGGTAGTAACGGAGGTTTCTTTTATCGTAGTGATGTCCAAAACGTGATCATGTACCAATATATTCTAAAGAAAAATATATAATCGCACAATATTTTGTTTATCATGATTCAAAATTAATCCTTGAAGATTTCACCATACTTGAATGACATTGTGGATGAACACAGGAACAAGCCAATGGCGTTAACCACATCGTCTGATCGAAGACACGGACATCCCTTTCCGCTGTAATGCACCAGTTAATAAAAAACACGCCACAACCCCCCCCCCTGTATGACCTGGGGACATGGATTTTACCAGGGGCTTGAAAAAGCAACAGTAAAAATTCCCGCCCTTCCCCGGGGTTGGAGTCCGTGGTTTTAATCAGTGAATTGTGTATAAAGTATACTTTATGTACGGCAAACCATGACAGCGATAGTTGATCATAGTTTCAGCTCAAATCAAAATTAGTTGACGAGTAGCATAGTGTATAAACCGCGGTATGGTCCTGCGGCAGGTATTCCCTGATATTTAAGCTGATTCCATATAAAATTCCATACCTGCCATGTTTCGCAGACCCCTTTGCTTGAGATTGGTGATGGAAATGCAGGAGATTTTATTAAAATGCAGGAGATTTCCTTGCTGAAACTTTAGACTTAAAAGTATTTAAGTTTATATGCTGTTTTCACTGATCTTAATTTGATGACAATACCATGCATGCTTCAAGTAGCAATTTAAACTAATATTTGTCATCATTTCATAATGTAAACAAAAATGTCAGATTCTAGTTTGTCCATGAAATGCGTGAGATTTGATAAATTGGCCTCTGATCATGCAGGAGTAGGGTCTCAAAGGCAGGAGACTCACGCATGATGCAGGAGATCTGCATGTATGAATATAAAGAGATATTGTACAGAATCGGCTGAAGAAGAAGATTCCTCCCTGCATGTCGACTGTCTCCGCGTACTTCATTTCAGTTTAGATCATTACCTCCCTCATGGTTCATAAATATGAATAAGGATTATTTAAGAAACCAACTATTATCGCATTCACTAATCAGTGTGCCCGGCACAATCGTGTGGAACATGGAAGTGATTTATAACAGTGAATATCATCGTATAACTTTATTATCTGCAGAAAACTTCATTGTTTCCAGTGCGGCAAATCTGGTTTTCCGGATTTATGTGAAATTAATCAAATTATAGGAACCCTGATAATTAGAATTCCTATCAGACAATGTGTTTTATTTATACATGTACCTGCAATCAACAGCGACCTGCCTTCATCAGCCACAATTGACATTTCAATTTGACTTGCCAAAACATGTAAGGTGGTAATTTTAATATCCATCAGCACTCTAAAGTTTGGATTATGTCTATAGCCTATGAAAACAGGTTGGGTTGTTGCAGGAAAGTTGTACAGATCTGAGGTGGTATTAAGCGTTTATATTTAGAGCTACAGTCCAGTAATGATATTGTGAGAGTGATGTTGCCGTTTATGTGTACACAAAATATTACAACCATTGTCTGAATACGTAGAGCCAATATGGTATGTTAGTCAAGCATTGAAATCATAACTGTCTATACATGTATAAGCCTTTGTTATTGGTTTTCACCGTAATGGTGGACTCGACTGCTGCGTCACCTCATCCTACCCTGATTGGACTACACTATAAATTATCACTAAGAAAACATGGGTTTCTTATTCAAACAAGAGCAACCGAAGGGCCCTAGCTTGCTCACCTGTCTTAGAAGTACATACATACCCCTTTCACCGCGTATCAACCAAATGACTGTACTCATTATTAAGATACTATACAATTCAACGTGTACGTACTCATTATTGTGATTGAAACATCAAGTGATTTTCCATCACTGTACTCATTATTGCAATCCTATACAATTCAACGTGTACTCATTATTGCGATAACCAGAAGTTGACTCGTTTATACACTGTGCCTTTGATGACCAGAGTACTCATTTAAAACTTCTGACTAAGATTCAAGTAAATACAGCCCCTATTACATGCACAATGGTGTCATATTGTCTTAACCAACGACCTCGTTATTTACATCAGATCACCCATGATGATAATGAAACTCAACCTAGATTTCATCTAGACAACCATTCTGACCACGTTTCATGGAGATTTAGTTAAAAATACAGCCATTATATCATACACAAGGTCTTTTATTACTAGACTTAGTGACCTAGTTTTTTGATGACCCAATAACGAACAGGGCCTAAATTTTGTGGAGATGATATGTCATCATTGTGACCAAGTTTCAAAAATACGAGGCCAACGTTGTGACTTCTAGTGACTACGCAAAGTTTATTTATGATTTGACCTAGTGACCTAGATTTTTACTACCAGATAACCCAATGTTGAACTTGACCTACATTTTGTTGAGATGATCATTGTGACAAAGTTTCATAAAGATTACAGCCAAAATTGTTAGCTCTATTGATTGCACAAGGTTTTTCTATGATTTAACCCAGTGACCTAGATGTTTAGGCCCAGATGACCAAATAATGAACTTGGCCTACACTTTGCTAAGATGATCATTGTGACAGAGTTCCATCAATATTAAGCCAAGATTGGGACATCTAGTGACTACACAAGCACTTGTGAACGGACGAAAAGTGATTACAAATGCTAACTGTCACTTTGTGACATGTGAAAAAAGTGACATGTGAGCTTAAAATTGTGCAGAAAATGTTTTTAACTTTAAAAGTCAAAATATTTAAAGTTTTCCACCACAATATTGCTTTATGAATACCAGTGTGTGTGTCATATCGAGTTTTTGGTTTTACGCTGTAATTCCAGTGATGCACAGCAAATAGGTAACCAAACCAGATTTCCTGGAAATATGAACCAGTACTAAATTACTCAATTATTTGTATTTACAGTACAACCTCTGTAGAGCACACCCTTTGGGAGCTGCAAACATTGGTCATTAGTTAGAATTTGAGGGTGTTGTTTTAGAGGTTTAATTTTTAGTAAATATTGGCTGCAAGGTACTGTTATTGAGAGGTTGTTGCTTTACAGAGGTTAATTTATAGTAAATCCTGGCTTAGGAAAATTTGAAGGTATGGCTATAGAGAGGTTGTTGCTATACTGATGGTCGCTCTGGAGAGGTTGTACTGTACATGTTTGTCAAAATCAGAATTATTGAAGGCGAGGGGATGTATGATAAACTTGTGGAACTTTTCTATAATTTGGCCATTTATATAATATATGTAATATAATTTTTATAATTGCACAAGAATTGAAACAAACTGTCTATAATTAATTTTGAATAATTGGGAAAATTAGAACATTTAGCATACACCCCTCGTATTCATACTACATTTGTATACGCTATATACAATAATAATTAACAACAACAACAACTTTCTATCACATAATTTTAATAAATATAAACAATGTTCTTTGAATCAACTGAACACAGGACAGTTCTAATGAATTTTATTTTTCAGGTTTAATTCATATTATAGACCCTTGATTTGATGGAAGCATGCTACAATATTTAGTACAATTGATACTGTGTTCCACATTATTGAAAGGAAAGAAAATAATAACAAGACTGTCTTATTAAACACTTATGCCCCGGTGGAAGCCCTTAACAACTAGCTAAGTCAAACAGGGGCCATAATTCTGTAGAAATTTTGGATAGTATTACATGGCATTGACAATGTAAGATTTTTATGATGGTGAACAAGTATGCCAAATTTGAAAGCAATGCATTGATGGACTTTGAAAACATTTAGTTAACATTTTCAATGGAACAAACGACAGACAGGACACTCACTATATATGCCTCGCGCACTAGTAGATGCCCAGGCATAAAAATTAATATATCAAGTGACCATATTGTGAAGTAGACCCATTTAGTATAAAATAATTAGATGCAATATACTCAATAGGCCTAAAATCTTTAAACTAACAAATCACACAGCAAGCAAGTATAGTACAAAGATATTGACCTGATCCTAACCTTTATGCAAGGATATATTACAAGGTTTTTGCGTTGAAAATATTAATTTCTGCGAGCAGATTTTGCAATATCAGTCCTTTAGAATTGTGTTTGTATGACACAGTGGGTGACATGTGATACTCCCCGCTTATAAAAACATACAATGCGGGGTTATAAATACAAACAAGATATCAGCAGTAAAATCATGCTTATGTATAAGATTGAGGTTCACGTTAAAATCTCTGTAACATATTTAACAATACTTTATTATACCTCACTTTTTTCTATATATGCTAAACTCCCATTACCCATTGTACTAAGAAAAAGTTCCTGTCATAATGCTTGATAAATTTAAGGCCAAAACAAATATAGTTTGCTTCCCCTTCCCTACCTACCCTACCCATAATATTTTTTGGACCCTCCGAAAATATATTTTGACCAGAATCGGGAAGGTGAAACAACAATAGTTTATTTTTGGCCCTACGGAAGTTGGGTCATTGTCAAAATAAAAGTACAAAATAATACATGCACTTTCAAAATTAAATTTCAATCAACATTGTTTCAACATGTCCGTATGTTCACACAGCGAGCAATAAACCTAACCACTGTAGTGTATGACTTATTGGGAAACAATACAGTTCAAGGTGTATGACTTATTGTGATAATTAACAAATATCTTGTTTACACAATGTGGTTCATACAGTTGTGTGTAATAAAATGCATAAGTCACATAAAGCGCACTGACTGTTCATTTTACGTCGTCTGAATACTCATTTTTCAACACTAAGTAACAGAACCAGCAATTTAACCTTCCATTAAACTTTAAGTTGGTACTGTTTTATCCTCTGCAACGTCCTTTCTACCAGTAACTCTTTTGAGAAATGATCTGACATTTGATTGGTTATTAGTTGCTAGGAATTCTGCCGTATTTTCATCAGTCAATGCATCATGTATTTCACTATAATCTAAACCTAATACACCACGAGTGTGCGGTATTTTTAATTTGTACGCATTCTTGTGTTTATCGTCACATATATTTTTCAAACTATTTAACATTTTATCACATTTTTCTGGATCGGAAATTTCTGCCTGATCTTCACTTTTGAAGTGATATGAAATTCTGTTCCGTAACAATATAGCTATATCACGTGTTTCGCCTTTGCTCGGGTCTTTAGGCCAATGTTCCACTATCCTCCTAGCCTGTCTGTATCTTGCCCAAGACATTGTGTCTGAAAAAAGAACAAGTGGATAAAAGTAATGTTGACTGTCTTTTAGATTGATTATTCATACAATTTATTAATTTAATCAAGATGGGGTTTTTTAGAAACTAGTAAAGAAATAAAAGTTTTCAAATTGATGCACATCCCACATTTTTTCAGTATATTAAAAGTATGCGCATCCCATATTTTGTCGTTATCAAAACTACTCTTAAATTAAAACTATTACCGCACTTAACCATTGTGCAAAATAATGGACTGCGCATAGCTCCTGATAGCGAGAGAACGCTTATAATAAAATACATGTCTGTTTAATTACTGTAATTTATTTTGCATTATTCAAATTGAATGTATTTATAAATTGTCAAACAAGTTTCCTCATAAAATAAAGTCTTTATTGTTATTATTAAATTTGTAAACTGAAGCTACTGAGTGTGGCATTATTTCACATATATATATACTTCTTGCCCGTGCAGTTGATCCCCTAAGAAATTAATATATTTACTATTTATCGAAATGAACGAAATAGAGAGCACAAGCTTTATCAAGACGGTTCTATATGAAGCGTTCCGAATTGAAATAATCAACTAGTCTACGGAATCGTAAGTAGCGTAAATATGTAAACATTTGCTTTTGTTGTTATTACGCCCATGTTTTAAAAGTGTTAATGTTATTCGTATTTTATTTGCGTGATTGTACGCACTCATTATAAAAATAATTACGTTTATTTACAATTAAATGCATAATTACGCAAATACGCATCCGTACACTTGCCTGGGTAATCCGTAAGTTAACTAGTTGCGACAGACGGGGTGTCAAATTAAAAATCAGGAAAATCATATGCAGCCGAACATTTTTGCAAATCAAGAGGCATTCAACAACATTGTTTCCATATTTAACTCAGTTTGTTTGAATAAAATCCTACAGAGCAGATTAAATAACTTTGCCATTTCTGGAGATATTTTCATCAATTAACTTTTATTTTGGTCAGAAATCATAGCTCTTCCAAGATGGATAAGTCTGGAATTCCGGATAAATCAGGAATATTCACACCTCTGGACAGTAATGCGATGTGTCCAAAGAAAATCTTCAAAAGTGTAAGTGATAGATAGTTAAATTCGGATATGACAATCATAATAAATTTAAACTATGGATACTGGCTGGCGACCACCAAATCCGGACGACCACCAATCCGGACAGACACAAAAACGCTTTATAGCGGCCATTAATTTTGATCATCGGTTGTCAATCTATTAGATGCTTGATTTTTGTCAACATAACGAAGTAGCAACGATTAAAGTTAAATATTTTACAAGAAATGTCGCATTTATTTCGTCTGCACTCGCGAAGTTTGTTTACATTACAGGGGGGGGGGGGGGGAGTCGAAAATCGTATAACTGCGCATGCGCAATACTTCTGCGCAGCCCCGAAATGTAAACTACGGTCCTTATGCTAAATATGAGGTAAGCCAATGTAATGTTTTCTAACAGATAAACCAGGAAAATACAGCTTTAGTAAGTAAAGTATGTGCAGAGTTTCAAAAACATCGTACAACGTCATTTTGTATCAAAATGCCCGCTTTGAAAAGTGAACGTTAAAAATTTTACCGCTAAGTTTCGATCGGTATTTTTCCAATATTCACGGGAGATAAATCGTACAAGTTCTGTACAAACCGTTTACTTGTGCTCTCCCTTGATTCATTACACAGTTTAATTCGATATTTGACGCCTTTTTCGTAATAAAAAACGCGACAACACGGTGTCCGGATTGATGGTCCTGTTGGACTTAAAAATGAGGTGATGTAGTGACCCCTACAATGGCCCTCAAAAATGCACTTGATCTATTTTTAGAAGTAAACAAATTAGCTCTTCAGTTCAGTGACGAACCTAGCTTCGTTCAGGTGAAATTTCAATGACTTGATTTACACATTTCTCGAGTTATCTTGAAAAATATGCCAAAAGTGTCCGGATGTAGGACGCCTGCCAGTGGTATCCGACCAACTGACCACCCCTACCAACTGACCCCCCTACCAACTCATCTTGGATTTGGACAACTCGCCCGATGTCAATTTCGAAATGTCCAACTCACCCCCCATCAATTTTATATGTAGAATATTATATTTATTTTTAAACTTAGTGTTAATTCATGATCTTGGAATGAACCAAAAAGACCCATTTAAATTGCATAAAAACAGTAACTTACTTTTATAACCCCTTTAGAAACAGAACAAATACACTTGACAACAGCAAACGAACGTTTCGAAAACACTGAAAATTCACATGTTAGGTAACGGTAAGCGAAAGTTGAAAGTCAAGGTCATAATGCGCTCCATGAAATGAGCTTTTCCGTGCGAATCACTAACCAATAGGTCTGAGAGCACTAATTTTCGAACACGCATTCGCGCATGATTTCCAGCCGTGCGTAACGACCTATTCTTCGGTATAAACGTATGTCCGTTATATTAAAAAAATGGACTACACCATATTGACCTGATATCCTGTCATTCATAAATGTTTCAAAACTGTTAAATTGTACGGATTTTGTCTGCAACTTTGAAAATTAACTTATAAATACAATTCTAACATGACCGGCGATTTTGCCTATCATCGGACGGCCTAGGTTGAAGGCCGGACGGACATCGACCGACCGGAGTAATTTCGTCACCCTAATTCCAGAACCCCGTAACGCAACTTTTGACGATATTGAGTGTTTGGTATCATTTTGTTCGCCTTAACATGCTCTATACAGTCATCTAACTTACATGTCTATGGAATCAACATAAAGACCAAAACTTTCAATTCCAGGACCCCGTAAGTCGTTTATAAACGTCAATATTGAATTCCAGATGCAGGTAATGAAGCAACCAATCATATGTTCGGTATTGTACCACGTGATACACTGTAAACATACGATTATCTCCCTTTCCAAAACAAACACAATGTTTATGCATCATTTAGCGTGATATCTTAACAATGTAGGTAGTTTATCATTGGCCCTTTGACTGTGATTTATAGGTAAATTCAAAGAAACATATGTGTCCTTGTTGTTTTTTAAAGCCAAACCACGAAATGTACGATCGTGTCAATATTACGTCATTTCGGACATCCGAATTTCGGATGATCGTAGACAGTATTGTCAATTTTCTGAATATCATATCAAATATCAGACTAAACATTGCTTTCTTGTTATAGTCAAATCTCTATCCACTTCTGTATCCCCTTTTGATGGTGGTGGAGTCGGTGCCCCTTGCATTCATCCTATCTGTGATGCCGTGGCTTCCAAGATCTAGAAGTCTTTTCTGGCATGTTGTTTATATGCGATATAAGATCAATATCTAACTGCTGACATAGTTTCCATTGAATGATATTAATCTTGTCTTCTGCTCTCTTGTTCATTATCCCACCAGTGGTAAATATAAAGAGGATCTGAGGAATGAGCCATCCATGATCGACAAACTCCTGTCAGGTTTTTCCTGTGCTCTCCGGAATCTGTCCATGTATCATATATATGTATTATTCTATATTTTACAACGTTTCTTAATATATTTATGTTTTTTAGTTTAAATATAACCATCCGAATACTAGTGCATTTAGACAAAATGTCTTCCAATTTTAGTTCCATAATCCCGTAATTTGGGTTTAAAGTAAACTATTCTTGTTCAAAACCCCGTATCTCAATTATGTCTTTCTGGAATTCAACTTTAAGCATCACATTCTAACGTTGAACCCGTAACGTAAAATTTGTTTTTCAATTTTTAGCAAAAATAATAGTTTTAAACGTATGAAATTTCGTTTGTGGCAACAACATTTGATACTTTACTTGCAGGTAACATTTCATGAAAATACGTTGTACCATCACAAAGATATAGCTGTTCAAAACTTCAAACGCGATTTTCTCAAAATGACTAAAATCGCGTTACTGGTTTCTGGAATTAACGTGACGATTTATGTCCCTCGTGACTGTGACATACTGGTCACGGCCCCGTGAGGTCGTAGAATACTGAAAGTAGTTTCTTGATAAACAGTGGTGTATTTCTGGTGCATGCTCTCCTAGTGGAGTCAGTAGACTAAACCTTGCCTGTGAAGATGTTTAAGTGATTCCGTGCAACAATACTAACATTGATGAGTACAAAAGCGTAGCATTTCTTTTTATATTTCCAAACTACATTCATTGGAGCATGGATCTACAATCGACCGGTGTCACGGTGTATAACCGTATCGGTACCCTCTCAGTGCAAAATGATATATCGGTACCCTCTCAGTGCTGGCACCGGTCTCTCTCAGTGCAAAATAATGAATTCGATTGACGAAGATCCACAGGAGAGGTAAGAAAATCATTTTTTTGTCCACAATGCCGATTTATGCATAAACATTGATAGCCCACGTAACCCCCGATGATTAACCATTGTGTTCCTGTTATTAAAATAGTTATATCATTTTTCACAAGTTCTGGCGTGGCTGGAATGTTGACCGAGGGTCTTTGTGTGAATGAACATGAATGAATGAAGGGCCCCTGGTGGGTGCAGGGCATAAAATGCAGCGAAAAGAGAATCAATGTGCAAAAAGAGCGATACATCAGAATCGCAAAGTTCGACCCGAATAACGGGGCGGCAGAGAGTCTATCGAAGTGTCTGTGGTTAATTTAGTGGAAAATGTTAACTGCGCGCAGAAAGCAGAACAAAAATGACTTTAAATATGTGATTTAGTGTGATACAACAAATGAATTGACTTTACTTTGGCGATTTTAGGGGGGGGGGCGTACGCCGGGTCCGCCCCCCCCCCCTCGGAACCGCCTATGAATTGTGTTGTGTATATCAAAATTCTGGTGTAAACTAAACTGGATTTACATAGGCTAAAGAATCACGATTTCCTGTTCCAGTAGGCCGAAACTTGAAAGTCATTAAGCTACACTGGACCAATACTTTGGGAAAAGATACCATTTCATATAAGAACTGCTAGCTCTCTCGAACAATTCAAAAGAATGTATATAAGATTGAAGTTTTATTATTTACTTTCATTCAATTGTTAAGTTTGACTACTTTCATTTCATTTGTTAAGTTTACTATGTTTGCAATTATCATGTTAAATGTATGTATTATATGTTGAGGTCCTCATGGAAGATTGTGTTTATATGCAAATGTGTTAACCTCGTAAAATAAAGTCATTATTATTATTATTATTATTATTGCTACTCATCGGTTGACGTCTGCACGATGCCTAGACATTGGGGGGTAACATTCTTCCAAGAGGAATAACTCGAATTTGTTTAGCTGTTTGCCATCTTAGATTATGTCCCTTGATGATAATATCGTATATTGTAACCAATTGCTTGATACCATTTAACCACGTCTTTTATTCCATAGCCGCATTACCTGTGTGTTGTCATCTTTACATAATTATAGTGTGTCGATAAAATTAATTGCTCTGCGAGCTAATGTTATATTCACGGTTTAACATAACCGACTTTAAATATAACTTCTTGTATCTTGGGTACACACCACGTACGCGGACATCGCCCGGCGTCCAGGTGGTTTTTGACCTAAGTTTTTATAACACCGATGGATCTAAGGCGTAAGCAAAACATGTTTATTTCTGGTATCTCAATATATCCTAAAAAAATTGAAGCGATCCTAACGTTTGGAAACCGCCTATATTTTAGTTATCTTTAAACACTTTTCAAATTATAGTCGCTCTTTTGGAGTCTTGGATGTAAAAAAATCCCCAGAACATTTCATTTCCTATTCTACCTCTTCTCTATTGTTTTGAGAAGGTTTCCAGAAACATGCATTGTTTTGTTAGGCCTAAACCCGTGTTGGAACACCCTGCAATATAAATGTCCCATATTAGGGAACTCGTTGTGGGGAGCGGTGGCCTAGAGGTAGGGTGCGCGCCTTGGGATCCAAAGGTCCCGGGTCGATCATCGTCTGCACCGCTGCTTAATTTCTGTGAGCAAGAACAATCCACAATGCTCCAATTGCCCAAGGTGTGAATTGCCGCAGTACCTTTGAGGCCAGTGTCTGTACATTCTCGTTATTCCAGGGCGCCGTATCTCGATGATGGCTGCATGCAAACCAAGAGAGGAATAGTCCCATCAGGAAGGCTCTATCGCAGGTTTCCTTAGGTAGTCCAATGACCAGGGGAATGTCAAAGGGTGGCTGAATTGCTTAAACCGGCCCTCGAAAACTGGCGACTTAACTTTTAATTTAACTGTAAACCAACTGATGTCACAACAAGACTATATAGTTTATATTTATTGCATTTAACATAATATATTATACATGTATAATTGAGAATTGAAAATGATAAATAAGAAAATGTAAATGCTTATAAAAATACAAAATAAATGCATACTCAAATTGCACTTGGTAAGGCGACTTTCTGAACTTGGAGCTAAATAACTCATAAGATTACCGTTCAGATCAAAGCATAGAGCTCTTCAAATTTAGGCAAACTACTAAAAAAGAATAATATCAGTGGATGATTGTCAATTTGTCATAGATGTCGTGAATCAATCAAATCAAGGCGCGTGCTGAAGTTTTGGGGTAAAACATTTCCCAATTCATCGAAAAGAATGTGTTAAATTTTTGTATATGAACGCGGTATCATGTTCGACACAGTGGAGTTATCTGCCCTTTGAATATGAACATTTAATTGACATTGAATAACAGATAATACCAAAAAACTAGCACACAAGCACAGTAATTACTATCTGGACTTACTTATCATGTGATAAAATATCTCAAATAGGGGATCACAACGACATTTGATACTATACCACTTTATATCAATATTTCGACACTGTTTGGATTTTTTCAAGAGACGAAACACTCAATTTCTTTACATAGCTTTTCAGTACTCATATCATATATATATATTATGGCGCAACTCCATGACGTCCTGTTTCTTATATGATAGTGTCCATATATGAAACAGTCGCTACTGTTTAATTCGAACACAGAAGGGTTTCTCAATACCACAAGGAAATTGCATTTTATCAAATTCCATGAACTTGAAAACCCATCAAAAATTCCTTGAACTTGAAAACCCATAAAAAATCCATGAACTTGAAAACCCATCAAATGATTGAGTCTAAAATATATGCATAGTTAAGCTCCGCCAATGAGACCAACTTTACAGTATTATAAGTACAATACACAGTGTAGCAATACCACGTGACTTTGACATTACTAAAGGCTACAACTCCAAGACGAAATGTGTCAACATTGGAAAACAAAAATAGCCGTAAGTATTTTATTTCTATACCATTTTCTATGAAACATACGTCAGTAATTAGTGATGTCAAAGTCACGTGGTATTGCTACATTGAATACATATTCTACGTACAAATTTATAGAATATTTATAATGAGCTATGTGTATGTCGGTTATAAATGTACAATGTCATGCAAATACTGATATGGTGAATTATATATATTTTATTGCATATTCACGTAAAGATATAAAATCTTTCAATACTGTAGGCATTGGTAGTAATGGAATTCGTCCTAAAATAGACGAATCACCGGATGCTTTGTTTAACCCAACGCGGATTGATTTTCGACACAATTCCTGCAAGGAAAATGGCTGACTAGCGCGTTGTCGGAGGAATTTAAGGATTTCAATTTCTTGTCGACCTCGAGTGTCGTAACCAGGAAAGGCAAGCTTCAGAAATGACAACGAAAATGTAGGAATTCGTTTTGAACACTGCTCGACTTCATCTGGCGTTACTCTGTACCCCGCGTACACTAATAATTTAACAACAAAGTTATCACACTTTGTGAAGGCATCTACAAGTACACTACGGCCGTACGGCTGCGATTCTGGAAGCAAGCATCCGTGGTACACGAGCTTGCCGGCGATACGACTGTTATATACGGATAATGCCGACATCAACGGCGACCACTGACCATCTGTGTAGCTTAATTTACACCCAGCATCAATCAGCATGCTTAGAATTGGTTCTAAATGTATATAAGAAGATCGATGCGCTATTCGAAAATAAAACACGGCAGTTAAGAATGGAGACGAGTTACATTCTGCAATGGCATTGACATCGGCGCCATCTTTGATCAGTTTCTTGACGATGTATTCGTTACCGATCCTGGTCGCTTCGTGTAGTGGCGTCCATCCTTTCTGAGTTCTGGCGTTCACCTCAGCACCAAGATTGCATAGCATGCACGCTATTGTTTCTAAGTTTGTATGCACCGCTCTATGGAGAGGGGTACACCCGTGTATATCCTCAGTTCTAATCTTGCACCCATGAGAAATCATACAAGCAGCAACATTGCCATTATGGTGATCGCATGCTACATGTAATGGCGTTTGTTGCTTAGAATCCATTCGATTAATATCCCAACCATGATCAACAAGCGTGTACACGACTCTCATGTAACCGTATTCAGATGCCCAGTGAAGTGCCGAGCGCCCGTTAGCGTCAACGTATTCATTAGACGCACCTTGCGCTATTAAATGTTTAATCCTCGCATCCTTTCCGGCTTTAGCTGCTTCCATGAGAAGTTCATTATCATCAAGTTCAGTGTTCTCAGCAAATCTGTCTTCATGCGCTTCTTTGAATAATAATTTCTTACGCTGGGACACTGAATTCAAACGAGCTTTGGCATACACAATTCTGTCAGATAAACACAAACGTTTTACTGGTCCCCGCGGTAACATTGACAGAGTTCTATCGGGACCACTTGAAGACGTAAGAAACATTGCCGGAGAACTTGCAGGAATTTCCATAATAAATGGTATAAAAACTATTAAATTCCTCCGCACCTTTTATGTCATCGAATCACAACAAACCAATACACCGCTACAGAATATCACGAAATGAAATTAAAATCCGCCAAATTGTTCAATCGCGAACGGGAAGACAGTCCAACAAACACGTGCAGTTCGAACAAACTGTGCTGCATATAGTGCACTAGTTACAGCAACTATATGATTGAATACACGGAAACTCCAGGACTAATTAACTCTAGGCTAATCAAATTAATTAAGATAAATGATAAGTCTAGACTCCGTTTATTTATCCAACGTATATAGTTTCCCTTAGCCAGAACCTCTCGAAAGTTGGTGTAAACATTCGCAGATTCCCGTAAGATGAGTTCAACTGGTATAAATGTGGTAGCGTTTGATTGTTTATATCAGACACATAAAAATATAAGCACTTCTAGCTCTCCCGCTATGCCCCGCTTTAGAACGGCAAGACGTTACGAGAAGGCGTAGAATATCTTGGTAACATAAAGAACATGTCATGTAACGATCAAATTACTATTTCATAACAGCATCAATCATTTGATCTTCAATTAGCATCAGGCAGATAGCAGCTCGGCTTCAGTTACCTAGGTATTTCAGTTTACATATGTAAACAAAGGCAGCATCCGCGAGATCACGTGCGATGGGTACATAACTCGCTGCCAAGATATTGAGCAATTATGTTTTATCTTCTAATCACAGACATCTAGAATTTCTCAGTAGAATATCTTGGGTTATACCAGTATTTCTTGAATCATATCGGGTCTGGAACCCTGAAAATAGAAAACATACACTGTCAAAAACAAATTTCAGAGTACATATTGATAACACGTACGAGCGCACATGTACATTTTAATATGATGATATAATTGTACCAGACAAAATGTACGTCTACGTAAAATATTGTAATATATAGCGTTAATGTTGTGGCTTCTAGAACTCAGTAACCACGTATTATTTTTATTTATTTCATGTAGAAAAACAGAAACATCCTTTGTGGCCGAAACTATGAAAGTATTGTTAATTGGAGCCCACAATTTTCATCAGCGCATGCATGTTTCCCCTGATTTCAGTCCTAAACCAGAACAAAACGGGGGAAACATGCATGTAGTTAATGGCAATTACACGCTTTAAAACACGATCTATTTTGACATCCATTAGCAATAGAAACTGACGTAATACTAATTAGAAAGACAGGAATAGAAGCATATCATCAAAGTAAACAGAGAAAGAAACAGTATAACATTTATTTCAAAATGATTGGGTCACACGTTTTTCCAACATTAGATAATTGGTACATTGTATCTATAGTGGTTCAAAACGATAATGGTGCTCTATAGAAGGCTGCGTTACATTTCGAGGATGTTTTCGTCCAAAGTGCGTAGAAGCAGAAATTTTACAGAATATGTCCTGGTAGAAAAAAGAAGCGAAAAGATCAGTCTCGCTTCCAGGACTCAATCTGCGCAGTACCAAACTGTTCATATATATATATACTGATGCTAAACACTTTGAACACTTTCTCTTTATAGATAAACATACAACAACACTTGCACATAAATAGATCTGCCCGATACTTTGGGCGAATATATCTCGTATAAATATATATTTTATGATAATGGTAATTATAAACTACGGGTGGTTAATGGTCGGAGAAGAAAGCGTTTCTGGCACCGGTCCCAAAATATATGCATCAGACTAAATGTAGCAACTGCGTTCCGCTAAAATAGCAAAACATGCATTGAAATGGTCCGAACTGTGTCGTCCAACAGCTGCAACAGACATTTCGCTGGCATAGAATTAGAAAGTCTTAAGTACAAAATCAATATTTTGAGAAAAACAAGAAACCACTGTCTGAAAACTACTCTTTACTTATTGAAAAACAATCTTTTTAAACTTCAGTTTGGTCAACATGAAAATATGCTCATAAGAAGCGCATTGAGACGCATATTTCAAATATGCATGAGTCGTAAGTAGTACTTTGTGCACCAATAAATCGAGTACCAAGATGTAAACAGACAAAATACAGCATTTTGATATTTCCTGACATTAAGAAACATTCATTAAAAAAATCACCGTATAGCCGTTGCAAATTAAATAGCTATTGATAACCATTCATCATTTTCTAATATAATAAAATTAAGTTATTTTTGTTCTTCAATGTTATAAATAGAATACTGTTTATATTTCAACAGTTTAGATCATAATGAAAAATGGCGATTTTTGTTTTAGATCGTAATTTACTCTTTAGTTTCAAGTTTTCTTCATCTATGTTTGAGACAAAGATACAGTGCAACCCTCTCTGAGAGCAACAGTCATTAGAAAACACACTATTTGGATGTTGTGCAAGAGTTCCATGGCGTGGCAAAAGTAATAGCTACTGAGTAACAGTTGCGTTTTTATTTCTTTTCTTAGATCATTATTTGCTCTTTAGTTTCAAACTTTCTTCACATGTCTATGTTTGTTGTGCAGAGGTTCCACGGAGTGATAAAAGTAATAGTAAATGGTTGCTTCTGGCACAAAATGGCCATGTTGCTCAAGAGAGGATATTTCTCAATGGAGATCTGCTCTTGACATGATGCAATGTACACTGCCCCACTCTTAAAATTTAGTTGCTTCGTGAGTTGCCGTTTTCAACAAACACGGATTTTTATTAGCTAAAACTGGGTACATGTATTGCAGTCTTTTTACAGCTAAAACTTGGTATTTCAGTCTTTTTATAGCTAAAACTAAGTATTTCAGTCTTTTTACAGCTAAAGCTTGGTATTTCAGTCTTTTTACAGCTAAAGCTAAGTATTTCAGTCTTTTTACAGCTAAAGCTTGGTATTTCAGTCTTTTTACAGCTAAAGCTTGGTATTTCAGTCTTTTTACAGCTAAAACTTGGTATTTCAGTCTTTTTATAGCTAAAACTAAGTATTTTAGTCTGTTTACAGCTAAAGCTTGATATTTCAGTCTTTTTACAGCTGAAGCTAAGTATTTCACACTTTTTACAGCTAAAGCTTGGTATTTCAGTCTTTGTACAGCTAAAGCTTGGTATTTCAGTCTTTTTACAGCTAAAGCTTGGTATTTCAGTCTTTTTACAGCTAAAGCTGGGTATTTCAGTCTTTTTCAGCTAAAGCTGGGTATTTCAGTCTTTTTACAGCTAAAGCTTGGTGGGTATTTCAGTCTTTTTACAGCTAAAGCTTGGTGGGTATTTCAGTCTTTTTACAGCTAAAGCTTGGTATTTCAGTCTTTTTACAGCTAAAGCTAAGTATTTCAGTCTTTTTACAACTAAATCTAAGTATTTCAGTCTTTTTACAGCTAAAACTGGGTATTTAAATCTTTTTACAGCTAAATACAGCTTCAACAAGGTCATTCCGCTTTTTTATAGCCGAAAATAGGTCCTTCCACTTTTTGGCAGCTTGTACTTTGACTTTTGATCTTTTGAAAGCTGAAACATGACCTTTTAGCCGTTAGTTCCTTTTCTCAGTTGTGTGTTGGACATTTTGTCGTGTAATTGGGGGTCTATGCTATTTTTATATTTTCTGTGCTCGGCTGTTCAAGATGAGTGCTGCCTTCCCTGTCCAAGTTTTAGATGGGTTTTTTTCTAAAAACATTGTAAACTACAAGTCGCTGACTTATAATTAGAAGGCCGTAAGTACTACTTACGACATTATGAACTCGTGCATTTTTGAAATCTGCATCTCAATGCGCTTCTTATGAGCCTATTTGCATGAAAATCGGAAGTGGTCATGTTGACCAAACTGAAGTTTAAAAAGCTTGTTTTTCCATAATTAAAGAGTAGTTTTCAGACAGTTTTTTTTCTGTTTTCTCAAAATATTGATTTTGTACTGACGACCTTTTAATTCTAAGCCAGCGAAGTATCAATCCCTCAGTAATATTCAGTATGGCCAAAGATTTCGCGACACGTATTGTCAAATCTACAGGGACGCATACGCTTAACATTTAATACATGTGCACACATAAGAAAATAAGCTCGCTGAAGAAAGCCAGTCTATGCTTTACTGTAATATTTATGATAACAGACAGCTGTAAAAAGGCAATACATGTACTGTACATACATACTCATAGTTTTACCTAAATATAACATAAAAATATTGTTCTGCTAGGCGAGGTATTTGTTTTTCTATATTATCTAAAACACCAATAAATTCAGAATCCGAATTAGAATACAATACCGATACAGAGCACGACATGCACGGTGGTCACGCTGCATGTATACTATTACAGGAAATATGCACGGAATTCATGAACCATAATATTATGTACATAAGATTGATAGCTGATTATTCTGATATATATTACATAATATGTTTTATCATTATACAGCCAACAGTTACTGTACTCCAATTGGCATCAGGAAACATTCAGATTAAATAAAATATTTCAAGTTATTTCTGGAATAAAAATATCGTTGTTCTTAGAAATATCGCAACTTGTTCCGTTTTTATGAAATATTTGGCATTTATCGGTTGGTTTTGTAAGCTGAAAAGAAAATTTAAGGTCCCACACTTTATATTTGATTGAATTCACTCTAAACTTTTGTTTAATTGTTATTTGATTAAAACGAAATAAAAAGTTTGATTATTTATTTTGCAGTCTATATGTACGATGCATCTACTGTTCAGCATAACACATGTTGTATTTCGAGCTTCTTACCAAATATTATATGCAAAAAAGATAATAATAACTTATTAATAATTAGGCTGGTACACCTTGTCTTATTTTCCCGCACAGCATCCACTGTTTTGATAGTCAGATCGTGGTACTAGTCTGTTGCAATCTGATTCCATTCCATGAGTTGCTATGAGGTGGGAGAAACAGAGACCGACCATAAGGAGACTTGGAGACGATCAAAAACAGCCCGGGAGATGTCAAAGAAAGGTTGGGCGTGGGGCAAGGCGGAACGTTGGGTTGCAGACAGAATAAACTGGTGTTCATTGGTGATGGCATTAGGGGCCAACCAGACCGAAGATAATTAGGGGCAATAGGGGGTAGGTCTTTCTCATAGTAAAAGATAGTAAACAATTGAGCTGTCATGTACTCACTGTAAGATGACAAATACAATATTGATTGCAAGTACGAGGAGACGTAGTAACTTGACTTAGGAACTTGATTGAGTCGGAAATGTAATAATTGCATTGATTGATAGCAAACATATTAATCGCGTGAACAGTGTTGAACTGCGTAATATTTACGGTAGTTATCTCTAACATGTAACACCATTATGCTTATCATATTGTTACCATCGATTACTCGTCACAGATAAAATACAACAAATAACATTACATAAAATAACAAAAGCTGATAACATCTGTACAAATAAATAAATGCATTGTAATATAGCTCGCCGGAGATAAATCTAGACTTGTCAACTACACAACATG
This sequence comes from Spisula solida, assembly GCA_947247005.1. Taxonomy (NCBI): domain Eukaryota; kingdom Metazoa; phylum Mollusca; class Bivalvia; order Venerida; family Mactridae; genus Spisula; species Spisula solida. The sequence continues at coordinate 43,368,091 of OX365949.1, forward strand.
CATAATATAAACATTGCACGGTCGACTGGCTGCTTGTTCTCAGTGTAGACTAACAGATCTAGTATATGAGTCAATTTCAAACTTCGCAGGTTTTCTTGTCCTGATTGAATAACTTACACATAAATATGATAAATGATAGTAAAACATTCATTATATAAAGCTATTAATACATGTATATGAGTCAATTTCAAAATTCGCAGGATTTTAGCCTAATGGTTTTAATTATACAATGTTATTGTCCACACTCTTCTTGGACATTTATGTATAGTTTCGACCCTTAATTAAGACAATATATATGTTATTCAACTTCAAACTTAAAGTCACTTAAGTAAATTGTCTTTGGTGTAACGATCAGGAAATTTAACAATAAATTCTTAAAACCGTGAAACTGAATTCAGCTGATTTTCAAGTACATAGTAACGAAAATACTCATATCTGAATAAATTTTGCTGAAATTGTAAATTGAATGAGTCACATGAAATTGTATAGCAATACAATTCACCAATATCAAATCTGAACATTTTCAACTACTTTGTATTGTAACAAAATGCTTATAACAAAATATAAAGTTTAGAGATCGAAACTTAGCAATACCTTTATGCCAGCATAATACCGTCCCAATATCTACACATTAAATTTTCACTGCGAACTTCCCAGATTAAAAACGAAAATGCGTATTATCATGATTTCCTTTATTTATATAAAACTTACGGCATGAACTGCGTTGTGCTTACATCTTCCTGGAACTAAGGTGGGATCTTTCTACCGTACTTACTCTAAACCAAAGAGCACGTTTATTTAAATACACAGGTGTTCGAGGCTTAATTAAATATTCTGACAGTAACTCTAACTAGAATAACGTAATTGTATGATGTCACTAAGTCCGGGTAGTGCAGACATATTCATATACTTGTATAGAAAATGTACGTAGTTGAGAATTGCACCCGGATATCATAATTGTGTAATTTTGATGTTGTTAAAATTGCATAATTCTTAATGACTGAGTTAGGTTCGGCAAAATTTAATGTACAGTCTAGTTAAGATATTGTGACAGTGACGTTGCAGTTTATGTGTACTCAAAAGATAACGTCCATTGTCTGAACAGGTAGAGCGAATATAGTATGCTATAACTCCAACGCGATAAATTGCAGTACAAAAACAAACACAATATTGCCTATATTTTTGTTATGGATTAAAATCAAGGACCGTAACACTTACCAATGAACGCATTCACACATTTAGCACAACATGTAAAGGTTTCATGCTCCTAAATATTCAGAAACGATAAATGTGGCTGATTTTGTGTTTGTTTTTGTATTGCAATTTATCGCGTTGGAGTTATAGTTTAACATTGAAATTATAGTTGTTTATACAGTATAATTGGTTTTACACCGGTATTGTGGACTCGGCCGCTGCGGCACTGGATTTTTATCCTGACGTGTAAGTGTATTGTATTGTATTGTATTGTATTGTATTGTATTGTATTGTATTGTATTGTATTGTATTGTATTACTACGTGATGTTAAACTGTAAAATAAAAAATGTTCGCGGTTATTAAAATTTGCGGATTATGGTAAAATGGTTATTTGGTGGTTTTAAATATTGAATGGAGGTTTTACTGTTATAGCTAAAAGTGCAGTCACGGCTCAATACTTGTTTACGATCTATAACTATTCGGAAATACTTTACCCTGCGCTACAGTGTAGCATACACGTAAGTTTCCTGACCGGACTCTAGTAAACAGAGTGCTCAAGTATTATAAATTCTACGGTAATTCTTCCCAGGTAAAAATTACATGTACAATCTGGCTCTTCTATCAACAAATCGCTGGCAATATTTCAGTTTTGTTACTGAACTAGTGTTTCACTACATTGCCTCTAGTATCTGTAGCATACACACTTCAAGGAAGGTATACCAGGGAAACATACGCACGGAGAGAAAAACAAGAACACGTTTTACGGAGTGACATCGTGGTCCCAAGTAACTTTGACTGCCTTAAACTATCTTATATTTTCATTAAACAAAATAATTATTTGAAAATTCATAAAAAAAAACAAAATAACTTTTTTTGTATATTAACGAAACCTAAGATTCCGTAAAATTGGTAGTCTTACTCTTATAGTTTAGTGAACCAGTCTTAATGGTGGACATACCTTACTTGTTCTTAATTTGATACTTTCGTTCTTTAAAATTGCACATATCCGCAAAATAATCAAAATGAACTCTTATTAGCAGAATTTTCCAGTAATATGTCTGTATTTTGAAAAAAACTATTGTCTTAATGGCATTTAAGGCGTTCCATATTTTTACTAGCGCTCACTGAAATTTCGGACAGTTCTGATTTCTTCGGTAAATAAACTATTGCAATGCGACAAAGACCGATGTAATCCGCATGGAATAATGGAATTAGTCTGGTTCACGACATTCTTACAAAATGCATTTTTTTTTGATTTTTTTTTTAAATCGTAAACCATCGAGAACAGGTCACGTGCCCCTCCATGGACTTTTTACTTTATGCTATCCAATATACCTGCTCGCTCAAGGCTCGCAGGTAATTAGTTCTTATGACTGTCCACACGTATGTATATCTATTGATAAACTGTCCCCTGTCAATACAAGTGTACCGTATGCTCTCTTGCGTACTCAAAATGTCTGCATTCGGATTTAAAGCTTTGTGCATCTTCGTCACAAAACTCGTAGCCATACGATATCCGTATCAACTCGTACGAGTTCACCATTTTTTAGTCCTAGCGGTGTCTGTACAATCGCAGCGTCTTGACACAGCTCGTTCGGATCCCGTGCGATTAAGAGAGGATGTACTGAGCTCGCATGGAACCCAGTTGTATGATTTTTGAATGTCGTCCAGTGTCGTATGTCGAGCTGCACGACTTTCGATGTTTTGGATGTCGTCCAATGTCGTATGTCGAGCTGCACGACTTTTGGTTTTTTGAATGTCGTATGTCGAGCTGCACGACTTTCGGTTTTTTGAATGTCGTATGTTCAGCCAACTTAACACAGCTTATACATGTATAATAATAAAACATAATACAGTTTGACGAAAATGATCTGAAATATTATATAATCTTCAGCAATTTAGCTCTTCGAATGACCACGGTTTCTTGTTATATAACCTGTTTATATAAAGAATCAAGTCACGTAATGTTCTTTTGTCCAAGGTCTAGTTCTACCCCCAATAAATGGATGCAAATGAAAATGGATAAAATGATTATTTTATTCCGATAATTTTGTTGTGTCAGAATTTCATTAACGCAATTTAATTACAAAATGTAACTCTAAAGCGTTTGTGCTGGGGGTGGGGGGGGGGCATTGTATAGGCATGGTCAACTTTCAACATTTACAGTGTTTTTACGTCATTTACTATAGGCGATTTATACCTCTACTATCCCTATGTGTTATTACTATATGGCAGCGTACCCGTGTGCATGATGCTGATTAAATAATAAGATTTTACAGGATACAAAGATCGATCTGATTAAACATATTGAGGGATTCGTGAAAATCATACCTATTTGTACATTTACACAGAACTAGTATTTGTTGTAAGTCCATTTGGCGTTATGGTTTTAAAAAAAGTGGATATCTTGGAAATCAAACTTCCCTGTTCGATGTAAACAAGTACATGTACAAATCGATTATTTAGGTCAGTCACTTGTTTACATAACATTGTGGTCATAAACATTATAATTTCTCTTATTAATCAATGTCTTATTTTAATAGATAGTATGTGTATTAGTATGTAGAATATTGAATAAGGTATTTGTTTTCACTGCCTTTTTCTCCAATTAATTTGTTTAAAACAATAAAATACAATGTTATGATATTGCAATGTTTGTATACAAGTGACAGACCTGAATAAACGGGCCTAGTCGTATCAATAAACAAACATGCATTATATAAACACTATACGGTCAGCTGACCGCTTGTTAAATCGGTGGAGATTGAAAGAGTGACTATACACAAGATTAAAAAAATTGACATTGCAAATGCATTTGATTGTCATTTTTATTTGTAAACAAAGGCTAATCTTATCATCGGCGAACAATACATTACAAATTAACATAAAAATGTAAACATACCATTATTCTATGCAGGTGTTGTCCAACTTAGCGTTGTCATTATTAGTATAATTATCCATTATATGACCACTTGATGAGCGAACACATGTTTCATGTATGTCCATCATTTAATAATTAGTCAGCAATAATTATGTGTATGTATACTAGTATATATGATATACATTAATATTTTTTTATCTATATCCAATTGTTAAAGTAATTTTACTAAAAACATGTTACATGAATGTCCATCATTTAACAATTAGTCAGCAATAAGTGCATGTATACTGGTATATATAATATACATTGATATATCTGTCTATATCCACTTGTTAAACCAATTTTACTAATGAGTGCGCACATGTCATTTAACACCAATGTACTAACATATACTAGTATATAGGCCTTCCATGTACGGTCACTGCGACTTTTTAATTATTAATATTGACAATAAAACTAGAATTACTGACATGACCAACGTCAGCATAAATGGCTAAATTCGTTTCTATTGTTGTATTACATGGATGGATATAAGCTAATGCTACAATTATAGGATCTACTATAGTCGTCCGAAATCCGAGTTGACTTGTAACAATATTTTATACAAATATTGTGGATCATACGGTTAAACCAATAAAATTATGTCACTGATAGTGTATAGATAACATTTAATGTTGCATAATTCTTAATATTAGTTAATTGTTGCAGGGCCGATTTGTAAAGTAAATACAGACAGATTTAACGCACTTGATGACCGTCGGGTTGTTTTAGTCCGGATACACTACGGACGAGATCGGGTTTTATCCATGAACGATTTATTGCGATCACGGATTTACACAGAATACATCTAATGTATTTCCGTGATTGCGATATAATAGGACATTGAAGAAAACGTTTAATTATAGACACACGCCGCGTTGTAGAAATCGTTGATCAAGCGATAACGTTTATAAGTATGAAGCATGCTATTTAAAATAAGATAAAAATAAAATTGCACCTTTTATAGCTACAGAATAAGTCCAAATCACGAGCCGCCTGTTATAATATGAGAACAAATATCAACAAACATGTATAGTAGAATAATTAGAATCAATAATTATTGACATGTCATACATGTTACCATGGTTACTGGTTCTATTACACTGACAGCTGTCACTTTGACTTGTATGATAATGTCTTGTACTAAATGGTATTAAGTTGTTTCCTTAAAATCTATCAATAACAGCTTCACGAACTCAACTAGGAAACCCGTTACATCCAACATCCAACTAAGTGTAATCTTAACTTGAAACTCTCAATTGAATTTTAATACGAACTCAAAGCACTCTCGAGACTAAAGAAGTATGTCAGGGCACCATGGGCCTGGAAAAAAAGTGGATTCAGAAGTCAAGGAATGACTGGAGTAATTCATTTGTAAGAGGAGAGCTTTAACATAACAATAACAATTTATGTTATTAACCATTTTATCCGTCCTTTCAACGTTTTTGGCAACAAAATCATTTTCTCAAAAACAACTAATTTCGGCGAATAACAATGCAGTTTGGAAACTTGTCAGGGAAAAGTAAGGGAAATTTACTTTTTAATAATTTGTGGAATATCTAGCTGTCTTCGACCCGAAGACTAGATCATGATCTCTACTTGTGAAGATTTACCTATAAATGTGCCGAAGGATGCGACGTTAACATTGCCGACAGCGTATTTAATATTCTACAATTGTATTTTGGTTCTGGCAATGCTTTATAAAATAAAGTAATGTGGAACATAATATTATGCATAGGTTAAAATGTTATCTAAGATTTGCGCAAACATGTTTAATAACTACTAGTACTAGTGTTTCATATCTGTAGCCAGATTTAGTTTAGATGTTGTGCATCAACTTGTCAGTTGGTATTGTACGGATATCTTGACACAATCCTAACCTTTATGCATGAATATATTACAAAGTTCTTGTGTTTCAATAAAATCAATTTCCGCGAGCAAATAATGCAATATCGGTCCTTTAGATTTGTGTTAGTATTGCACCTAGGGCATCTTCTTGTTCTTTCCCACTTATGAAAACATACAAGCGGGGTTTTAAATATAGACTAAATATCAGCTGTTGAATTATGCTAATAGGAGGTCGTGGGTCATGTTAAAATCTCCATACTATTCATCAACTTGACAGTTGGTATAAAGTTGAACGTGTCGACAAATCAGATTAATTTCGTACAATCATAATTTTATCATCCTGAAGTGTCGTCTTACATTGTATTAACTAATATTATCGCTTTATCATACAATACGATAAAGAAAGTACAATGTATGATATCTGCATATCTTAAACTATCTTATATTCACAAGTGCTGCAGTCAGGGGTGGCTATAGGATTTTCTTTTTTCGGGTATGAGGGAGAGTTTGAAAATTAGACAATTTATAGTATAGTATGGCGTTACAAAGAGGATGATCTGCTTATTAAGTACACACTACCAAAGACACACTGTTGTGTCGATTTTAACAACTGAAATTGAAATACATATCCGAGTATCTTCTTAATTTCCTGAATTTCTTTTTCAATAAAAGTTGTTAAAATCGACGAAACTGTGTGCCTGTGCACACTTCCACTATATGGCATACCATTGCCGTACAAGTATTTAGTTGGGTTCAGCGTTTTTTTAAAAAAATCTGACGCCAACTTGTATACACAGGGTTTATCAGAAATATGTGTGCAGTGAACAATTTTAATTCATTACACTAATAGTTTCTTTTGTAGCGTAATATGGCTAAAGTAATCACTTAACAGTATAGCAGTTTCAACGTTTTATTCAATACATACGCTCCGGTCTGACTCCGAGCTCCACTCATGACTCGGCGCTCCAATTCCAACTGATTTTAACACAACTTTGCTTGGGTTATAAAGGGTATAGCCAGACATGTATTATACAGAGATCGGTGTAACCAAATGTTCAAGCTTCCTGGTATTATGTAAAATCATCCCCGTCACCACATTAAATGTGTCCAACATACTCAACTGTCAATGAAACCTACAGTGACCCACCATGCACATGTCAACATTGACATACAATGTTATACCTTATAATGTAACCCCCAAAAAAAAACTAATAAAAAAAACAAACTACTATACATGTACTTGTATAATATTTGTACCGCCCCTTAATTTGGAATAAATGAAAATAACCTATTTGCTTAATACTCAATTCAATTTCCCCTACATTTATTTAGTACTCAGGAAACTCTGATATTGTTTACACCTTATAGCGGAGATGACAATTGAAATGGAGTACTAATCCATGTAATTGTCACCTTCGACAACCATGATCACATATAAACATCTCACCTGAAAACATACATACATATATCTGGATGATCAAGGTAAACAATACATTTTGATATAGCAATTCAATATACATGTTTCCATTTCTTATCATAATTGTGCTTGATAGTGTCTATGGTATCGTATTCCTGAATAATATAATCACACAACATATACACATGACATTAACACAATTAAACACTTGAATTTTCATAAATTGCGGCTTTTACTCATACAAATTTTAAACGGAACGTCTCTGAACACTGGAAGATATTCACTGCAGTTCGTTGTTTATTTCCAGCTTCAGTTACAATGTGAGTCCGTGTTTACTAGCCGCAGTGTCTTAATTTCCTGGAATGTATAGTATTGACATGATTAATATCTATATATAGTTTGATAACAACCCCGTAAGAAATTATATATACTATGTATGTATTTGTATTTGCAAGTTACAAATTACTTCATAGATACAACATGCTTCATTTATATTGACATATTCTGCTTATTTAATTGATAAGTTTCTAATATCATCTTACTATATTAAACTTCTGACACGCATACCATCTCTATTCATATTATAAAACTTCCATGAACTTAATATTAACTCAACTTCATAATACATAAACAACTGCAACATAAACTTATACAACTAATTCAACATTGCCCAACACCCAATAATTAAATTTGTTATTTTTAACCCAACACCTAGTTACAACAACACGAAAAAACATCTTTTTACATATCATAACACAGTTACATCTTCACTAATATTAATAATGAAAGTAATTTCTATTTTTGTAGTACATGTACATATACTAGAATTTTATGGCAAAATCCTCAAATTCAAAATTTAAATCTTACGACAAAATCATGACGTACCCATTTGACATATAATTATCGTTAGGTACACTCTAATAATACAACAAAATTGAACATTACTATTTATACTTTAAATAAACATCCTTAAAAGTACTGTATGAAGCTATTTGTATTTGTTATTTTGCTAATTTACCACAACCAATAACACAACCAACCCAAAAAATGCAAAGATACTTAATATATGGCATCGATAATGACTTCTCCGGATTCCAGTTGAACTTTGGCGTCCATCAGCATCTTATTTACTACCCGTTGTACTATTTCCACAATCATCGTATAGCTGTTGACACATCATTTCCACTTCTCTACGTTGAAACTCGTTGAATAGCCATCCAGCGTCGACGTGCAATAGTTGCCATGGTTGAAACTATTACTATAATATCCATGTTAATTTCATGGATCATCAAATTATTCCCACTTGACCGATGAAGTAATCCCCTTATACTCGTTGACATAGTTCATATACTATTATTCGATATTCTGATAATTCCTGGATCTATCTGGATCTGTCCGTAATACACCGAGCCATCCGTGAAGTTTTAGACTTCTACCCGGAATGATGCCCTGTGCAATCGGCCTTGAAGTATTGTTTCCTCTTGAAGCACACATCTTCTGGTAGGCATATACTTGAATACTGGACTTGGGATTGTTGATGGTCTCGCATCGTTTGGAGTATTACACCATATATGACATGGTTTTGTAATTGTATTGCCCCTGCAGACAATTCTCAAAAGGTATTTTTGATTTCATATCCCATCCGTCTTATTCCCCGAACCGATGTGTTTTCACCGTTGGTCTAAACAGGTATTTAGTGACATGAATGCTAGTTTCTCATTGCTTGGTCTAGTGTTTTTAATTTAATACACATATTTTTTTAACAAAATAAAATTGCTAAGGTACCCAGTGCGGCAATGGTGATCATAATAACTACTCATAATGGAAATACATGTTGAACGCTTTTCATGGACTTCTATCAAAGTAACTATTTTGATTTATTTATTAGTTTATTCATTGGAAAGTTTCAATTCCTTCTTATGCTTTGATACGCTTACAATTAATTAATTAACTTACTACTATTGTGCTTGAACTTGAGTTCTCAAACTAATATCCTAACGTTATATAATCATTGAATGTCCTACAGTTCATGTCTAACTTAATGAATTGCATTATTCATTAGTTTGCGTACATGACGTAATATAAGTGAAGTGTAACTTTAATATTAAATCTAAAAATATCGGTTAATAACCATTACAACATAATCGACTCTCCGTTTCTATAACAATATTGATACAATCGGATAATACAGTCGTTTTATTGAATAACAAATATTCCTATGTTGCTGATTGCCTAACATGCTAATGACTTTTTACCGATTTCATCATATTCAAATATTGTATTCATAACATATGTATAATTATAGTCAAATGTTTCTACGAATAATTTCGTTTTTATATACTTTTCATAAAAATATTTTAAACAATATTTACAACATAAACCGATTATCCTTACAATGATATTATTGCTATCTTTTCTGATATTAAACGAGTCGTTTTATGAATAAAATCATAATTATATATGTGCCTTCTGATTTCCTAAAAAAATACCGGCTATCGACTTAGCGTAACAATATCGTTAAAAATAACAATAGAACAAAGACTCCAAAGTAACCGATCTTCCTCAACTAACCGATCTTCCTCAACTTCTGATATTATAGACAGTCGTTTCAAAATACATTCATATGCCTTCTGATTTCTAATAAATACTGGCCTTCGACTTCTTATATAATATGTCTCTACTACTAATTATGTTCTCATAAGATTTATCTCAACACAACAATAACACATCCCGACCCTCGTATCTAAACTCCAATATTATAATAGTCGTTATAATGAATAAAACATATTCATATGCAACTTATTTGCTCTCGACTTCTATATAATACTTAATATCTCGACAATATACTCAAAAATTCTTACAAATAATTATGTTCGCATAATATCTATTTGTAGACATCGGTCAACAACCGTAAAACCATAATACACACCCGATTCTCCTAACGAATAATCATATCAACATTATTGACTATTACGACATGTTATACTCACTATTTACAGTCTATACATTTGATACATTATTTAAATTTCAATTTTTTATATAACAACACTGCATTAATATTTACAATTTACCACGTGATGTATATGCACTTGACAACTTGACATGATAAAATTTTAATTAGTAACTATCAATTTCAATTACGTATTTGAACGTTTTGACATTTTTCATTTTTATATTTACATGTAATTTTATCATTTATATTTATTAATTAGCCTAAAATAGTCCGCTTAAGTAACTAAGTATAACATTTTCTTTCCATTTTAATCCATGATTTATATTGATTTGAATTTCCATCATATTCTAAGATCACCCTTGCGACACCCTGGGTACTTACAGCTTTTAAACCATTTGCCATAATTTAAATTTTATTATCTTCTCGACACAAGCAAAATAGAAATTTACAAACATTCACTCACCTCTCTCCTGATCGTATAAGGTTCGTACTCGCGTGTGCTGGTCACGATCACCAAAAGTTAGCCTTGTAGCGTAATATGGCTAAAGTAATCACTTAACAGTATAGCAGTTTCAACGTTTTATTCAATACATACGCTCCGGTCTGACTCCGAGCTCCACTCATGACTCGGCGCTCCAATTCCAACTGATTTTAACACAACTTTGCTTGGGTTATAAAGGGTATAGCCAGACATGTATTATACAGAGATCGGTGTAACCAAATGTTCAAGCTTCCTGGTATTATGTAAAATCATCCCCGTCACCACATTAAATGTGTCCAACATACTCAACTGTCAATGAAACCTACAGTGACCCACCATGCACATGTCAACATTGACATACAATGTTATACTTTTAATAATCAAAAGGCTAGAACAATGGTATAACGCTTGGACATTTAACCTTAAAATTTTACACCTTTCTGACATCAGAAAAATAAACTATATGCAACTTAAACATCGAGAACTAACTTTTATAAAACCCAGTACAGGCTAAAACAATAAGATCAGCTGGAGTCCTTCTTCACCATACTGTCCAGCGGCCCGTTGTCTATAAGCAAAGCGCCACAGAGCGCCTTTATTCAGTTATCTCCCGTCCAATTACATATAGAAGGCATGGATTGCCTCCCGTTGAAAGCGCTACGTATCGCTCGCTTATGTTAACGGTGTCTAGGGCTCCTTTGAAGGTCCACCGTGGCGATGCACTATGGTAGGCTAGCTGTTCCACAGTCGAACGCTCAAAGAAAACATAGGAGTGTCCGTATATGTCTTTAGCTTTCAGAAGGGTTCTCGGATTCGGTAGATTCAAGAGAAATAAACAAACTGTTATTGATAACATATAGTTTTACAATTCAATTCAATTCAATTCAATTCAATTATTTATTTAAGTCTCATCCACATAGAGTTTTACATGTACTAGGAGATAGCTAAATTTTAAAGTGCTAGACTGATTCCTGCTCGAATATTAGTCAAAATCGGACCGTGGTACCAGCCTATGAGGGTGATGGCAATCGTATTACCTCGGATTGTTTTCCAATTCAGAATATGTAACGTTACAAAGTACCAAAATGTTGGCGCAACCGTTGCTCCGCTCTTGTGTGCACTAGTTAGTTAGAGGGCCATATAGAGGCTGTGTTAAATTTTACTGTTGTACTGCCTCAATTACCCGAGGTAAAACTGATAGAGTGTTGAATGAAATTCTAGGATATGCCAGAAACTTAATACGTACTTGAAGTATCGCATGTGAGCAAAAAAGTGCAATTCATCTAAATTCTCGGTATTTTATACGTTAAGTCACCATGATAAAAAGACGGAAACTAGAGTACAGTAAGACCTCAAACAAGACGGCTCCCGTGTCGGCAACGATCGGTCTTTTAGAAAGCTTATGAGAACTGTCCCACCTCCCTCATGTACCAATGTCAAAATATATTCTATCATAAGATCGACGTAAACTCCATGACTTCAGAACTGCGTCTGGCTATATCACACAAACTGCAGATCCGATTAAATAGATTTTTGATCTTATTTATAGTTAATACGATTCTACAATTTTTAAATACACATCAATGTAAGTGTTTTTAGTTGGACAATCCAGTCTTCCCTGCGAGCACATGTACATCACCTAAATACCGTTTCTACATGACCCAGAAAACTCCAATAATTAAGTTCACCCCCAATAAATTATACTGTGTACTTATATTATATACCAATCACATTTTTCAGAAGATACATTATCAATGCAACATTCATTTAGTTAGTTTATTTCTTTATTTCTTTATGTCTTTATTGTCGACCGATGTTTACACTCAGTACATTACGACGTGAAAACCCGGGTCATCTAGGTCGTGTGTGAAGACTGTGTAAAATCTTTTGATGTCATTTTGGTACTTGTTTACTCTTAACGATCAAATACAATTAAACATTGACACGTGAAATTAACATCTTATTATAATTAATGTACAATTCGTATTCATGTGACCACGCGAGTCTGACTTCGTTGAACACGTGCTGGTTACGCGCTTTCTGTGTCAAGTGCCACGTGCATTTGATGTGTCAATCTTCAATCATATATCGACTTTGTCATGACTCACATTTGCATGTCATGAATAATAACGGACCCCTAACAATAGAAATCAATAGGGATTCTGGCTACACAATATGGGGTCCCGATTACGAGCAATCTGTGTCAGTTCGCGTTCAATACTGTGAACTCATTAATTTTCGCGGATATTAATTTACGCGGGTATTTTATTTCGCGGATTGTGGTAATTTGGTGGTTTCTTAAATTCGCATCCTCATACATCAGTGGCTAGTCAAGTTCCCATATCACAGGTGAATAATACTCTGGTGAACAAGAATGAAATTTGTGGATTTTAAATACATTGTTTATGGTATAAAAGAAAATCTCTTGGATCGTATGTTTGGGGTCATTATTCGAAAGGGTTTAATTTCGCGATAACGTTCATACGCTAAATCAACCGGAAAATCAATTAACCGCGAATATTTATAACTTTACAGTAACGTTTATCATAATTATAGAAACTAGGTTATCGTCAGAATATAGATATAATTGAAGGATATGCCTGTAAATTCATACTTATGATTGTTCACTCAAACAAGTTACCAAATTCAAGGTACAAATATGAATCCATCGGAAGAACTTTAAGCTGGGGTCCAATGCCAAACTCTTAACAACCGCAAAGTTATCATCGGACCCTTTTACCCATGTATATAAAACGTATTTAGAGATTTGTATGATAATAATTGAATATTTTGTTTGAGTAATAAAATATGTTTAAACTACAAAAACTATTACCGATAAACTTGTTGAAATATACTTTTTTATACCTGTATATAATTATGCCTATTCTATGTAATGCACGTGTCTTGGGCCACTTGAATCTAATTAACTTGCTACACAACCTTTTTTAAGCACTTGTAGTAGATATATCCGTTGACCGGCTGTGTAAGACAAGTTATACTGTATACGTGTTCCAACGTGTGTTATGTCATATATAGATACACGTATAGTTTTCGTCCTTTCGAAATTCGTCCTAACATTATAATGGATCCTTTCATGTACAAGGATTCTATATCAAGGATGTAAAATTGTAAATAAAATTATTCTGTTTGTATTGCTCTGATCTCTTATTTGCATACACCACTTTATGACATACTCGAAAACATGATGTACACATGTACGAGTATATACATGACTTTATACTATAATATACATTAAAATAACGGCGAAAGTAATGAATCAGAGTATTTTAAAACTTATGAATATCACACAAAAATAACTACGAGAATATTTGAATATAATATATATAATATTTGTAAATTTATTATGTGATCTGAATTAAGCATCCACCTGTCTTATTAAGCAATCTTTTTTGTTACTTAATCAAAACCAGTCAATATCATGTTAAATACACTTGAGTTTAGCATTCACTTGCTTCGAACATCTACATTTGATTAATACATAGCCTGCCTTCTTAATTAATGCCGGGTTATACTGTACGAGCAAAAGTATGTAAACTGGAATAAATTTGAGAGAGCGAAAGTACGGCACATCCAGGAAATAACAAACCACATACAATGTTTATATATGCAGTAAAATGTACTCAACTGGTCACGGGAATTGAAATAACTACAATCATGTCTTCTTCTTCCTAATCTAATATTGAGCAGGGATCTTGATAGATCGTAAATAGGTAAGTGGCATATTGTTCATGGTGATGGCGATCAAACATTCTTAAACGACAAATATTATTGAATTAAACGATTAAATCATATTCGTGAAATTCTTTTTTCAAATGTCACATGTTTTAAACAGTCACCTTTGAAATACTGTAAAAGTATTACTATTCGCGGTGCATTGATTTTCGTTAATTTCGAGGATGAAATAGATCGCGAAATTAAATCCCCTCGAATAATTGACATCAAAAATACGTAACAAATCCACGAATTTAAGAAACAACTAAATCACCACTTTACCAACATCCGCAAACATTAATACCCGCGAAAATTAATGACTTTACAGTACTTAACATTGATTGCCTGTTTAAGACAGGTTACATTATAATACTCTGCACTATTGAATACACAAATGAACAAAAAGGCAGAAAAATAGAGAAATGAAAATAGCTACTAACCGAAAAGAACGATAAATCCACCAGCCGAGCCCCTTATTTCCACCAGTGAGCCCCTTATTGATCCTACGAGCAGTGTGACGAGCTCATCACTGAGTCAAGTTTCTCAATAGTAACGGTTAGAGTACATCTTATACAATTATAAATGTATAAAGGCTTTGTGAATGAAGCTGTCGTACGACTTCAATTATACGGAAACTAGTTCCCTTTTAGTATCCATTATACGTATCGATATTTGTATTAAACCCGGACGTCGTACCCTGTAATTTATCTCCAGTTTTATTCAGGATTTATGATATAAATGGTTTACAAATGACCAGTCTTCATTATAAAGTTTCATACACTAATGATTAAACTTTGATGGGTTCTATTGTGATCCGTATCATATGTACTTATAACTAATTGACTCTCTTGTCGGCTTGTAAGTGTTTCATCTAACTACATGTATTGTTATAGACCATTACGCATCATCTTAGGTTACTATATATATCTGCCTACGTGTGACTTCTCATTTTATGCCTGTCGGGTTTCTTGTGATCTTTGATAATGTGCACAAACATGCTCCTTTTTGCTCTTCTGTTCCGGTTAAACGGTAATTTCGCTGCCCGATTTATTTTTCCACTAAACGACTCTTTGAGTAGCACAATGCCCTTTCAACAGCATTATGCATTTCCCTTAATTTTAACATTAAACAATTATCATTTTTAAAGGGGATGAACTCCAGAAAGCGTCAAAACATAAAATATGTTTAAATTATAAACTTTTTAATTCTGATTGAAAAGCATTTGAAATTTCACTTTTCTTCGCAATGCACATTCGGTTATGTTATCATTTTATATTCGAAATATTTGATTTCATAAATGTATCACAGTATTACATATGTACATACATGTACATTGTTTTGGTTTCAATGAAAATAATAGAATAATCGTTTATTTCCAAATTCGGACTCTCTCGGTCATACAGTTTCAAAATAGTTTCCTTTTGTTTAATTTTATTTAAAACAAAACGACAAGTTTTGATTATACATGTTTTAATATGTTCTTCTTATCGTTCAGTACATTTTCTATTACATGCTCATTTGTACATCATACCTGTTTTCGCTGTTTCTTTACTAATTCAATTTGTATGAATTGTACAGATTTGCCACACAACATGTCCATTTCATGTATTTGAATATAAAAAAAAGTAATTATGGGTTTCAGAGGACGACACCCACGCGACCAGTAACATAAATGTACTTCAGTACATTTATCCTGAGGGGGTCATCATAAACATGCCTGGTGTTGGTACTTTATATTGTCCAATTATATCTGAGACTTGCAGCATTGTAGGACCTCAACATGTAAACAATAGCAGTTACTCTGAACAACCAATTGATAAGTTTACATTATTTTTTAACATGTTTTACTATCAGTTTATGTATACAAAAGTTTTTAAATTACACAGCTGTATCATATTAGGGGAGCGGTGGCCTAGAGGTAGAGCGCGCGCTCCAGGGTTCGATCCCTGTTTGCGCCGATGCTATATGTCTGTGAACAATAATTCACAATGCTCCACCCGACTAAGGTTTGAATGGTACATGTGAGAGCGGCGTCTGTACATGTTCGATACTCCTAGGCGCCGTATATTGGCTGCATACAAAACAGGAGAAAAATAAATAAATAAATCTATCTATGACTGGGGTTTTGGCGCTTACCACGGTTATTGTTGTTCAACTTGAGACTGCGAAACTTTACAATGGTTAGGCTACGCTCGAACCAACGCTAGGCCGCCTTCAGTCTACAGATGTACTTTTAAATTAGTCTGAAACTACATACATGCAGGATTGGGTTTTGGCGGCTGGAGAAACCAGACATGCGCAGTTGATCGACCCACACCACACCACACCACACCACACCACACCACACCACACCACACCACATCACACCACACCACACCACACCACACGACACACCACACCACACACCACACCACACACCACACCACACACACCACACCACACACACACACACACACACGCACACACGCACACACGCACACACGCACACACGCACACACGCACACACGCACACACGCACACACGCACACACGCACACACGCACACACGCACACACGCACACACGCACACACGCAAACAAGCAAACACGCAAACACGCAAACACGCAAACACGCAAACACGCAAACACGCAAACACGCAAACACGCACGCACGCACGCACGCACGCACGCACGCACGCACGCACGCAAACACACACACACTGAAACTACATACATGCAGGATTGGGTTTTGGCGGCTGGAGAAACCAGACATGCGCAGTTAATCGACCCACACCACACACACCACACCACACACCCCACACCACACCCACCACACCGCACCGCACCGCACCGCACCGCACCGCACCGCACCGCACCGCACCGCACCGCACCGCACCGCACCGCACCGCACCGCACCGCACCGCACCACTTAGTTAACGCAAAACCCAATAATAAAATTCAGTAAACAAAGTAACACATGGATGTCATTCCCACGTGGTACCAATCGTGAAAGCTCGGCCATTTTCGTGTGTCTATATAAACTATTGCAAGGCCGAGGTTAGTCTGGTCTCCTTTCCCAATCTTACATTACATTAGATAAGTCCTTTACTGCGTAGATTGTAAAGATCGGGAACCAGACTAGGCAGAGGAGATCAAAATGACGTCGTACCAGGATGTTCTCTTTTAAGTAATGGTCAAGACGTGTGTGTGGAGGTTAGAGCCTGAGTCAAGTAGATTAAACCAAACATTTATATTTCCTTGTAATAATTGTTTATGTCAATTAACAATTGAGATACAATTAAGAAGGAAAGTTAATGAATTGGTTCGATACGGACGGAAACTATATATTCCGGAAACGAATCAAAATGACACTATTGAGATCAATTGAACGTATTCGTATACTTGAACCTCTTTGTTTACTTTTATCCCACCATTCTCGGGGTGGTAATCCGTGAGAAATAAAAACCACGAGGCAAATCTTTTCTTGGATATTACAATCTATACTATGGGTGTTTCTTTCCTCTAAAATGCTTATTTTCGTTAGTTCTCAAAATTTCAACGAAGCAATTTGGCACACATATATAGAATGATATCCCTTCATAACATAAGGTGTCTTGCTTTTTTCTCTCCATAATACTGGTGTCAGAAAATTCTTAGTAACTGTTTTATAACTGAGATGGTCGTAGTGTGTGGCCAATGACATCCGGCTTCGAGGGAAGAGACAGAAAGTTTGTGTGATACACAGGATGCGGGCGCGCCGCACTAGCTGCTTCCGAAAAGACTCCTTTTTCCTTTAAACACCGATAAACACGAGGCTATCTCTGGGTTACCAACCAGTTCGCGCCTATAGTTGTGTGGGAAACACTGAAAAACGTTTCTGAAATTTCCAGTGCACCGGCTGAGATTCGAACGTGGTTGTCGAGAGCGCTAACAAATCGGTGACGTACAAGATAAAGTATTGGCATGATTTGACGTATCCTAAGAGTAAATGTAGAGTAAAATCTCTGACAGTATTAACATGGTACTATCCAGTAACCACATTCCTCCATGTATGGTAACAATTGGTTAGTTGCAGTTCTGGCGTGCCACCAGCAAATTGTGAATTTTCACGAAATTTATGAAATCCACAGAATGTTTTATCCGATGTCCGCAACTTTGTGTGGAGCGAGGACCTAAAAGTAGGTGCGCGCTTTTGTGCAGAGAGGTAACGGGTTCAATATTGCTCCGCTTTACCCAGGTGTAGGTACCTGGAAGGGTCATGAAGCTATTTGTATTCAGAGCATCCGAAGCAAAGAGATTTGCTCAATTCCTAGTCTTAATTTGAGATGAATTTTAAGTTCAAGTTCTTGGACTTGTACGGTAATAAACTCAATAATAATGTCTCTGTTACCTGCTACCAATTTTGAGTTCAGTCTCCGATGGAAATGAACTAATAAATACATGGTTATATTTCAGATGAGATTTAGCTCAGATTGGGATGCTTCGGGAGATCGGTGCATGGCTGTCACGGGCACCGGTGTTACAGCGGAATTTCGACTCAACCATCGGAAAGTAGGCATAAATGTACAGTCGGTTAAACGGACTTTAACTGAATATTTTGCTTTTATTACTTCATAGTATTTTTAATAAAATTTCTTCGTGGAGTTACGAGCTTTCCTTCATTGTTTTTGGTACCTGAACTTTCTCTACCCTTCTAATACTTGGATCAGAAATTACCTGGACGCCGGACAATGTAAATGTATACATCTAACTTATCCGATATCTAGAAATCGTGCACACACAAAAGCGGGACACCGGCCGATGAGTTGTACTGAACATTTCAAGTCAAACTCAAACCGTCGCTCCAAAATGTTCTGATGGCCGATTGATGTCCGACCAGCCTCCGGCCCGATCAGACATCCCCCGCCCCAAATATACACCGGCCGATCGTCGGCATCGGACGGTGTTCGAATTGGATTTGTGATTCAGGTATAACACCATTTTTAAAACCACATACACTTTAATTTTAGAATATAATAGATAATTGTACAGGGAAGGCAACACTTAACTTAGACAGCCGAGCACAGAAAACATAAAAATATCGCATACCACTATAACACGGCACAATGCCCAACATTACAAATAGACGACTTTTTTACTGATTACCAAAATCATTCTCAAAGCAAGGAAGGTTTTAGTGTACTAGTTTAACTTGTCTTTTATTTCAACTTTCTGTGACATAATTATATTATGTTATGCGCATGTATATACATGTAGATGCATATAATATACTAGTCCATGACATGTAACATCAAATGTCAAAGAAAGTTCATGAGGCCAATGAAACCGATATTAATTTGCATTAATTTATATCATAGAAAACGAACGTGAAACCAATATCGTGACGAGGGTTGACCGATAAAAAAAACTCACCACACTTTTTTGTATTTTTTTTCACAATGTTAGAACGGCATATATGGAATGCCATGTAACTCACCAGCACCGACCGAAACAGACTAAAGGTTATAATGAGCGTTTCTGGAAGAATGAGTTGCGGGAAAATTACCTGCATGTACAAATTTCTGTTGGTATGACTTAACCCCATAAAAGAAAACAACAATAAACACTTCGCTCCTTTAGGTTACACATTCTTGAAGAAATCTTTTCACAAACTCTAACTGTATATTGTACACTTTTATTTATTTATCATTGAATAGTGCTAGCACTTTTACACTCATTCCTAATATAGAAAAATATAATTATAAATGCCCCAAGCAGAGTGAAACTTATTAGGTATCAGTTTACGAAGATTGTTCCGTGAGATTATCTTTATACATACATTTGTTACATTTTCTACGACATTATTTATAAATATGACTAAAAAGGTGATTTTGCGGTTGGAATAAATCATGGATAAACTTATTGGGATTTAATTTTACCAGATGAGTTCAGCTGTTAGGTGAGCATGTGTAACATATAGCGGCAAATATTAGTAACTTAAGTCTAGATTAGAGTTTATGAAACGATTTCTTCAAGGATTAGTAACCTAAAAGTGCCTATTTGCCTTTTCGACTGGGCTGTTTAGTAGAGCAGGCCCCGATCTCCCGAAGTATCTCATGAAGAAATCTCAACTCAGATTTTGTTAATTTCAAAGTCTGAATTTGAGATAAATATGAATCTTGAACTCTCAAAATTTTGCTGTAATAAACTCAGAATACTGTTTCTGTTTTGTTACACCAATTTTGAGTACAATTTTGCATGGAAACTACCTCAAACAATAGGTGACAAAATTTAATTGAGTTAAGATTGAGCTCAGATTGAGATGTTTCGGGAGATCGGGGCCAGGTTATGGTCTAGTTCTCGTACCCAATATTACAATAGTATAGTACTGTACGTGTACTGTAATATTGGTAACGGGAACCAGACTAAAACCTGTTCCACGAAACAGACCAGCCCTGCGTTCAAGGAAAAATAACGTGACGCACGTTTCGTACCAGGGGGCCGTTTCATTAAACTTCGTACGAAAATTATTTTCGTAGCCCTACGAAGGTTTCGTACGAACTTCTTACGAAAAAGTTAAGAGCGTTTCAGCAACACCTTCGTACGAACTTTCTTACGTACGCATCACTTACGAACTTCGTAACTACTCTTCATGACGGAAGTTAAAATTGCAACGTAATTTCCGGAACGCGCGGACCGCTTAGAGAGCACCTTGGCAGACGACAGATTGCAATAATAATAATAATAATAATAAAGACTTTATTTACCGAAGGTGAAAACACATTAAGTTACATACATAATATATACACTTATTTCCAATGCGGCCTTCGTTGAAATAACCAACTGGGCCGATGAATCGTCGCCGTACTTGTTGAACGAGATAGTTTAAGGGATCTTCACGTCAAGCGTAACCACACAGAACAAGTCCAATCATGTAACAGACTTACAGAGTGGTAAGTAAAGTACCTTGACTGTCTAAGTGTCTTGATGCTAGCTATCACGATTGTTTTCTTTAGAATTGAAATTGAATGTGTTCAACTTCTAGTGTTTGAATGAAACATGCCAATATGCAAATTGAATCACCTCAATACATAATAATCATTGGAAAGCGAAAAGTGGACGGTGATCTGATGATGCGTCTAATCTGAATGCAATTGCAAGCATGTTGAAACGTCTCCAATATTAAACGTCCTCACCTAGATACAACGGGTCATCGTCTGCATTTACATGAAATAACACATAAAAACATCCCTTGATCCAATGGTCAACTTTTGGTATTTTGTTTTCAGGTTCAATTGTCTTCATTTATTTCCTGGTGTTGATGAAGCAGTGTAACTGTTGTTATGGGTGATGTTGAAGCTATGAATATTATCAAGGAGGTGGAGGAAACATGAACAGGTATTGTCACTAAACAGTGTTATAGTTTGTAGATTTGTACAAAATGAACAAAAAACTTGAAAGCTAGAAAAGGCTTTTAGATCTAGTTTACTTATAATACTTGTAATGAAATTGCTCATATAAATGATAAATAACTTTACTCAGTTCTGCCTGATTGAGTCAATATGATTTTAATTAAATACCTTATAAACCTGATATGTGTACATCAATGGTTAATCATGCTATTAGCACAATCATTTATCAAGTTACACTGATTTGCATAGATATATACATTGTTAAAATGTAACACCATATTGTTTTTCTTTAATTTAAGGCTCCACACAATTTTTGAGATGTCAACTATCATACACAGTTTGCAACAAGAAGCCAGATCTCGGAACTCTTGAAGATGTGATTGTCACATGATATCAAAAGTTGGGTCTAAAATATTTACCAGTTGGGTGCTGTCATTGTGGTATCACTTGATTCACTTTGAGGTTATTCCTCAAGACTTGAACTGAACAGATACGTGTCTTCATGACAAATATTTGGTTACTATGCTGTGTACCCACTACCCTGAACTTAGTTTACTTACACTGTATTTTATAATGTTTCACCTGTTTCAAAAGAAATTCCATGAGTTATCGGGTGGACACCAGGATTAGGCCATACTTTAAGTTGAAAATGGGCCATAAGTGTGTCAAACATTGGTGAATGGTAGTGAAAGTCAAATATCATGTACTTTATGTAACAACTGTATGTATAAATTCAAATCTGGGAAACCATTTTGGAGTTTCTGTTCAGAAATCAACATCCTGATATACCAACTAGGCGATAAGCTCACTCCTATATACCCCATACCTTTTTGTAGGGAATAATAATTGAATATTAATGCAAAACTGTCAGCTATAGAATTGAAAAATTTGGTTTTCTTGCCCTGGTCTTGGGACAGGCTAAACCCACCAGCAAAATACAGTTATCTTATGTAACAAGACTTGTATGTGAGTGCTATAATTTCGGTCCAACCATTTCTGAGAAAAATAGCATGATTCCTGCATGAAAAAATCCATACCTCAGAATTGCTGTACATTCCATACTGCAACAGTTTAAATGTTGCAGATGTACATCATTTTTTTTAATCTTCTATGTTGCTGGTTTAAACCATGAACACTACTTGTAATCAGTTGATGGTTCAATGTAAATAAGACATTTTGTGGTGAAAATAAATAACTCTCAAGTATAATATGTATTTGTTTTGTGTTAAAGTGTGTTTAAGCATAATAATTTGCACCTATTGTTGGATTAAAACCCTGTGGTTGTTTGCACCTGAAGTTGGATTCTATCCCAGGGGTTGCTTGTGTCGGTTCATGGCATTAAACCAGTAAGTATATTGAGTGGACATACTAAACCAGACGGTGGCCTGAAGGTACATTCATTTATAATCAGTCATTTGCCTGAGTTATCATATTGATCCAGTCAGTTCATCATATAGAACCAGTCAGTTGCCCAAGTCAGCATGTTGAACCAGTCCAGTCGGTTCATGATACAGAACCAGTCAGTTGCCCAAGTCAGCATATTGAACCAGTCGGTTCATGATACATAACCAGTCTGTTGCCCGAGTCAGCATGTTGAACCAGTCAGTTCATGATACAGAACCAGTCAGTTGCTTGAGTCAGCATATTGTACCAGTCGGTTCATGATACATAAGCAGTCAGTTACCCGGGTCAGCATATTGAACCAGTAGGTTCATGATATATAACCAGTCGGTTGCCCGAGTCAGCATATCGAACCAGTCGGTTATGATACAGAACCAGTCAGTTGCCCGGTCAGCATATTGAACCAGTCGGTTCATGATACATAACCAGTCAGTTATCCGGGTCAGCATATTGAACCAGTCAGTTCATGATACATAACCAGTCAGTTGTCCAAGTCAGCATATTGAACCAGTCCAGTCGGTTCATGATACAGAACCAGTCAGTTGTCCAAGTCAGCATATTGAACCAGTCGGTTCATGATACATAACCAGTCAATTGCTCGGTGAGCATATTGGACCAGTCGGTTCATGATACATAACCAGTCAGTTACCCGCGTCAGCATATTGAACCTGTCGGTTCATGATACATAACCAGTCAGTTGTCCAAGTCAGCATATTGAACCAGTCCAGTCGGTTCATGATACAGAACCAGTCAGTTGTCCAAGTCAGCATATTGAACCAGTCGGTTCATGATACATAACCAGTCAATTGCTCGGTGAGCATATTGGACCAGTCGGTTCATGATACATAACCAGTCAGTTACCCGCGTCTGCATATTGAACCTGTCGGTTCATGATACATAACCAGTCAGTTGTCCAAGTCAGCATATTGAACCAGTCCAGTCGGTTCATGATACAGAACCAGTCGGTTGCCTGAGTCAGCATATCGAACCAGTCGGTTATGATACAGAACCAGTCAGTTGCCCGGTCAGCATATTGAACCAGTCGGTTCATGATACATAACCAGTCAGTTATCCGGGTCAGCATATTGAACCTGTCAGTTCATGATACATAACCAGTCAGTTGTCCAAGTCAGCATATTGAACCAGTCCAGTCGGTTCATGATACAGAACCAGTCAGTTGTCCAAGTCAGCATATTGAACCAGTCGGTTCATGATACATAACCAGTCAATTGCTCGGTGAGCATATTGGACCAGTCGGTTCATGATACATAACCAGTCAGTTACCCGCGTCAGCATACTGAACCTGTCGGTTCATGATACATAACCAGTCAGTTGTCCAAGTCAGCATATTGAACCAGTCCAGTCGGTTCATGATACAGAACCAGTCAGTTGTCCAAGTCAGCATATTGAACCAGTCGGTTCATGATACATAACCAGTCAATTGCTCTGTGAGCATATTGGACCAGTCGGTTCATGATACATAACCAGTCAGTTACCCGCGTCAGCATATTGAACCTGTCGGTTCATGATACATAACCAGTCAGTTGTCCAAGTCAGCATATTGAACCAGTCCAGTCGGTTCATGATACAGAACCAGTCAGTTGCCTGAGTCAGCATATTGAACCAGTCGGTTCATGATACATAAGCAGTCAGTTACCCGGGTCAGCATATTGAACCAGTCGGTTCATGATATATAACCAGTCGGTTGCCCAAATCAGCATGTTGAACCAGTCGGTTCATGATACATAACCAGTCAGTTGCCCGAGTCAGCATATCGAACCAGTCGGTTCATGATACATAACCAGTCAGTTATCCGGGTCAGCATATTGAACCTGTCGGTTCATGATACGTAACCAGTCAGTTGTCCAAGTCAGCATATTGAACCAGTCCAGTCGGTTCATGATACAGAACCAGTCAGTTGCCTGAGTCGTCATATGATGTAATGGTTTAACCAGAGGGTTGTTGATACTTAACCAGTTAGTTCATTGAGTGGACATGCTAAACAGACTCCAATTCCATGGAAGAAGTTAAGTTATTGCTTAGCTAAGACTGTTTTTATTTATTTATTTTATTGCTAACATTTTGGTTTAGTGATGTAGATTGCTTCCAGAAATTGTATTGAGTGTGTATGAAATGCTCATGGAAATGCATCAACATGCAACAAAAATGAATTTCCTACAACAGCCTGTTATTAAGAATAACATACTTAATTTTTACTTTAAAATACTATTTTCTATAAAATCCAGACTTTTTTTGTATAATTGCTCTTTTAAATTGGCACCACACTGAGTTGAAACAATATATACTTAAGTAATACTATTAGATCATTTAAAACACAAAATATTACTATATGTATACAATAGCAGTCTTGGCTGAGTAATAACTTCTGTCATTTGCTGGAATCAGTGTTGTCAGTTCAAATTTATGTTTGAAAATAAACAGAAGAAACAGTGTATTTATCAGTGATATCCTTTTATTTGATTGCTATTGAATCTGCAATGCATCATTTATTCAAATTCATCAACAGAATAAAAAATAGTTTATCATTCCCTCCCATTTCAAACTGTGTTTTCCCCTTGACATTTGTTTTCTACAAAAAGGTAATAAGTCTACATCAAAATCTGTAATGATCCTTTCAATTAAGAAGATCACTAATAACTAAAAATCAGTCTTGATTATGAGCTAGGTTTTGATGAGAGTTTACTGTTGGAATACAATGTGTTAGTTATCCTCAACAAATATGAGTATCATTGAAAATAAAGATGTTTTAATCACAATATATATAGTTTATTTGTATGATTCAAAATGAATTAAGGAGATTACAGCTGTGCAGAGTAAAAAAACATGCACAATGTACTGTAATGCATAATTAATACATCCATTTCCACAGTAAAATGTAAAATCACATGAAGATAAAACTATACGTCCACTTTAAATAGATAATTTTTGGGAATTAAAATAACAAGCTGCTACAGTCCAACACATCTATAAAAACAATCCATTGGAATAACAAAGGTGGTCTTTGGTGACAGGTAAAATACAATATACCATTACATAATTGTTTAATGCAAGAGAAACTGATTGGTCTTTATACAGACATGTTTTAAAAAAGTGGTCTTTCTTAACATGTGATCTTTTTTTAACACATGTTTCACTGTAAATTGAGGTTTTACACAGCAATATTTAAATAAATAATATCATCAGGAATTCCTGACTTATCATAATCACAAAAATAATGTAGCACCAGTGTACACTAAATATTCATCTTATTTCTTTATGGCACTATATGTTCTATGTGTAATTCAGTGTTGACTGTTTCCATTGCACCAGCAGGTCATATACAACCTGAAATATGAATAAAACAATTTTACATTTTTTTCACATCAACAAAACCAAAACTGATGTGCAATCAATAGCAGAATGCATGGTATTTTAATATACATATTACAATTTAAGTATTATACAGTACATTTATGTATCAAATTGATAAATTAAATTAACAAATTTCATGGTTCATACAAAAATGTTACACCAAAGTTCAAGGATTATTCAAGGTAGCATTTGTATTTTCTAGAGACAATTTCCATTTAACCAAATAAGCAATAGAATACCTGATTGCACTCAATTAATTATATACTGGTCAGTGACATACATCTATACATTAACATACTTTCCCTTTTTTGGCATTTGTTCAAAGCAACACTTAATTTAAGTACTTTTCAAGGTTGAAATGAAATTCAAGGCATGTGCCTTGAAATTCAATGCTTGGCAGGCAGCTAAAAATGGCAAATTATTCCATGTACATGACTGTTACAATTTATCTATTTTTCTATGTTTGGAGAATTTTATGGAATATACAATACACCTACATATGTATTATATGTAAATCATTCAACATAGGAAAAGTATAAGTCTGGGGTACTATTTACTATTACCCTAGCTTTATCCATATGAGTGTAAGGTTGTAAGTTAATCAATTCCGTTCCTTGATTAAACATTTTACCACACACACCTACCAGTAAAAGGCAGTATTGTCTCTTCTTTTTCAACTATTTAACCATATGTATGTAGTTCTTTCTGCATGAAGTTCTGTAATAAAAATTAGTAAAAATAAGTTATGTAAGACAGAATTAGGGCTAGGTAGGGCCTAGATGTATCCTGTGGTCTATCACAGTGTATAGTGCCATCATCAGCATTTTAGCAATACACAACATGACATTGCTGCACAACAATGGGATATGGAATGAAACCTGTATACAGTGGGTCCAGAGCACCTGCAGTTATATCAAATAGCACATATACTAACAGTGGGCCCAGAGCATCTGCATTTATGTGAAGTATAACACCTACATACTAGTGGGCCCAAAGCATTTGTATTGATATGAAATTACACCTATACATCATGACAAGGGGTCCAGAGCACCTGCATTTATATGAAATAACACCTATATAATATATCATATATATACATCATGACATGGGGTCCAGAGCACCTGCATTTATATGAAATAACACCTATAGATACGTAGATCTAGTTGGTCCTCGTCTACATTTAAATGAAATGACACCTGTATACAGTTGGACCTCTCCTGCTTTTATATGAAGAAAGAAAACTACACAAATTGGGCCCTCGCCTGCTAAAACATGCTTACATTTGTACATGTATTTATTTCAGAAATGTTTATCTAGCCAAGTACCTGTGAGTACCACATCCTATATGAGGCTTTCCATTCTCTGTTGATATTTTTTCCCCTTTACCAAGTGGTTACCTACATGGGTGTGTGTAGCTAGATATGTCTACAGAAGTTAAAACGGAACGTAAAATGCCTGAACATTTTAAGAAAACCACTGAAAGTAGAGTAAAAAGTCGTAGCAGCAACCTTATAAAAGCAGGGATGCCAGCAGACTATGAAATGGTTACAGGTTGATCGAAAAATGATAAGATACGAATGAACAAAAGTACGAATTGACCTAAGTACGAGTGGCGCCGTTACCACGCAATTGTTTACATTAACAGCGGTGTTCACTGTAAAATCACCCTCTATGCTATCGGGCGTCATTTAGGTCGCCCATACTAGGGAAAATGTATTAATTAACGTAGACTGTACCTTCTTAGTTGCATCTAAAGGTTGTGTTCGTTTGTCAAAGGGACCAATATCGGCTTTAATAAGGTCTACCAACCAAATAACACCTTTCCGTGATAGCCGGTGCCTCTCTCTCACTTCCTTCTCACACAGATCGTCTAATTTATTCGTTATTTTTCTCAAAAACACCTTTTTTCTGTTCATCGGGTCTTAAGCAAAATAAACGCCGCCATTTTGTTTCGTAGTTTACGCAAGGTACTCACCTGTCGTAGACTTACGAAGAAATCTACGAATTTCTTACGAATCTTCTTACGAAGTTGAGTTTACTGAAACGCTCTTTTGGGCCTACGAAGTTCGTACGAAGAACTTACGAAGATTTCTTGCGTACGAAGTTTAATGAAACGGCCCCCAGGTACAAAACGTTTCGTACCAGGTACAAAACGTTTCGTACCTGGTACGCAAACGGTACGAAACGTTTCGTACCTGGTTCGTACCAGGTACGACTCGTGCGTCACGTTATTTTTCATTGAACGCAGGGCAGTTGAAAATGCCTAGCCTAGTGGTTACTAATTTTGAAGACAACACTTCATGAACTCTTTTAAAAGGTGCGTTGGTGTAAAAGTCGAAGATGTACACTTCGCAAGATGTACATCTTCCCTGACTACACAGTTAATCATGACTTCACACGCTATTTCTTTCCAAACACTTGTAAACAATGGAATCGATTTAAGACACAATTAATATTGATAGCGATGTGTGTATCGTATACCCACTTCTACATATATGGGACAATAAGTGAAATTGCGCAATGTATCGTGCAAGTTACCTACTCTTTGCTTTGGTAACTGGGGTAACTTGCTCTATATCTATGGTAACTGAGGTAACATGCTCTATATCTATGGTAACTGAGGTAACTTGTTCTATATCTATGGTAACTGAGGTAACTTGTTCTATATCTATGGTAACTGAGGTAACTTGCTCTATATCTATGGTAACTGAGGTAACTTGTTCTATATCTATGGTAACTGAGGTAACTTTCTCTATATCTATGGTAACTGAGGTAACTTGCTCTATATCTATGGTAACTGAGGTAACTTGCTCTATATCTATGGTAACTGAGGTAACTTGCTCTATATCTATGGTAACTGAGGTAACTTGCTCTATATCTATGGTAACTGAGGTAACTTGCTCTATATCTATGGTAACTGAGGTAACTTGCTCTATATCTATGGTAACTGAGGTAACTTGCTCTATATCTATGGTAACTGAGGTAACTTGCTCTATATCTATGGTAACTGAGGTAACTTGCTCTATATCTATGGTAACTGAGGTAAATTGCTCTATATCTTTGGTAACTGAGGTAACTTGCTCTATATCTATGGTAACTGGCTATATATACCACCCTTCAATTTCTAGTTACCAGGTAACTGCACTGTTTCTTTGGTAACTTCTAGGTAACTTGAGGTAACGCTGACATTTTAATGGTAACTGCCTAATATGATAAAATACCCTTCCTTTTCTAGTTACCAGCCCTGCGTTCAAGGGAAAAAAACGTGACGCACGTTTCGTACCTGTACGCACCGGGTACGAAACGTTTTATACCTGGTACGAAACGTGCGTCACGTGATTTTTTCTTGAACACAGGGCAGGTAACTGCACTGTTTCTTTGGTAACTTGGAGGTAACCAGAGGTAACTTTGGGATTTAAGTAACCAATGAACGCTTACGTGCAGCAAGCACTTATTGTACCACTTCTAGTGTGTATTGATGATTTGCTTCTGGAGAAAACAGTACTATGTGATTAATTGCTATTTTTGAAAAGTTGCAAGACTGTTTATAAAGTTGGTGGTGTCGCAATTTCGATACTAGACATTTCCCTGATATCTACATGTATATGTAGTGTATGAGAGACCAGTGAGTCGATACAGACCCCTATGCTCGAATCTACACAGTACATTTTGACTTATATGTCAAGATATTTACACCAAGACGTATCGTTAGACGCACCTTAACCAACATAGTGCTTGTTCCACACCCATTTGTTTAATCCCGAGAAACACGTGGTTAACGTGCGCCTCTGCATCGTTCCGCACATGGGCAATTTGCGCGTACATGTATATAATAGCCAACTGGACGATTAAACATTTTATCATGTTTTATAAGGGCCGTCCTTCAATAAATTTGTATGGTCAAAATTCCAAAATTAGTTTTACAAATGTCTAATATGTAACCCCATATGGTCAGTTTAATACTAAAATCATTACTGATAAATCGTGCAAATCTGATTAATCCGCATGCCGTCGCTTGCACGTGCTTCATGATGTTTTCAAGTTGGTATTTGAACTCGCAATCAAATAAAAATACTATAGTGCGCCCAGTATAATGAAAAAGGCGGGAAAATTTGGTACATTCCACAAAGGTGTGCACGATTTATCAGTGATGTTTTAGTACAATACTGACCTTATCTGTTACTTTAGTATTTTGTAAAACCAATTTTGCAACAGTTGACCAAACCGATTCATGTTAAACTTCACATTATACTGGGCGCACTATAATACCACCAAACCTGACTGTAAAGATCATCAACGTTTACAACAAAGGGTGGTCTTTGTTCAAGGGTGTTCTCTCTTCACAAGTTTAGTTTAATTTAAAATTGTCTGATGGGAGTCTTTGCAGAATGGTTTTGTAATAATTGTATTTGTTCGGATTCGGTCGGACATGCTAGATTGCTCTCTGCTCTCTGCTCTCTGCTCTCTGCTCTCTGCTCTCTGCTCTGCTCTGCTCTGCTCTGCTCTGAATATGAGTTTGAGTGGACTTAAGATGTGCAGAATAAAACATACCTTCTATTAAATAATTACAGAAACTCTTTGTTTCAGATCAACATGTATCATCGCAATATATTTGTTTTCCTGTATTGTATTATCCCCGGCAACATGTATATGGTAAGTGTTCTTCTCCGTTACTACTTTTACATCTCGATCTTATTTCAGTATTATAATGGATGAAAGTTTCTCTAAGTCTCTCTTACAATCTCTGATTTAATTTAAGACTGAAAAATGTATACTTTAAAAGTTATTCAAGAAACATTACCATTGTTCTACTTTCGGTTTGCAAGGTCATTGAAGTTTGGCATGATACAAGTTCATAAATATGTTTCATAATTATTTGTTCCTTATACTATTGACTATGTCCCCGACCACAAACTTTGACTCTTATTGTCATGTTGACGTTGTTTGTGAACGAGTAAGATTTGTAATGAAATTGCTGTCATGCTTCGATAAATTGGCCTTTTGATATTCTGTTGCCTAACCTCATGAGTAAATGTAGTACATCATAATACAATGCCTATTTTATTCAACAACTTATATGGGAAGACAAAAAAACGCCTGTGAAAGAAAATTGCACTATCTCACACATATTAGACTCTATACCCCTTAAAACATGTCCAACAAACCCGCGTTACTACTGGGTTGTCGATCAGCTAATTATAGCACGAAGAATTTGACATGGTCCTTACCTTTATGCATGAATTTATTACAAGGTTCTTGCGTTGAATATATAACTTTGCGCGAGCAAATCGTGCAATATCAGGCCTTCATATTTGTGTTAGTATTACACCTCGAGCGTATTCGTGATACTCTCCGATTATTAAAATGTACAACCGGGGTTATAAATATAGACAATCAATAAGTTCTGAAATTATGCTAATAGAAGGTCGAGAGTTGTATCAAGTTCTCTGGACTGTATCTCGTTCAAAATGCACTACAACGATTTATAATCACTCACCCTACAAAATTTGATATTATGCAACATACGTAAGTTCCTCAAATATATGTGGAATAGTTGCAGAAATGCACATGCAAAATTTCGAAGCTGTGTCATCATGCTGGACTAAATAAAGCAAGAATTATACGCTATTCTGGGACACCCCACGTATTTAATCAATACATGTCAAGTTATGCTATTTGTACATTGTACGTGGTTCTCGTGCATTACATGGAATATTAACATACTGAGTAGGAAATGATTTTCCTTTGATTGTATTTTGAGGAAAACATTACCGCCAGAATGAGCAAATCATACGTGTAAGCCATCGGACCGGTTCGTATCGGGACGACGTCAGACACGCATTTTACGCGTTGTTCTAAAATGTGCATTACATGTTTGGTTATTTATTATAATAATAATTTTGAGCAAAATAATGAATGGCACATATCTTTCTATAAATCTATATACATATCATATGCTTTTAGTGTACTACATGTATTATCATTTGTCTAACAATACTTTCCCTAAAATATGGTAAAATACTAGTTAGTAAATTCTTATTATTAGAATTACTAGAGTAGTAAAATATACATTCAATTTGAGTTTATGTATGGTATGGTTTTTGACAGCTGAAAAACAATTTTCCGGCCTTTTGGTAGCTCAAACTTGGACATTCAGCTTATGATTTCTGTGCTCAGCGGTGTCTGTTGAGAGCTGCATTCCCTGTCCGATAGTTTCTTATAGAGCGAGTTCAACTGACTTACGAGGGTAAACTCGATTAACTACAGTTACAGCAAAACGAGTCGAGTTTCAACACTCGAGTGTATACTCGAGTTCAACCCCGATGCGAGGCTGGGTTGCTGTAGTTCCAATCGGGTCACCTCGGAAAATTTCTTACGAATCACGTATAAATGTCATACGCACCGTTCCATTGCTGTAGTTCCACATGTCCGTCATGTTTGTTTACACTGTAGTTTAACTATTTTCGTTTTGCTGAAGAGCTCCAAGAATTAGTTTATTTTTAGATTCTTACGTCACTAGAGTTAACTCTAGTAGGACAGCTGAATTCGCTCTATTATTTCTATTTCAGTTTGTCACTATCAGAATGTCGGTCAGACAACACATACCTCGGGAAGTTAATCATCATTTCAGAGTAAGTATTATTTTACATTATGGTTCATACTAATTTATTAAAAGCCGATTGTGAAAAAAGTTTTTCTAACTTATAAATATTAATCACTCTCGACACCTCTTTCCTGGTGTTATCCGTCGCCACGAGTGTATGAGAGAAGAAAAGCCAGTTTCCCCTTTATGCTAAGAGTCTAGCAGTGGAATACGAAAAAATAGTATTCCTTCAGTTATTTTCGTTATAACGAACTATTAATCGTTTAACTGAGATAAAAAGACCACGAACAAAGGTCGAGATCCCATTTTAGGTATCGGTACAAGTAAGAAGAGGGATCACGAAGTACTTGATATTTACCAATATGATTTATTAATGCCTTTGTCTACTTTTCAGCATTGTTTCATCGTAAGTATGTTTTACGCTTTTTAATTTGATGGTTATATTTAAATACAGGTGTGTAACATCAAATGAAAAAATACAAATCGCTGGGTTAGAATTAGAAGGTCATAAGTACATAATCAATATTTGAGAAAACAAGAAAAAACTGTCTGAAAACCCCTCTTTACTCACGGAAAAAACGAGATTTAAAACTTCAGTTTGGTCCACATGACCACTTCCAATATTCATGGAAATAGGCTCATAAGAAGCGCCATGAGGATGCCGATTTCAAATATGCATGGGTCTTCTGAGTCTAATCCAGCGAACTATAACATACACTTATCAACAAACTTACAACTAACAAGCAAAACCGATGCAACTTTATCATATCAGAACACAAAAACAGATACATTTAAAATTGGAACCAAAATGAAAGTAATTGCTTGTTGGTTTTCTTTTAACATGCAGAAACAATGAACAATGTACTATAGTTCATGAAACAAACATTACTGACAGATCTAAAACACAAATCAAAATGCAACATGTTGCGTTTTTTGTAGGGTCTAATATGTATACATGTGCACATTACACACACAGTAGACATACTTCGAGTTTGAAGGATATAAATCTGACAGTAGGCACTGGTTGTTAGTTATTTGTGCCATTGTGGACGATTAACATTAATGTTTTTCCCCGTTTATTTTGTAAAGCATTATTGTTTAGTTTTGATCAACAAAGAGACTTGTTTAATGAATGTTGTAGGCTTTTCGCCGTATGAAAGTAAGTAATTTAAGCAAAATAAAATGAAAGAAACATACCGTTTTAAGGATGCTGGATCGGTTTAATGCGCATGCGTCATTTGTCATAGTACGTTTTGTGCCTTATAAATGTAAAAATGTGTCAAAATAATCTAAAATAAATCAAATTGAACAGTTTTGATAAGTATTATGCAATAAAATTAGAAAATACTAATCGAAATGACGGTTTGTATTCCGAGAAAAATATTACATTACAAAATAGGTGGGTGGGGTAAAAAAATAAAAATATTGCTATTTATGCCAAATGACTTTTGGGAGTCAGGTTCGTTTGGTAATGTTTGTTTATTGTGTGTTGATGTGTTTTCGCGATAATTACATGTTCAATAAATTTTATTTTAAGCGTTTTCATTGATTTTCTCAGCATTTTAGCCACATTTAACCAAAATAAAAACAAAAATTGCGAAAAAGATACCTCGGTGACATATATTTTTTATTGCATAATTTTGAAGATCTATGTCACTAGACTTATTTTAAAAAATATTAAAAAAAGTTTAAGGTGGGAAAAAAGTTATTTGGATTTTACCTGGGTGCTATTTTGCTGCATTAAATATGAAGTGGGTGGGGTAAAGAGCAATATATACTAGACCAAAATTAAATATACCCTTTTTGATATCTTGATCATGTATGACAATGTGTACCCAAACTATATTGAAAACTATTTATTATTTAGATCACATACATCAAATAAAAATGTCAAATTTGAACACCACCACCAATTTACCAATTTCCATGGAATTATAAAAATAATTCATACACACTTCAATCATGGCTGATTACCCGAAAAACGAGTTCCATGACCTAGTGTTTTTCAACATATTTTGTGTCAGTATAGATTTCTTTACTTCCTGGCAAAATTTGAGGAAATTCTGAAGGTGGGATCCTAAGCGCTCCAACATCCTTAATTAAATTGATATATATAACGTTTTTGTGTGGAATCTTTATACTACAAAAATGTTAATAGGTATTGTATTGTATTTACTATAACTTTGGAAGTTTATTTTGTTTTGAGTTTTCATACACACTTTTATTCACTATTAACGTTGTAACTGTACGTGTTTTAATTTATACTGTATTTTCAATAATTTTGACTTGACTCAGTGACTATACATAATTATGTACATGCGTTATTACTGTTGCCATTGACCATTTTATGTTTAAATTTGTATTGTAAATATTTGTAATGCTCATAGACTGTAAAGTCTTATGTATTGGAAAATAAACTAAACTATCATTTAAATTGACTTTTATGCAGATCACCATGATCACTGTTGTACCGCAGCTGTCAAAATCGAACTTACGCAGCAATTCAAGACTTAAAAGTTACACATAAGTTGATGTTAATACAGACATGACATTTTTTAAATCTAATTCACTATTTCCGATTTATATGTGACTGTTTAATTCAAGTGACCACTTATACTGTAAATCAATTTACTTTCGCGAATACTGACTTTCGCATTTTGCTGATCGTGGGCATATTCGCGATTACAAATTTTCGCGTTTTTAAGTTTCCTGCAGTGTCAGCACTTTCGCGGCGACTTAATTTCGCGAATTTCTACCATTCGCTAACTCCGCAAAACTAAATCGCTCGAAATACTTTCTAGGTTGACAGTACATGTACATGCTTGATTATTTGATTGTATATTACATTTTTTGCAGAGACATACAGGAAACAAAAATAGGCGACTTGATCATTCACGCAAGGTTAGTCGATTCGTCGGACTTTTTAACTCATTTGCAAATGATTCTTTTCACACTTGATGAATCCATCATTCTAGAAAGGTATGCTACAGCAACATTTAGGACGTACGATGAATGTAGAGAATCAGCAATTAGACAAAACACTTTGAAATTACTCCAATGCAGTGATCGCTTCGCTTCATAATTTGTCGAGAGTAGTTTGTCGAAGGTAGTTTGTCGAAGGTAGTTTGTCGACGGTAGTTTGTCGAAGGTAATTTGTCGTAGGTAGTTTGTCGAAGGTAGTTTGTCGAAGGTAGTTAATCGAAGGTAGTTTGTCGAAGGTAGTTTGTCGACGGTAGTTTATCGAAAGCAGTTAGTGGAAGGTAGTTAGTGGGAAATTTTATGAATATTAATTTGATCATGTACTATAACTTAGCGCTATGTTCGGCCATATGAATACTTGATTTGCAACTGGCGTAATGTCAATTGTCGTCACAGTAAGAAAGAACACACAGTATCATAAACGTTAAATTTACCTTGGTATTTACTTTTTTCATGTACTTTCAGCATAATAACTAATGACTGCATTATGACCTCATCACACTCACCCGCCTCATCAACAGACACAAAGGTAGTTTGGACAACACAGTCTGCACTAAATATCTCCTCAACCATTGGTACCATATCGTCCGTAAAACCTTCACCAACGACGTCAGATTCACGTACAAACCAAACATCTGTTTCACTACCGACAGGACAATCATCAAGTGCTCCACACGACATATCTTCAAGAATATCTACACCAACCAAGCATATATCATATTCAACGAAAACGTACCGACCTATGAAAACGTTACCAACTCTATCTACACAGAAGCCTTTTAAACTATCATCAACCACGACTTCGTCGACTGCTTCCATTACGTCACCGCTGTCTTCAATATCGACAAGTAAACAAACAGTTACCACCGCATTGACGGATATTTCGTCAAGTACTTATCATAGTTCCTCCGCAGCACCAAGTTCAAGTACATCGTCTTTTAACGTATCTCTCCCATCTATTTCATCACCAGTGAGTTATTCTTCTACTTCTACGTCCTCATCAGTATCATCAACTAAACTAACAGTTGTTACAGCTTCGAAAGAAAAAGTTTTTAGTACTGGTCAGAGTTCAAGTTCAACTGCAAGTTTAAGCAGTCCTATATCTGCTTCAACACAATCAAGATCGTATGTAAAAACAACTCCGGAGAATATTACCTCAGTGAGTCCAGAAAAGCTGCCTAGTGAAACAAGCCCTCAAACGATTTCATATACAGAAGCAGACAACACGGTTACCCCTTCAAACTCTTCTGGAGAGGTAAGTTCGTAAATGGAGCAAACATTTCTAATTAATCGTAGAACACTATTAAAAAAGATACTACGTATTAAGTCAGACAGGGAAGGCAGCACTCAACTTAACCAGCCGAGCACAGAAAACATTAAAAACATACAACGCACAATGCCTAACTGAACCAACCGAGCACAGAAAACATAAAACACATACAAGGCACAATGACCAACTAAACAAGTAAAAGATCCGCCCAAGTCCAAGCTGTCGAAAAGTAGAATTAATTAGTTTTAGCAATCAAAAGCTGAATGCCCTAACTGAATGACCCAGTTCCAACAGTTCCAACAGTAAAACGGCTACATTGCCTAGTTTTAGCTGTCAGAAATCCTAAAAAGTAGACAATTAACCAAGCTATCGAAAAGTAGAATGAATTAGTTTCAGCAATCAAAAAGTTGAATGCCCTAGCTAAATTACCCAGTTCCAACAGTAAAAGGGCTACAATGCCTAGTTTTAGCTGTCAGAAATCCTAAAAAGTAGACAAGTAACCAAGCAGTTGAAAAGTAGAGTGAATTAGTTTCAGCAATCAAAAAGTTGAATGCCCTAGCTAAATGACCCAGTTCCAACAGTAAAACGGCTTCAATACCTAGTTTTAGCTGTCAGAAATCTTTAAACAAATGAAAAGTAACAGTATTTCAAAGCTGAAAGTCAAGTTTACAGCTGCATGACCTAACATCAGTATTTTAATTGATAAAAATGTATATAAATTGACATTAACCAATCATACTATAAAGATCCACACATCTTAAGGCAACGTTCGCTCAGAATGCCAGGTAACCTTAATAGTGTATTCATATCGTTATAAAATGGAATAGTGTCTGCAACAAATAAAGTTTATTATCTATGATAATATTGCAATGATACAACTGCATGTCTTTGGATACCAAAATCGAAAACTTATATAGGGAAAATAAAGTACAAACAGGCTTTTTGGTACTCTAAAAAACCTGAAGTTTAGGCATGCGCATGTAAACTTTCACCCATGAACATGTCCATTTCAGATTAATACCACCTACTATTCGGATATAACAACGCACATGCCACCGTTGACATCAGTAGCAATATACACAAGAACACAACCGGTAATAAAACCAAGCATGATGACAAGAATATCCACACCACCCAGTGTTTTCAATTCAGAGACCCGTTCCCAACAAGTGATTTCGTCATCAGCACCAGTCATATTAAGTTCGACATTACCAGTCGAATCAACTCATAAGGGAAGTAGTTCTGTTCCAAATACAGTCAACACAACCATACCACAAACTGCTTCTCCAATAACTACCGTAATATTAACCAAAGTTGCGGCTTCTGTCACGCCATATTCTTCTATCCCTCTAACATCAAAGACGTCTCTACCAACACCTTCAGGGAGTATGACTTCATTCAGTTCAAAAGGTAGTTCGTCAGTATCTCAAGTCGGTACAAATCCATCGACAAGTTCATCAGTCCGAATGTCATCAACAGATTCAATCCTTCCTACTTCAGATTTTTTATCTATTTCAACAATGGGAATTTCGTCTGGTATGGCATCTTTCTCTCTAGTTACCTCGTCAAGTTCTTTGATTTCATCAACATCTGTCAGGACATCAGAGACGTATTCAACTGAGTCTACTTCAGATTTATTATCTATTTCCACAATAGACAGTTCGACATCTTCCTATATATTTACCTCGTCAGGTTCTATACGCTCGTCAACATTTACCAGTAAATCAATAACGTCGGACTATACATTAAACACTGAAATACAATCTACATCGTCAGTAACACCAACAACGTCGATAATGACTTCGCTCAGTTCAGCAGGTACTTCATCAGTGTATTTTAGCAGTACAAATATATCTACAAGGTCATCTATACGAACATCTGCAACCTTGTCAACTTTTTCTACTTCTGAAGTAATATCTTCCTCGACATTTTCCTCGTTAAGCTCTGTGATTTCGCCAACATTCAACAGTAGATCAGTAGATACGCCTAGAACTGAAATTCAGTCTACATCACTTTTTACATCAACCCCGTCGATGATTACCTCATATACATCAAAAAGTAGTTCGCAAGTGTATATTAGAAGCACAACGCCAAGTACGTCAATCAAAACGTCAGCAACGTATTCAACGTATTCTACTTCAGATGTATCTTCAATCTCAATGAGTTCCTCGACACTTCTAAGAAGCCTACCAACGGAAATTACTTCTGATACAGCCGTAGAAGCCTCAAGCAAATATACAACCGATTTAGCGCCAGATATCTCGACTAGCCTGCCAACGGATATCACTTCAGATTCATCCGTAATAGCCTCAAGCCAATATACAACCGATTTAGCGCCAGATATCTCGACTAGCCTGCCAACGGATATCACTTCAGATCTATCGATAGTAGCCTCAAGCAAATATACAACCGATTTAGCGCCAGCTATCTCGACTAGCCTGACAACGGATATCACTTCACATTCATCGGTAAGAGCCTCAAGCAAATATACAACCGATTTAGCGCCAGATATCTCGACTAGCCTGCCAACGGATATCACTTCAGATTCATCCGTAATAGCCTCAAGCATATATACAAACGATTTAGCGCCAGATATCTCGACTAGCCTGCCAACGGATATCACTTCAGATCAACCCGTAATAGCCTCAAGCAAATATACAACCGATTTAACGCCAGATATCTCGACTAGTCTGTCAACGGATATCACTCCAGATCAATCCGTAATCGCCTCAAGCAAATATACAACCGATTTAGCGCCAGATATCTCGTCTAGTCTACCAACGGATGTTACTTCAGATCGATCCCTAAAAGCCTCAAGCAAATATACAACCGATTTAGCGCCAGATATCTCAACTAGCCTGCCAACGGATATCACTTCAGATCCAACCGTAATAGCCTCAAGCAAATATACCACCGTTTTAGCCCCAGATATCTCGACTAGTCTGCCAACGGATATCACTTCAGATTCATCCGTAATAGCCTCAAGCAAATATTCAACCGATTTAGCACCAGATATCTCGACTAGCCTCCCAACGTATATCACTTCTAATCCATCCGTAATAGCGTCAAGTAAATTTACAACCGATTTAACACCAGATATCTCGACTAGCCTCCCAACGGATATCACTTCAGATCCATCCATAGTAGCCTCAAGCAAATATACAACCGATTTAGCGGCAAATATCTCTACTAGCATACCAACGGATATTACTTCAGATCAACCCGTAATAGCCTCAAGCAAATATACAACCGATTTAACGCGAGATATCTCGACTAGTCTGCCAACGGATATCACTTCAGATCCATCCGTAATAGCCTCAAGCAAATATACAATCGATTTAGCGCCAGATATCTCGACTAGTCTACCAACGGATGTTACTTCAGATCGATCCCTAAAAGCCTCAAGCAAATATACAACCGATTTATCGCCAGATGGCACGGGTAGCCTGCCAATGGAAAACACTTCTGATCCATCCGTAATTGCCTCAAGCAAATATACAACCGATTTAGCGCCAGATATCTCGACTAGCCTGCCAACGGATATCACTTCAGATCCATCCGTAATATCCTCAAGCAAATATACAACCGATTTAGCGCCAGATATCTCAACTAGCCTGC
Organism: Spisula solida; assembly: GCA_947247005.1. Lineage (NCBI taxonomy): Eukaryota > Metazoa > Mollusca > Bivalvia > Venerida > Mactridae > Spisula > Spisula solida. The sequence continues at coordinate 43,409,249 of OX365949.1, forward strand.
CAACGGATATCACTTCTAATCCATCAGTAATATCCTCAAGCAAATATACAACCGATTTAACGACAGATATCTCGACTAGTATGCCAACGGATATCACTTCAGATCAACCCGTTATAGCATCAAGCAAATATACAACCGATTTAACTACAGATATCTTGACTAGTCTGCCGACGGATATCACTTCAGATTCATCCGTAGAAGCCTCAAGCAAATATACAACCGATTTAGCCCAAGATATCTCGACTAGCCTACCAACGGATATCACTTCAGATCCATCCGTAATAGCCTCAAGTAAATTTACAACCGATTTAGCGCCAGATATCTCGACTAGTCTACCAACGGATGTTTCTTCAGATCGATCCCTAAAAGCCTCAAGCAAATATACAACCGATTTAGCGCCAGCTATCTCGACTAGTCTACCGACGGATGTTACTTCAGATCGATCCCTAAAAGCCTCAAGCAAACATACAACCGATTTAGCGCCAAATATCTCGACTAGTCTACCAACAGATATCACTTCAGATCAACCCGTTATAGCATCAAGCAAATATACAACCGATTTAACGACATATATCTCGACTAGTCTGCCAACGGATAACACTTCAGATTCATCCGTAGAAGCCTCAAGCAAATATACAACCGATTTAGCCCAAGATATCTCGACTAGCCTACCAACGGATACCACTTCAGATCCATCCGTAATAGCCTCAAGTAAATTTACAACCGATTTAGCGCCAGATATCTCGACTAGTCTACCAACGGATGTTACTTCAGATCGATCCCTAAAAGCCTCAAGTAAATTTACAAGCGATTTAGCACCAGATATCTCGACTAGCCTCCCAACGTATATCACTTCTAATCCATCAGTAATAGCATCAAGCAAATATACAACCGATTTAGCGCCAGATATCTCGACTAGCCTGCCAACGGATATCACTTCAGATCCATCCGTAATATCCTCAAGCAAATATTCAACCGATTTAGCGCCAGATATCTCAACTAGCCTGCCAACGGATATCACCTCTGATCCATCCCTAATTGCCTCAAGCAAATATACAACCGATTTACCGGCAAATATCTCGACTAGTCTACCAACGGATATTACTTCAGATCAACCCGTTATAGCATCTAGCAAATATACAACCGATTTAACAACAGATATCTCGACTAGTCTACCAACGGATATCACTTCAGATTCATCCGTAGAAGCCTCAAGCAAATATACAACCGATTTAGCTCAAGATATCTCGACTAGCCTACCAACGGATATCACTTCAGATCCATCCGTAATAGCCTCAAGTAAATTTACAACCGATTTAGCGCCAGATATCTCGACTAGTCTACCAACGGATGTTACTTCAGATCGATCCCTAAAAGCCTCAAGCAAATTTACAACCGATTTAGCGCCAGATATCTCGACTAGTCTACCGACGGATGTTACTTCAGATCGATCCCTAAAAGCCTCAAGCAAATATACAACCGATTTAGCGCCAGATATCTCGACTAGTCTACCAACGTATATCACTTCAGATCAACCCGTTATAGCATCAAGCAAATATACAACCGATTTAACGACAGATATCTCGACTAGTCTACCAACGGATATCACTTCAGATCAACCCGTTATAGCATCAAGCAAATATGCAACCGGTTTAACGACAGATATCTCGACTAGTCGGCAAACGGATATCACTTCAGATTCATCCGTAGAAGCCTCAAGCAGATATACAACCGATTTAGCCCCATATATCTCGACTAGCCTACCAACGGATATCACTGCAGATCCATCCGTAATAGCCTCAAGTAAATTTACAACCGATTTAGCGCCAGATATCTCGACTAGTCTACCAACGGATGTTACTTCAGATCGATCCCTAAAAGCCTCAAGCAAATATACAACCGATTTAGCACCAGATATCTCGACTAGCATGTCAACGGATATCACATCTGATTCATCCGTGATAGCCTCAAGCAAATATACAACAGATTTAGCGCCAGAGGTCACGAGTAGCCTGTCAATGTATATCACTTCAGATCCATCCGTAATATCCTCAAGCAAATATACAACCGATTTAGCGCCAGATATCTCAACTAGCCTGTCAACGGATATCACTTCTAATCCATCCGTAATAGCCTCAAGTAAATTTACAAGCGATTTAGCACCAGGTATCTCGACTAGCCTCCCAACGTATATCACTTCTAATCCATCCGTAATAGCCTCAAGTAAATTTACAACCGATTTAACACCAGATATCTCGACTAGCCTTCCAACGAATATCACTTCAGATTCATCCGTAATAGCTTCAAGCACATATACAACCGATTTAGCGCTAGGTATCTCTACTAGCCTGCCAACGGATATCACTACAGATCCATCCATAATAGCCTCAATCAAATATACAACCGACTTAGCGCCTGATGTCTCGACTAGCCTGCAAACGGATATCACATCTGATCAATCCCTAATAGCCTCAAGCAAATATACAACCGATTTAGCGCCAGATATCTCGACTAGCCTGCCAACGGATATCACTTCAGATCCATCCGTAATATCCTCAAGCCAATATTCAACCGATTTAGCGCCAGATATCTCAACTAGCCTGCCAACGGATATCACCTCTGATCCATCCCTAATTGCCTCAAGCAAATATACAACCGATTTACCGGCAAATATCTCGACTAGTCTACCAACGGATATTACTTCAGATCAACACGTTATAGCATCTAGCAAATATACAACCGATTTAACAACAGATATCTCGACTAGTCTACCAACGGATATCACTTCAGATTCATCCGTAGAAGCCTCAAGCAAATATACAACCGATTTAGCTCAAGATATCTCGACTAGCCTACCAACGGATATCACTTCAGATCCATCCGTAATAGCCTCAAGTAAATTTACAACCGATTTAGCGCCAGATATCTCGACTAGTCTACCAACGGATGTTACTTCAGATCGATCCCTAAAAGCCTCAAGCAAATTTACAACCGATTTAGCGCCAGCTATCTCGACTAGTCTACCAACGGATGTTACTTCAGATCGATCCCTAAAAGCCTCAAGCAAATATACAACCGATTTAGCACCAGATATCTCGACTAGCATGTCAACGGATATCACATCTGATTCATCCGTAATAGCTTCAAGCACATATACAACCGATTTAGCGCTAGGTATCTCTACTAGCCTGCCAACGGATATCACTACAGATCCATCCATAATAGCCTCAATCAAATATACAACCGACTTAGCGCCTGATGTCTCGACTAGCCTGCAAACGGATATCACATCTGATCAATCCCTAATAGCCTCAAGCAAATATACAACCGATTTAGCGCCAGATATCTCGACTAGCCTACCTACGGTTATCACTTCAGATCAACCCGTTATTGCATCAAGCAAATATACAACCGATTTAACGACTGATATGTCGACTAGTCTGCCAACCGATATCGCTTCAGATTCATCCGTAGAAGCCTCAAGCAAATATACAAACGATTTATCGCCAGATGTCTCGACTAGCCTGCCAACGGATATCACCTCTGATCCATCCCTAATTGCCTCAAGCAAATATACAACCGATTTGGCCCAGGATATCTCGACTAGCCCGTCAACGGTTATCACTTCTGATTCATCCGTAATAGCCTCAAGCAAATATACAACCGATTTTTCGCCAGATATATCAACTAGCCTGCCAACGGATATCACTTCAGAACAATCCGTAATGTCCCCAAGCAAATATACAACCGATTTAGCGCTAGATATCTCGACTAGCCTACCAACGGATATCAATTCTGATCCATCCGTAGTAGCCTCAAGCAAATATACAACCGATTTAGCGCCAGATAGCTCAACTAGCCTGCCAACGGATATCACTACAGATCCATCCATAATAGCCTCAAGCAAATATACGACCGATTTTGCGCCAGATATCTCGACTAGCCTACCAACGGATATTACTTCTGATCTATTCGTTGTAGCATCAAGCAAGTATACAACCGATTTAGCGCCATATTTCTCGACTAGTCTGCCAACTGATATTTCTTCTGATCCATCAGTAATGGCCTCAAGCAAATATTCAACCGATATGGCGCCCGATGTCGCGACTAGGCTGCCTACGGATATCACCTCTGATCCATCCCTAATTACCTCAAGCAAATATACAACCGAATTAGCCCAAGATATCTCGACTAGCCCGTCAACGGTTATCACTTCTGATTCATCCGTAATAGCCTCAAGCAAATATACAACCGATTTAGCGCCAAATATTTCAACTAGCCTGTCAACGGATATCACATCAGAACAATCCGTAGTATCCTCAAGCAAATATACAACCGATTTAGCGCCAGATATCTCAACTAGCCTGCCAACGGATATCACTTCTAACCCATCCGTATTAGCCTCAAGTACATTTACAACCGAATTAGCCCCAGATATCTCGACTAGCCTCCCAACGTATATCACATCTAATCCATCCGTAATAGCCTCAAGTAAATTTACAACCGACTTAACACCGGATATCTCGACTAGCCTCCCAACGAATATCACTTCAGATCCATCGGTAATAGCTTCAAGCAAATATACAACCGATTTAGCGCTAGATATCTCGACTGGCCTGCCAACGGATATCACTACAGATCCATCCATAATAGCATCAAGCAAATATACAACCGATTTTGCGCCAGATATCTCGACTAGCCTACCGACGGATATTACTTCTGATCTATCCGTAGTAGCATCAAGCAAATATACAACCGATTTAGCGCCATATTTCTCGACTAGTCTGCCAACGGATATTTCTTCTGATCCATCAGTAATGGCCTCAAGCAAATATTCAACCGATATGGCGCCAGATGTCTCGACTAGCCTGCCAACGGATATCACCTCTGATCCACCCCTAATTGCCTCAAGCAAATATACAACCGAATTAACCCAAGATATCTCGACTAGCCCGTCAACGGTTATTACTTCTGATTCATCCGTAATAGCCTCAAGCAAATATACCACCGATTTATCGCCAGGTATCTCAACTAGCCTTCCAACGGATATCACTTCAGATCCATCCGTAAAAGCCTCAAGCAAATATACAACCGATTTAGCGCCAGATATCTCGACTAGCCTACAAAGGTATATCAATTTTGATCCACCCGTGGTAGCCTCAAGCAAATATACAACCGATTTAGCGCATGATATATCAACTAACCAACCAACGGATATCACTTCTACCCCATCCGTAATCGCCTCAAGTAAATATACAACCGATTTAGCGCCAGATATGTCGACCAGCCTTCCAACGTATATCACTTCAGATCCATCCGTAGTAGCCTCAAGCGAATATACAAACAATTTAGCACCAGATATCTCGACTAGCCTTCCAATGTATATCACTTCAGTTCCATCCGTAAAAGCCTCAAGCAAATATACAACCGATTTAGCGCCAGATATCTCCACTAGCCTGCCAACGGATATCACTTCAGATCCAATCGATATTGCCTCAAGCAAATATACAACCGATTTAGCATCAGATATCTCGACTAGCCTACCAACGGATATCACTTCAGATCAACCCGTTATTGCCTCAAGCAAATATACCACCGATTTAGCGCCAGATATCTCGACTAGCCTGCCAACGGATATAACTTCTAATCCATCCGTAAAAGCCTCAAGCAAATATACAACCGATTTATCCCCAGATATATCCACTATCCTGCCAACGGATATCACTTCTGATCCATCCGTAGTTACCTCAAGCAAATATACAACCGTTTTAGCCCCAGATATCTCGACTAGTCTACCGACGGATGGTATTTCAGATCCATCCGTAATAGCCTCAAGCAAATATACAACCGGTTTAGCACCATATATCTCGACTAGCCTGCCAACGGATATCACTTCAGATCCACCGGTAGTAGCCTCAGGCAAATATACAACCGATTTAGCGCCAGATAACCCGACTAGCCTGCCAACGGATATCACATCGAATCTATTGAAAATAACCTCAAGGAAATATACAACTGAGTTAACGCCAGAAATCTCAACTCTCTTGGAAACGGATATCACATCTAATCCATCGGCAAAATCCTCAAGCAAATATGCAACCGCTTTTACGCCGTATATCTCAACTATAGTGCCAACGGATATAACATCGAATCCATCGGTAATCAGCTCAAGAAAATTTACCACTGATTTAACGATAGATTTCTCAACTTTCGTACAAACGGATATCACATCATATCCATCGGTAAAAAACCCAAGTGAATTTACAACCGATAATTTAACGTCGGTTATTACATCCGATGTATTTTTTACTGATACAGTGAGTCTCTTTGATTTTACAACTCAATCTTCATCGCATGTATCATCAGCTCCAGAGATGATGGCATCAATGAGTTCTGAATCTAGCGCAATGGTGATTGAAACAAGCACTATTCTGTCGATTAGTGCAACTGCCGAAACATCAACAAAATACGCAACCGAGTTCACTTTGTTTCCAACAGATAGCACTGCCGATGTGATATCAACTTCTATTCCATCACCAGGTCCTACCAGAAAATCAGGTACCCTGGTGATTTCCTCAATTTTCCACTTGTCCACGTTCTCGCCAAATTTTAAAACGATATTGCAATCAACTACTCTGAGATATACGAATAGGACTGAAATCTCGACCTCATCACAGGTGAGTTCTTCTGATAGTACACCGGCAACTTACCAAACGGATTTCACTTCAGACATAACATCGTTTTCGTCAATAGATAGGTCTAGTACGACACCTACAAAAGGTGGTTCATTTTTGTCTACTGTCAGTACAAATACACCCAAACGTGCATTGATCGGAACGACGGAAACGTACCAAACCGATATCACTTCAGACATAGCATCTATATTGTTCATAGAACTTTCCTCTGGAGTAACGTCGTCGTCTCCTTCATCTACCACGTTAATATATGCCAGTTCTTTAACAACACAACATGAAAAATTCGCAACTTCAACACCTGAGACTGTGATATTATTTAGTCCAAAGGAGAGTTCAATGCTCTCTAGTGGAAGTACAAATTCATCTGATATTACCCCAAGAATATATACAACCGATTTAACATCCGATATTGCTTTAGACCGTACGTCTGGTGTGACGTCTTATCCTTTATTTACCTCGTCCATGTCCAGCAAGTCATCATCAACACAATATATACCTTCAGTAATATCAACACCTGAGTCTGTTGCATCATTTAGTCCGAAGAGCAGTACAATAGCATCTACTGGCAGTACAAATACATCTATGTTAACCTCAAGAAAACTGCCAATCGAGCAAACGTCAGCTATCTCAACTATATCGACAACGAACATCACGTCCGATGTAACATTGACTAATAGACGAATTTCCTCTGAATTGACACATAGAACGAAAATACAATCTACATCGGGTGTGTCGAGTCCTGAAAGTATTACTATGATTTTTGTAGCAAGCACACTTTCATCGATTAGTTCATCTGTTACAGTACCAACAGAAGACATTACTGATTTCAATTTGTTTTCTACGGATTTCCCGTCCGATGTGATATCAACCTTTATTCCATCGTTAGTTCCTGGCGAATCAAGCACTCTTGATATTCCTACAAGTTCCAACGTATTCACCTATACACCCATGTTAACCTCTACGTTATTCTCCAGCTCAGTATGGACAACAACTGTTGAAGAAACGACTACGACTTCATCCTCCGCTAGATCAACAGCTACCACTGTGACCGCTGATGTGACTCCTTTTACGCCAATAGCTCTTTCTACAATATCATTTAGCTCATCACACACAAGAGTGAATGAAGAAATACATTCAGCGATATCGACAGTTGTTCCAGCAATGACTATGGATTATACTGCAGTCACGTTTATATCGTTTTCTACAATAGTCTCTGGTTCACTACGAACACCGGCGAATGAAGTTATAACAACTATAACTTTGTCCTCTGCCAGATCGACAGTTGCCCCAGCGGTGACTACGGATTCGACTTTAGTCTCGTTAATACCTAGTTCTACTATATTGCCTATATCATCACGGACAATAGAGAATGAACAAACAACAACTACCACTTCTACATCAGTAAGATCAACAGTTATCACAACAGTAACCACCGATGTACCTACTGCCAAGTATGTATCTTCCTTTTATACGATAACATCTAGCCCATCAGTTATCATAGATTTGACACCTGTCACATCAAAGCGTTCTGGTTCTACTACATTTACCGGTTCAATGTACCAATCAGTGACCGAACAATCATCAACTACCTCTTCAACACCTACCACAGAAACTTCACCCACGCCTCAATTTTCAGTTTCTACCATATTCACTGGCTTGCTGCAATCGTTTATGACCGAACAAACGCCTACTGTCACAGTAAAGACCAAGGATCTGACTCCTGCCACGCCTTCTATATCGACTATATTCACTAGCACACCACCAAAACCTAAGTGCTACACACCCGATGGACAACTGATAATTATTGCTGAGTATGATTTCTGTATTTCTAACTCTTCATTTGATCAATTGAGATGCGATTAACATTATGCAATTGCTATCATTGCTGCTCTTTGTAAGTATTTATAAAGCATCATAGCGAAAAACTTAAAAAAGTAAAAGTAATCCCCAATGATAAAATTTGTTCAAACTTTGTATATGATAATATTATCACTTTAGGAATCACAACATGCAAAAACAGTCCCTGTCGCAATGATTCTTCAGGTCCTAAAGTTATCTGCCACTTTACATTTGACTTGATATACATTTGAACTAGTTCTATTCATGGGATATATTTACACCATCTCTCATATAAGAAACACTAAGCCGTCGGTATATCGCATTATAATGTATTCATTTGCAATAAAATGTATCACCCTTTATGCTTATATGCTCATTTACGAAATAATGCTGTATAAAGACTCACTTGAAATATCCTTGTTTGGGAGGTTTGGTTGAAATGCTCTGTGTCTCTCTCTCTGATGTCTGCCACCGCGTCTGTATAAACTTGAATTGTATGTGCAGTGTTTAGTACAATGTACAAGCGTAATTAAAGTATTATGTAAGCTGGTGCTCTTTTGTCTAGTGATAGTTGCATTCCCTGTCTCAACATACGATTAATCTTTTTTAAGTCGTCTGAATTTATTTTTATTCACCGTACAAATGCAACCTCTTTTTCAGTGTCATAGAGGATGGGTATAGAGAATACATTGTACCGTATCCTACTGGAATAAAAGTAAGTACTAGTATAATAATTATATTATAAGTACTAGCTTAATATACCATAAGTACTAGCTTAATATACCATAAGTACTAGCTTAATATACCAGAAGTACTAGCTTAATATACTTAAAGTACTATAATATACATGTAGCATCAAATGTTATCTGTAAATGTAGATACAATTAGTACATTGTTTATAGATAGATAGATTTATTTGACATGAAATAAACATTCACATGGCAATGCTAATATCAAAACATACAATACAGTAATTTAATACATGTTTAATGTCTGATCATTGACATATGACTTTCACTATTAATAAAGAATGTTGATTATAATCAAAGTCAACGTTATGATTCTTTGATATTTAGAAGAGGTTTGAAGGACCAAGCAGATGTTGCAAAACAAAATGGCGTCGTCCAGTAAAGATATCATGCATAAGTTTGTCAACCTCTTTTATAGTCGACAGTTGCATGCTTTTGAAATGATATTATTACACCATGAAAAACCACGAAACCGTGTTGATGGATAGATTATAAATATAATTGCGTCTGGTTGTTATATGTTTATTATATATCTTTACACCATGACGAATTTCAGCAATCGGGAACTTACATAATACAGGCAGTGTAAGTAGAACCATTTAATCAATACATTCTTTCTGAAGTAGTATTATAGTCTGGGTGTGTAATTCAGCGATGGCAAATAGTGCCGAAATGTACTACAATGTGTACTGTATGTTTGTGATCTCGAGAAACATCCGCTGCCATATTAATAAAATTCCATCTCGTCATTACATAAAAAACTATTTTACTAGTTACGATTGTTAAAAGATTATAGCAATAATTATTTACCACTGGTTAAGGTGGTTCGACGGTCTTTGTTTAAGAGGATGTTACAACATCAGTTAAGCTGTACGCTTTCAAGAAAGCGCTTACATGTGTATATTTGCACTGGTTAAACAACTAACCATAACTCTCAAATAAGTCACAGTTACAATTACTGACCCTCTGATGACGTCATACCCTGAGTATGTCAATAGCCAGCACATTATCAAAGATTATCGATGAACTAAATAAAGAAATATATTGCTTTGAAAAACATTCCTGGGTGCCACAACTGAAGCATTTGAATATAGAAACATCGAATCATTTAGGCTATAATGTAAATTGGGTCCAATTGCCCCCTTAGGGAATTTTGAAGACACTCATTTTATGAGTGGGTGTTTATAATTTACGACATGTTAATGTACGTTACCTATTTGTTCTGTATATTTATTGTCTTATAATTCGATATGTTGTACGAATGAAATGTTTTGATCTAGTCTTCTTGAATTTGTAGAATTGTCCATAAAATATCAGCTGGAAGACTTGCCAAACTTGTGCCGACAAATATAAAGGTATGTTACGTTAAATTAATTTCGATGGTGAAACAAGTTTTACAAGTTAGATATTTCACTCTCGGCGCTGCACTACTGATGGTAACACCACAAGGGCATGATAGAAGATAACCCATTTTTTCATGCTATCTGGAGTTTTACGTTTGTTGCAATTTTTACAATACGAATTTGACAAATATTCTTCAAGTACAAATGAAACAATATAATGAAACATCGGACAGGGAAAGCAGCACTAAACTGAAATAGCCGAGCAAAGAAAACAGAAATAACACAGACCGCAATGAAACGACACACTACCCAACTCACAACTAAACGTGATAATGAATCTAAACCACCGAAAGTTCAAAGTTTCAGTTGTGAAAAAGCTGAAAGTCCAAGTTATAGCCGTCAAAAATACAAGTTGCTGAAGTACTAGTAATCCTATCTATCAGAGAATTTTGGGTGGATCAGCATGTTTTTTGAAATGATTTAATAATTTCTAATTGTTGACATACTCGCTCAGCTATGGGCCGAATAGGTTGGTGTATAGTACATGTGCTTGTACTAATATAAACTTGCTTTGTTCAATATTGCAGGAGCCCGGCCTTACCATCATGGAAGCATTGTAAGTAGAGATTCATATCAGACATTATATCTATTCATCTACTTCATTTAGTATATTGCACTCATACTCGTATTTATACATTTTACAAGTGTTGCAATTTGATGATGACTTGCATAGCTACTGACTTGTTCCAGAGAATGGATACTGATTATGTCTGTGTGTGTTGCTCCATGGCCATTGCTAATAACGTGAATAATCAATTAACGTGTATTTATGCATTTTAATGTTATATCCAGCTCATATGATGTTTTAAAACATATATTTATCTCTGTTTTGAGCACAATTGAAACATAATTACAACCATTTTAATGCAAAGTCAGCTGTCGATATCTCTCTACTAGTAGGTTGTTTTATGACGTTTATAGTTTATTCTAGCGCTTTTAATTTATTGTCAGTTTCGACTCACGAAATTGCATATTTATCTATGTTATATAATCACTGTGGGGAACCCACGTGACCAGATGCTAATGTTCGGAGCCAATTTTGTAAACAAACCGCCTCGATTCAGGTAACATTTTTGCTTGTAACTTTCTTAATAATTGATCGATCTGGATGAAATATAGACGAGCGCCGTCTCCTTTCAAAAGCAAATCATCGACGCTCTTACCTAAGTGACAAAATTGTGTACTTTTTGTTATTTCGGCAACGGCGCATTTCGTAAACCGCAATATGCTATGCTACGGTTCGGAGCAATTCACTTAAACATATCCTTAACAAATTACAGCTTCATTAAAAGTTACAATTTAATAGCGATAATGTGGGTCGCAAAATTTAAGATCGACAAGCAAAATATTTCTGATAAACATGAGAAACAGACAAAATGAGACGACATAAACAAAAATGCTACAGTTCGGAGCTGAAATGAAAATGCTACAGTCCGGAGCTATTTTCAGAAAATGCTACGGTTCGGAGCAAAGTTTCAAAGAATACCATATGTAGGAAAAGAAGCAGGGCTCTATGCAGTCTGACAAGTGTCACATGCTATATAGAGTATAATATGCTGTTATATCAAGGTATGGGAATGAATGAGAAGGAATATTACATGACAGCCGAACACATTTTAACAGAACCATGTACACACAACGACACATCTCCAAGCTTCGTAAACACGACCCGATGTTCATCCGAGAAAGTAGCCCAGCCTACATTCAATCTTAGTTTGAACTTGTGTCAGCCAATGAAACAAAATTAATAGAACAACAAAACCCTGCGTCAACTCGTGATCAATACAGCTGTAAGCAAAAAACTACGATTCGGACAAAACGTTTTCTAACATCTCTGATTCAGAGTCGACTGTTAAACCATCGTTTTGCACAAAAGTGCCGAGTGCCAGCACAGAGGGGTCCGATATGCATATACACCATGATGTAAGTGTAAGTTTCACACGTTAAAGTTTGTGAATCATGTTACATACATGTATGCTCCACCAAAAATATACTGAGTGCATCTAGAAACGCAACACTGAGTCTACTAACAACTTTAACTTCAAGCAAAAAATCCTCATTTTTCAGAATGGTCGTTCTAAGTGAATATGCAAAATATCGATAAATGGTGGATTGATTACTTTCCCATGACGACCAACATGTTGTCTCGCAATGTCTGAAGCAGTTGTGAACCTTTTTCGGAAGATGTTCACGCGGGGTTACTGGTCCTGTCGGGCAGTTTTTAAACGTGGGTGACCTGAACAGGGACGGTCGCGAAAGGTGTCAGTGTGCTAGTAGCGTGACTCAAGACGCAACGTTGCCAAACCATGACAATTAAGGACATCTTCTATAGTTTTATTTCTTCCAAATTTTTTTAACTCACTTTATTTTATGGGAAATTTTATTCTGAAAACAATAAGCTCAAGAAAAAACAGGGGTTACCGATTTCGTTTTCTCAGAAAATGAGATTTTGCAACATCACGTTTCTATAAAGATGACGAAAATCATTAATTTTCAAATATTTTTTAATAAACTCACTATTTCTCATTAGATTTTTTTTTAGTTTAGTTTTTAGTTCAGATGCACAAAAACATTTTTCAAACATATCTATGCACATGTTGAATCTTTAATAACATTCACAAATTTTTGACAACAAATCATGAATTTTCAAATATTTTTTATTTTTTAATAAAAATCACAATTTTTTTTAAATAGATATTTTTTAGTTCAGATGTACAAAAACATACATACTACTTAAATATACCTATGTACATTTTGAATCTTTAATAACATTCACACATTTTTGACAACAAATGAATTTTCAAAATTTGCCCAAAATTAAAGCTCGAAAATTAAAAAAAGATACAGTATTGACTAATTAAAAAAAATCTGGTCCAAGAATTTTTTTTATTTTTGCAAATGATGTTGATGAAAGTGTGATCCATCAGAATATTAAGAAAAAAAACACAGGTCACCGTATTTCTTTTTGTGCTATTTAACCAGAAGTGTCTCCCTTTTCAAAGAAAACGGCATGAAAATTACGCAAAATAGTACTCTAGAGGCCAATAAAAAATCTGGTCCAAGAATGTTTTTATTTTTTCCAAATGATGTTAATGAAAGTGTACTCTATTAGAATATTAAGAAAAAAGATATGGCACCGTGCTTCTTTGTACAAACGTCCCAAAGGTCTGAATATGCACATGTTTAGACAACCATGGCATTTTTATTCCGAAACACGTGACTCGTCTGTTGTGGTTTTCTTTCCATTATAGTGCGCCCAAGATAATGTGATAAATACAAATAGGTTTGGTCAACTGTTGCACAATTAGTTTTACAAATTACTAAAGTAAACAGATAAGGTCAGTATTGTACTAAACACATCAGTGATAAATCGTACATATCTGTAAAATCCACCTTTTGTGGAATGTACCACATTTCATCACCTTTCCTTATCCTAGGCGCCCTATAACAACTTTACAAATGATTAGACGCCTCTGGAAAACGGAATTTACAATAAAAGAAAAAAAATATCGAGGATAAAAAAGTTGCGTTTCTAGATGTACTGAGTATAGTTCAAACTCCAAGAAACGCGTTGTTTTTGTCCCTCTAAATTTGTCACCACATGACAAAATGGTGCGGAAGATGCCTACACGAAAACATTTTATAAGGGGTGTCCGGCATCGACATGTGTGTGTTATTATTTTTGTGTTCCGCGAAACTGTTAAAAAATTGAATGTTCATACTTGGTCGATGATCTTAATAGTGTTGATATTCAAAAAGGCATATAGCACATAGTCTTAGCTCCGAGCCGTAGCATTTTCTGAAAATAGCTCCGAACCGTAGCATTTTATGAAAATAGCTCCGGACTGTAGCATTTTCATTTTAGCTCCGAACTGTAGCATTTTTGTTTATGTCGTCTCATTTTGTCTGTTGCTCATATTTATCAGAAATATTTTGCTTGTCGATCTTAAATTTAGCGACCCACATTATCGCTATTAAACTGTAACTTTTAATGAAGCTGTACTTTGTTAAGGACATGTTTTAGTGAATTGCTCCGAACCGTAGCATAGCATATTGCGGTTTACGAAATGCGCCGTTGCCGAAATAACAAAAAGTACACAATTTTGTCACTTAGGTAAGAGCGTCGATGATTTGCTTTTGAAATGAGACGGCGCTCGTCTATATTTCATCCAGATCGATCAATTATTAAGAAAGTTACAAGCAAAAATGTTACCTGAATCGAGGCGGTTTGTTTACAAAATTGGCTCCGAACATTAGCATCTGGTCACGTGGGTTCCCCACAGTGATAATGCATGATGTTTTTCCTATTTTGATTTATAGATCGAAATGGGCTGTGTATATCTTTAACTAATCCATGAGATCCATTCAGAATGCACATTATTGTAATTTTATGTTCCGATATATTCGTCCATTCACAGAGTAGTCCATAAGATTTCTGCTGCAAGACTAGCGATGATATTGCCTGCAGATATGAAGGTAAGGTACTTGTATTGATATCTGACTGGATAATGTCATTGTATTATTTTTTGAATTTCATTGTCTGGTAACATATTCATTATATACATACAGGGTGATCCCTTAATTCCGCACATTATTAATAGCTTATAACTTCAACATCTTTAAAGCTATCATATTAAAGAATACATGTAATCGTAGAGTATACGTGTAAGTTTTGATCTGATCTTAAACGGATATTCAACTATAGAATCCCTATCTAAAGCAGACGTTCAATGTGACCACCCATTTTCTCTGAAATGAGTTTCAAACGTCGTTTTCAATTCTGCACACGACGTTGTTGCATGCAGCTAGGTAACCAGTCTCTTTTCCCGACGAATCGAATGTTTCATTTCACTGGACATATCCAACAATATTCCTTCTTGAAGGCACATGTGTATTTGGACACACTTTTCAAGTTTTCTTTTCACCTAAATCGCATATTTCCCCAATTCATAAATAAGTTTTATGATTCGAATTTGGAAATACTCAAATTTATGACGTCATCGATGACATCATAACGTCACTTTGACGGCCCAATGCCAATTATTTTTTCCTTTCAGCAGAATTTTTTATTTATTACCTTTCCTACAATACCAAATTTATATGTGTAAGTAAAGAAATAGTGAAGTAATAGGCATTTACTAATGTGCGGAATTAATGGATCACCCTAGTACATTTAAATTTCGTTGATCTTAACAATGTCACTATCTCCTCGATAATACGCGGCAGACTTTTTTTCAAAAGGATAATTTCAAAGCATCAGACGGGGAAGACAGGTGATAGTTCACCATTAAAAGATACCTTTCTAATAATTCTGCCACCTCATTCAAATTTACGTCGCATCGAAACGGTATGTATCAAAATGATAGGTTTTACGAAAAGCACGAATTTAAACGATTGTATCGTCTATAAATCAATTATTCAATATGATATATTCTATAATTACAGGACACAGGACAATACATCATGCATGCAGTGTAAGTATATGCTATTGTATATAAAAACTTTGCACATGTTTTTTGAATCATCAAATATTTGTCTTCTGGCTTTCAACAGTTTTGATGATGTATTTGTTCTTTTATGCGAACATGAACTCACAGAACGTTTTATTACGTCCATTTTGTAGATATACTAGAATAGTATCCCGTTTTTACTCAAAAATAAAACCACTGCAAATCATGTCAAAACATGCATATGACAAGGATATCTATAAAACATAATATAATGCTGAAACGAAATATACGTCCTGGCTCCATGCTTACGTGGGACGTTCAAAAATAAACTGGACTGGGGCCCTCACGGCTACAGTTTTCAATAGTTTACAAATATTATTACATAGTATGAAATTGTAATTCAATTGCGAAATTTAGATATCTGATTTATCGAGTTACACTAGCACGTCCTCTCATAATATTCCATTTTGAAACCATGGTGACACATATCCGGCACAGCCCAACAATTACCATTAATGGCGACTACGTAATGGGGTGTATCTCTAATACTATCATATCGTTGGTTTTCTAACTTCGCTGTATCATTACATGTTACATGTCTGCACAAATGACGACATTTGGACGTTAGGTACTAAAATTAACAGAAGTTGAACTCCAAGTGTGACAAATTCGTGACGCTAAAGTGACGTCACCAGAACGTAAGGAAAAACGGTAAAACACGAAGTTTTGTCAACAGCAATATGATTATGTTAATTCTCCGAATCGTATGAAATTATCGTAAATACATTTTGGAAACAGTTCTGCAAGTCGTTCATCAGTTTTAGAATGGCACAAATGTTTAAGTGTTAATTGTTCAGCTTTGAACGACCGGGAAGTTATAGGAAATCATAATAAAGTTCGTGACGTCAGTTACCGAGACTTTTTCATATACCAACGTTTCATGGTACGGATTTTCGCCTAGATATACGATGTAAGATCCGGAAAAATACATGCGATTCTCACCAACGCATTACTTGTGTGGCTCAGTGTGGTACTGGAATGTATTCATCACCCTTATCACTATAACCTTCGTATTTCAAAGCCCTATGCGAAGCACTAACGCCGTGTAAATAACGCGAAGTCATTGTGTGCGCCGGGTCAACGTAAGTGACCTTGTATAATCACCTGTAACTCTCGGACCGCGTATTTGTTTTAGTGCATATCTTTACAGTATATAGAAAAAGGATTTCAATTTATAATAGTATTTAATTTGATTTAATTCGTTTAACCATGCGGGTTTTATGACAACAGCCCTGTTTATTTTTGAACGTCCAACGTATAAAACATTTTCGAAAATTTAAAAACTAATGGTTCTAACCGCAAAACGTTCCACGATTTACGGAAACTTTATATTTAGTTGGTAGCCATAAATAAAGTAGTGTAATATTTCATGATAATGCAAAGGTGATTTCGTTGTTGAACAGTAAAGGAATAAATCAAGTTTCCTGCTCAAGTTGAGCTTAGCATGAAAAAAGCTTAATAATTACGGGACCTAGCATGTCAATCAATTGGCTTTATGTACAAAAACGTATGCTTTCCATTTCAGAGTTGTTCACAAGATATCAGCTGCCAGACTAGCGATGATATGGCCGACATATAAAATGGTGTGTAACATCTATTGATAATAGAACATTCCCAGACAGGGTCAATATGTTCAACTACGTATTTTGATATACATGTACATGTATATGAACTATTTATCATATCTTATCTTTATTATGATGAACATGCACCCATTTTATTTGGTCATTTGTTAAAAATACTGCTATTTTGATATAAATATTGCAGCTTCGATGTTGTATAATTTGTTCTTTACATCATTACAGGCAACAGGACTTCATATAATGGAAGTAGCGTAAGTATACATAAAATTCTGTATAATTAAGACATACAGAGAATGCAGCACTCAACTTAACCAGCCGAGCACAGAAAACATTAACAATACACAAAGCACAATGCCCAACTGAACCAACCGAGCCCAGGAAACATAAACACATACAAGGCACAACACACAGATGGTTCGTTTATTTGATAAACGTGTGCACTGTTTCTGATGGGTGCTGATTTGTGGATTGTCCTTGTGATTCATTGTTGTCTATCGCCTCTTACTCCGGTTGTGTTTCACTGACTGAGGCTGCAGGCTGTCGGGGTAGGGTGTATATTGAATCGGTGTGCGTTTTGATTTGTATGGTTCATTTTGGTGGTTATTCTGTTGTTTGAGGTTTTCATGTTTTGCTGTTTCTGTTTTCTGTTCGATATGTTATGCCCTTTCTAAATATGGCTGTAAGAAGATAGTAAATAATCGGACAGGGAAGGCAGCATGCAACCTAAACAGCAGAGCACAGAAAATATAAAGCCATTACATATAACAATTACACGCTACAATGCCCATCCGTACAAATAAACGACTTAATAACAAAAGGTACACACAATGCTCAACACAACCACAAAAGCACGACGTCCCTCACCAAATGACTGCCGCCCAGTCAGTCAAACTAAACCGGAGTACGGGCCAGGCGACAGGAATACACGGACGACACACATCACAAGGACAACCCAAGACAGACACAGTGCACATTCTTTTTTGAAAGATACGAACCGGCCTTATGCTGGAAAACAGAAGGGCACATACATAATGAACACAGTTACACAAAAAGGCACAATGGCCAAATATTTTTGCAAGAAAGTTTAATGGGTAATTATCGCCTTAGTATCTTATAGGTTCCAAATCACCAAATTAGTTTATTTAACTCAATGTTTTAGTCCGCATAGACATTTGATGGTTAGTTACATTATAGTCAGTTTAATCACAAAATTACATAACGTATTGGGTTGAAATAATCATCTATAAAACTATTAAGTAATTAATAATAATCGCTAAATATTGTGTGATATAATAAATGCGTTGAATTTGTATTATCAAGGGATTAGCATAATCTGTATAATAATGCATGCTATTACACATCGCTTTAATGGTTACATGAATTTTATTTTCAAATTTCAGAGTTGTCCATAAGATATCAGCTGCCCGACTCGCAATGGTCATACCGACAAATATAACTGTGCGTTAAAGACATTTATACTTGACTTTCATTATTTATGATGAAGACACAAATGCTTTACCTTCCATCTTTTAATCTTACGGAAGTACAGTTCATCAACCTGATGGTTATCATTAGTGCCGAGGGAAGTTTATCTTGCTGTCTCAATTATGTTAATTGTTAAGTTTTAGGAACGAATCCTTTACAAATCGTTCACAAGACGAGGTTAATCTAACACGTGACTTATTGTAACGGTCGGACAAAAATATTGCATTGATTAATATGCAACTTTGCTGATTCGTTTAATGTCTTGAGCATCATAGTATCATAATGAATACTATCTACACAATTCGTACATTTCTCTTTCACATGGTTTGACTTTCTATGACAAATGTAACTTACCTCCGAATAAATACTGTTTTCGTTATTTTCCACAACTGTTGTATGTTCACATGTTGGACTTTACTCGAATTTGTCTAAAATAGATGTAATAATAATGTTTACGTCATTCTTTCTAATAATATTGCAGGAAACCGGACATTATGTAATACTAGCGTAAGTATATAACTCGGTTATTTAGATCAGTCATCTAGCCTTGATCTTCCAAAACATCTCAAAAAGAAATCTCAGCTCAAATTGATACTTTTCTCAAAGTCTTTTCAGAATCTGAATTTGAGATAAATCTGGAGTTGGAGCTCTTGAAATTGTTTATGTATTCAATTTAGAATAATGTCTTTGCTTTGTTATAGCAATTTGGATCCAGCCTCCAATTGAAACTAACAGATAACTAAGAGACATGGCAATATTTGAGACAAAATTCAGCTCAGATTGAGATGCTTTGGGCTACTTTGGTCAGTTTACAAGATTTAGATTATATGACCCTATCTAGCCATAGAAACTACATGTAGATGATATTGTAATATATAAAGTCAAAATAAAACTTGTTTACAATAAAACATGGGTGTAGTGAATATCATTTTTATTAATTTGTTGATGCAATGGAACAAATAATTCGAAATGCAAATTGAGAACATAATTATCGTTATTATCGTAATTGAATCCCCTCTTCACAAATGACGATATTAGTACTTCTAAATGCAGATTCATTCTTGTACAATGCTATTGAAAACACGATTCGTGCTACTTTCAGAGCCCAAATTGTACCATGTGATGGTGGACCATCAGAGCAATCAAGCCCTCAACAACAGGAATCATGTGGTAGGATTTCGTCTGACAGGCTTGCAATGCTGTTTTCAACAAATATAAAGGTATGTTACATACATTTATTGATATCGGACAAGCCAAGACAGGGACGTGTCCGAACAAAACAGAACACCGAAGCAAATATTTTCAAGGGTCTATTTGAGGCACTGAATTATTTCTTAAAAAGGATGCTTATTTTGGTAGTTTCCCAAATTTTCGCTGATGCCTCATCGTGGCTACAGATCTGCAAGGTTCACAATATGTCTCTTTTGATAAAGTATTATAGATATTCACTCATTCTAGTTTGGGTCGCCCCAAAAGTATTTTAAGCGTTCATAATAAAATATCTATACACTTTTAGCAATAGGTTATTCTGTATTTTACTAATTTCATAACAGTTTACACTCGTACTGAATATATAAATCATGAAATCAATCATTATTTAAAGAAAATTAGGTAAGATTGTTAAATGCTCTTCATAATACGAGTATAGAATTAGTTAAGGTATATTGCATTATTAATAATAATAACGACTGTGTTTATTGTAGATGACATATTTCGCAGAGAATATCAATTTTCAATATGGTCCACTCTATAATATTGTAGTAGTGATATGTCAAAATGATACAAATTTTATATTTTTTTAATAAAATTAGTGAATATTGTTAGAACAATTTGTTCATTATATCGTTACAGGAATCGGGACATTATATAACGCAAGCAGCGTAAGTATTTAAACGTTGTATATTTTAATGAATGATCTAGTCAGTGTTTTAATATGAACATAGACAGCTTTATAGGTACATTTTGTATTTATTGGATAATTGATCACTGTTCGTAATATCAGTTCAAACGGTAAATATCATAAATAGTTTCCATCAATAGTCAGATTAGAACCTATTATGTTCCATGACGCCATCGCTTGGCGATATTAAGTCGTCTATCTAACGTCCCCTAAAACTGTCAATGTGACTACATCATTCGCGACGCCAGGTATCGGTTGATATGAATAACAAAATACTACAGCGCACAGCAACACCCTAGCATGAGTTAGACATAGAACGAACTCTGACTGACTATACGTACCGTAGTATGTCTATTGTCAATTGAACAGGTCCGCTTTGCTCAAATTGAATCACTACAAGGTATGCATATCTCTAAGGTATTACATAAAAGAGTATTAATTAACACATTACAACCATCAATTAATTGGTTTCATGAACATGTAGGATGTTTTCTTTTTTCAGAGTTGTCCATAAGATATCAGCTACCAGACTCGCAATGATTTTACCGACAAATATAACGGTATGTTTTATGCATCGGATGGATCAAGGCCGGGCCTTCAGAATGTGTGTCGATCGTATTTATTCTTGACATTAACTAATTTATTTTAATTGAGTATTTTCAAATTCCGTAAACATTTTATTCGTTAACGTTAATTTAGAGTTTAACCTGAACAGTTCACGTTTAACGATTTTACGACTCTACGCATACTTGTGCCTTGTTGCTAGTATCACCTTTGATAGACTTTCCTTCTGATGAAAATAACATATTACTTATGATTGCAGGGTACAGGACACTATATAATGACAGCAGTGTAAGTATTGATAGACAATAGACATATTGTATATTTATCCTGAATTATTAAATTAGTATCTTAATATTACTATAGACAGTAACGTTTATTTACATTCCGTATACAGTGTAACGTGAGAAAACCGACATGCGAGAAAACCGGAATGTTGTCCAAACCGACCAAATATTTTGGTCCCGAAATTTCTCTTCTTTATTTCAATGTAAAAGCTGTTGACAAAACCAAACTTTGCGAAATCTGAATACCGACGGCTAATTTGTCCCCAACTAGTATAAATACACACTAAGCATGACTTAAATACCGACCAAACAAATTAACTTTTATCGTACTGTCTTATACATTACGACATGTTTCCATAATTATTCATTACGGAAGGTAATTCTGAATGATATCTACACTGTAGTGAAATACAGAGAGAAATTGTACATCCGCCACACGGCACTTATCACCTGTTGTAGATATAACTACATAGTATAGCTCACTGAAAATCCCAAGCCACGCAGGAACGACGGCAGCGCCTAGCCACCCTCGCAAGAGTTAGACAAGGAACAAGCACTGAATGACCGAAGTAGGCAGTATGTCTATAGTCAATTGAACTACCCCGCTTTACTCCATATACGATAATAACTACAAGTAATGCAACTGATAATAAATAACATGGTGATACATACAAGAGTGTTACCCATTAAAAATATCAATTAATTGATTTCCTGAAACTTTTGGACGTTTTCTTTTTTCAGAGTTGTCCATAAGATATCAGCTGACAGACTAGCAATGATTTTACCGACAAATATAACGGTATGTTACACGCATCGGCCATATCAAGAACGGACACCAACAGTTGGCCCATCGTATTTATGCTAGACATTAACTGATTTTATTTTGAGTATTTTGAAATTCCGTAAATATCGTATTCGTTACCGAATCATTTAGTACAGAACATGAATGGTTCACGTGCAACTATGTTACGATTCTACGCCAGTTCCCTGTTACTAGTATCTGCCTAGGACTGTCCGCTTTTTGTCAGCTGTGAAATGGACTTGCGACTTTGTGACGTCTAAAACTTGGTCTTTCTTCAGCAGTCAGGTTATTTTTCTAGTTAAGTTGCCATACGCATTAAACCGTGTAATTGTGGTATGTGAAGTTTTCTGTGCTGAGCTGTTTAAGTTGAGTGCTGCCTTTCCTGTCCGTTTTTCTATAAGCTCTTTCAGAGACTTTACTTCTCATGGAAATAATGTTTGTACATGTATATAAAATGACACATTGTCTTATCATTTCAGGGTACAGGACATTATATAATGAAAGCAGAGTAAGTATTGATATATATATTGTTAAAGTATATATCAAGTTGTTGCCTATGGACTGTTACGTATATTGACATTCCGTATGCTATTATCATACTATATGTGTAGCCTGGACTACCATTTGGAACGACATGTTACCATTTAAATGTCAATTTAAATACACTTGAAATTGTCTTCCATGCCTAATGGCCTTGAACATATTTTGCTATCAAAATATGTTGAATTAAGCCACTCCCCTATCATGTGTGATAAGCAATATGCTTTTCCTGTCCAACCGCATATAACATCATACATACTATCAAAAATACGTAGACTGTCAATTCACTACTTTAATATAGAAGATAAATGCAGAATTTATTAGTATGTTGTAGTACCATCTTCAAATCCCAAATGCTTTATAGAAATCGTGCGAATGTGAATTCTATTTATGAATGAAATTAACCAAAAGTTGATCAATTTACAGTTCGAACGACATATCAATTACTTGTAACATGTTTTTAATCTTCAGAGTCGTCCATAAAATATCAGCTGCCAGACTAGCAATGATCTTGCCGACGAATATAACGGTATGTTACAAATTCATGGATTCATGTCGAATATGCCAAGACGATATCTATATAACTAACATTGTATTCGACATATCGATTTTGTATATTTGGTCATCTGATAAATACTACACAGCCATCACTCGTGTGGTTGTAATGTCCATGTGGATGAAAAGCCATACCGGTGTCTGAATACAGTCAGAACTCGATATAACGACATCCGATATACTGACAAATTCATTATACTGACATCATATTCGGGGACAAAAGTATTAAAACGCTCTTTGTATCAATTCAGTATACTGAAATATTCGTAAAATGGTACGTCAATGACTACCATACTTAAATTGATACTTAAAAGACGGGTCATTGGTCTAATACAATAAATAGTGTTGGTCAAAATATTAATAAGGTTAGTAAGGCCACAGACAAATATGACGTTTGAAGCATTGCAAAAATAATAATACAAGCATAAGTTTGTATACGTAAAGTGTCGAATAAATTCGCTTGTTTAAACTTCGAATATTGAATGTTACTTACCAACGAACAACGGTCACGTTTATGTCACCTGTATCGTTAGATTTCATGGTAGATGTTTTAGTAAGCTTGATTAGATATAATGCATCAGTCTCTTTAACGATAATTGATGCAACTTGTTCTAACTACTGCTTATTTTGCAGGAAACTGGACATTACATAACAAAGGCAGAGTAAGTAGTTAATAAACGTTTTACTTTTATACAGTATTCTTAATACAACATGTAGTTTTGAAATAAACTACGTATTCTTAAGCCCTATGTATTATGTTATATTTTTCCGTTCTAATGTCGATACCCACGGCTTATAAATATGAGTTTTAGTTTCCCGGGCGTACGCACAATCATATTGGAAACCACTGCGTACGAAATATTCAGTCATACCCAATCTATCAAGTCGAAGTATCTATCTTATACATGTATGATACAGTTTTACATGAAGAATGGTTACTCTCACTGTTAAAAGTGTCATGTACAAGGTACACACTACTAGACAATTAGTCAGCAATCGTACTATATTAACCGGAAGTGTTAAAGCATACTTTCCTGCCTTCAAAATAATACGACGGTTTTGTTTTTGGTTTAATATAACGTAAAGATAAAACATGGATATTTATTATAACACATACTAGTTTATTAGTTGTATTACGAGAATTGTGCTTTGTAATAAGTATCAGTAATTAAGGAAAACTAAGTATGTTAAGATGTCATTACATCACCTTAAAAGTATTTCAAATATTAACGTTACGATGCATGAGAATTATATACCATCAAATTAGCTCCGATATTTTGAAAACAAATTGTATTCGTTTAGTCAGTGTTACCAATTAATACTAAAGGAGTAATTATGTTTATATGTTAACTTTCGTGCTTCTTTCAGAATCCAAATTGGAACCTGTTTTGATGAAGAAGTTAAACCTCAAAACAAGGAGTCGTGTGACAAGATTTCTGCAGACAGGCTCGTAATGCTTTTTCCAACAAATATAAATGTAAGTTACATGTGGTGATATCGTACAAGTGAAAGTATGCCCAAGTATGTTTAGCTACGTATTTGCATTACAATGATAACTTCAGATTCGTTACGAGTAAAATATTCGCCCATTTTGTGTATACGACCTATTATTTTTTCACGGTACATAAAATTAAGAAATAAGTAACAATAGTTTGTCATATCTGTTTACCACGCCCATGTGTAGTATTCTGTGTTCATACCCTGATGAAGTTGAGTTAAAATGAAATGCGTATTTTTGAACACATTTTAGTTGTCTTTTTGTTATTTTGTTATAATTGTCCGTATATCAACATACTAGTGTTAGTTACTGGTGTGCTGTGATGTATTCTCATTGATACCAAGTTGGTGATTTGCCAACCTTGTTTGTGGGTTGTTTCGATATCGTAGTGGCGTGATACGTTCATAGGTCGCAATGCAAGGTCATTAAGACGTACATTATATGTTTGAATTCCCCTATAGGCGGAACATATTAAATTGTCTTGTCTACAAGTCCCACGAAAAACCAAACTCACTAGCAAACATGTAATGACTTTACAGTAAATACGACAATGGATAACCCACGAGCATGCATGTCCTTAATATCTGATATAATTGTGTACATTCTTTGTTTTTCTGTAGTGTCATGTTTTTATTATTTCTAATGCATTTTGGGTTTTATATAATTTACTAAGATATACTTATATAATACTGTTAATGAATATCATATTTTTGATATGTTATTACAGGAAACAGGACATTATATAACAGAAGCATTGTAAGTATTCATGTTATCGTTGTACAATAATTATCCGGAATAACTAATCAGGGCCCGTATATATAAAGCACCTAAGGGAAAACTATTCTTGAGGTTAATTGATTTTCCTAAGTGTTTTTCATGATTTACCTCAGGTACCTAAAAACATCTCTGTTCTGACCTGTCTCTTGTGTGTGTAACTAGACTCTGACGCCACTCCTTGGTAACTAGGCTCTGACGCCACTCCTGGGTAACTAGGCTCTGACGCCACTCCTGGGTAACTAGACTCTGACGCCACTCCTGGGTAACTAGGCTCTGACGCCTCTCCTGTGTAACTACTCTGACGCCACTCCTGGGTAACAGGCGCTGGCGCCACTCCTTGGTAACTAGGCTCTGATGCCACTCCTGGGTAACTAGGCGCTGACGCCACTCCTGCGTAACTAGGCTCTGACGCCACTCCTGGGTAATTAGGCGCTGACGCCACTCCTGTGTAACTAGGCTCTGGCGCCACTCCTGAGTAACTAGGCTCTAACGTCACTTCTGGGTAACTAGACGCTGGCACCACTCCTTGGTAATTAGGCGCTGACGCCAATCCTGTGTAACTAGGCAATGAAGCCACTTCTGTACGGCTTTGAATTTTATATACCTAATAATGTGTAATTATAAATATGGATATGATCAATTGTTTTGGTAACACCCATTGTCCTACTTTCCGTTCATTAGTGAAGATACAATGTAGCCATATTTTATACTGTTCATTGGCAATTGAATTATTCGGATTTCCTAGACATTGTTTTATGACATGTTTATAAATGCGAAGAATTACAAGCATTTGATTAATGACATCCACCGCTTTGCATGTTATCATTATTATTGCACAGTGTGGAATTTACGCTTTGTGTACAGGAAAATACCTGTGAATCATGTAACTGAGATTGCAGGGGCGGATCCAGGATTTGGCGTTAGGGGGGCGTACATTTATGTATTGACCCCCCTCAAAGAAATGTGTGAGCGAAGCGAGCTAGAAAAATGTATCTCTGAGAAGCATTCCACACAATTTCGTTCTTAATCTTATGATATTCATTGATAAAGTTAATGTGAGAGCAAGTCGAGCAAGAATATAAGCATTAATTATTTGAGCAGCATATCCCGCATACTCATTCCCTACTTGACAAACTTGACTGATAGCGGTTGTGCGAGCGGAGCGAGCAAGAAAAAATGCAATCATCTCTTTCAGCAGCATACACCACACAGAAAAAATCAGTGTTTATCTGAGCAGCATACCCAACAAACTCATTGATAAATCGAAATCTTTCATTGAATTTACGTAGATCTACAGCGAGCGAAACGAGCAAGAAAAATCGTTGTTTATATAGCCAGGACTAACGATAATCGACTGGATAATATTCACTGATATATAGCTGCTGCGAATATGTCACGAAGAAAAATGCACGGTCTATCTGAGCAGCTTACCCTGCGAACTCCAGGGCTTCACTTTTATTAAGCGGAAATGTGAAATACTTTGGATCCAGCGACAAGGGGGTCCAGTGGCTTTCTGCCTCGTGACGTTCTAAAAAGAACCACGGAATTCGTTAGCTGCATTCTGAGATATCTTTTTTAATGAAAGGACAGGTTTATTAGAAAATCAAGCCAACTGTATTAATCTTTTATGACTTGTCGGACATTTTTAATGTGCAAGAATCTCTGTAGCCGATGTTTGGCACCATGCTACCAATCAGCCATATCTCGTTGCTTGCATACAGCATTAAGTTCACTTTAAAATCAATAAATAGATTATTGTTTTATTGACGCGAGCGAAGCGAGCGAAAAAAAATATTGTTTTTACATCCAAAATATGATAAATTACCTAGGCTTCGGCGATTTTAGGGGGTCGTACGCCGGGTCCGCCCCCCGTGGATCCGCCTATGGTTTGTGTCGTAGAAACTAGCTTCACTACTGACCAAGGGCATTTAATACAGGGCAATCGATCAAAGAAACATTGACCAATAAAAACGAGACGTCAAAATACCATGAAAATCATGTTTCTACTTTTAGGAATAGTGACATCGACTCATATGGCCTACAATCTCAAACAGCAAGCATGTAAGAAAATTGACCTGTCCAAACTAAACGAGCACAATCACAGTATGGTTGTTCATATTTATATTTTATAAGTTTTATGAAGATCTACCAGCTAATTACAGAGAAATGGCTGCGAACGGACGGAACACGCCATTTCAATGCCCCCTACCGGTTTCATCCGTGGGAACAATTATCCTGGACATTTCAAGCAACGATGGGAGTCTAACACCACGTCACATTTAATTGGTTTGATATAACGTCAAATGTTTATTTCAATTCTCAGAGTTGTTCACAAGATATCAGCTGCAAGACTAGCAATGATTTGGCCTACGTCTATGAAGGTACGTTTCGTGGATATTTTTTTTGTCTTGTGATCTTTATGTATGCTTTACATTCACCGATTTTATTGCAGAATTAATTTAAATTCGGTCAATATTGTTTCCATGGGCGATTGAACCCCTGGATGTTCTGCATCGTTCGTCGTCCAATGGCTTAACCTACGACATAACATTATTACATGTCTTAGTACGTATTCCCCTAGAATCTTAGAAGAAAACTTACATATTTTAACTTAATCGTGTTTAAGAAATTGTGTTGCACCTATCTCTCACATACATATTTAAGAATAATCCATAGTTTCCTAGTGATTATTGTTGCTCTGCTCATAATGCTTGCAAACTATGTTAAAATAATTTGGAATTTCCTTTTTAGTTGATACACTTAAAAGGATATTATAATACTTGCTGGAAGTTTTTATGTTTTCGACTAACACGCTTTGTGATACCAGCACTGGTTCTAAATAATAAGAGTACAGTAGGTTCGTAAATTACAGTATTACACTATCATTGCAGGACACAGGACATTACATAATGGAAGCAATGTAAGTTTATATATAAATCAATATGTTTTGTTCTGAATTTTCGATTCTTTGTCCACAAATATAATAATAAATTAAATGTGGAAATCAGCAGAAACAGCGCAGCAAAAATTGGCACAACACGAAATACACAAACGCACTCAAAATCAAAACACTCAGGTTACAAGTGCAAGCCAAACATCAAATGAATAACAATGAAACGTAACAGCATCCAAAAGTGTAAAATAGAGCCAAAAGACAGCAACGTATCACAATAATGATAACACATCACAAGAACAACTCACTCAGTAGTACAGAAAAACAAATGATGCACGAAGTCAAAGTCTGACTATGGCAAAACAAACGCTGGCTTAGAATTAGAAGGTACTTACGACCTTAAAAGACTCATACATATTTGGTTATCGGCCTATTTTCATGAAAATCGGAACTAGCCATGTTGATCAAATCGAAGTTTAAAAGCGTGTTTCCATAAGTAAATAGTAGTTTTTAGACAGTTTTCTCAAAATATTTATTTGTACTTACGACTTTCTAATTCTAAGCCAGCGAATTTAGCATTCAGTATTCTATTATCGTCCTATCTGTATGACCTGGGGTACCATTTGAAGCAGTATGTTACACGAAACGTCCATTGAAACAGTCCGCGTTACTTTAATATAACCGTTGTATCCTGTGACAATGTAAATGTGTAAAAATATCCATAAAGGAGATTGACACAATGCTTTTTACACGTCATACGACATATCAATTAATTGGTTTAATATAGCAATGTTTTTTTTCAATTTTCAGAGTCGTCCGTAAGATATCAGCGGCTAGAATAGAAATGATTTTGCCGACTAATATAATGGTATGTTACATGCATTGTTATCGGAAAGTCAATGTTTAACAGAGTTGCTTTCCTTTTTTCTCGTAAAATGTTATTTTCAGTAAAAGCACATAATGTTATTAATGATAATGTAATAAGTCGTATGTCTTCATGTAACACCAAATTTACATAGCGTGCAAAACCAATAAAAGGTACAATGTATATAGACTCGTAAATCATGATTTGCAATCGAATTCACAACTTGATGCCCAGCTTAGTAGGGTAACGACGGACTAGAGCAATGGTCAGATGAGATAATACTGTCGCTTTATACGTAATTTTCCTGATTTAGCTGGAGTATATGTCAATCAAGTATATATGTAAGTCTGGGTATTAAAAGGCATTGAAGCAGAATACATTTATAAATGTAGTCGTATTTTTTCTGATTGAGCTAGAAATATTATGCCAAATAAAATAACATATGTTACCTATTTGTAACAATACTGGTTATGTCATTTGTTCTCACCGTTATTGCAGGAAACAGGACATTATATAACACAAGTATCGTAAGTACATACAATTTTATACTACTACGCAGACGTTAAACTGGACATCAACTGTGCGTGCTCGCGTTAATGCATGGTTTTCGTCCCATTAACGTATGGTAAAAGCACCATTTTTATGCTATACCCGTTGTTTTTGTAGCGCGGTTGGTACAACTAGATCGGTGATACGTTATGTGGAACAAAGAATAACGTATCACTGTAAAGTTAAACAGTAATTTATTATGTTCATGTACCTTTTGCACATGTTACTGTTTATCATAGTCAATCTAAATATATATCGCTGGCTTAGAATTAGAAGGTCGTACTACTACTAACGGCCTTATAAGACTCGCGTCTATTTGAAATCTACATCTTACGGTGCTTCTTATGAGCCTATTTTTATGAAAAGTGTTGACCAGACTGAAGTTTAAAAAGCTTGTGTTTCTATAAGAATAGTTTTCAGACAGTTTTTTTTCTTGTTTCTCAAAATATTGATTTTGTACTTACGACCTTCTAATTCTAAGCCAGCGATATCTTATATTCAGTATAACTGACGGATGTTTGCCCTCCTTGTCAACGTCCGATGAATCAACGTCTATGCCTGAGACGTCAACGCCAATATACTTAACAACAATGTATGATGACTATGCCCCATGCTGTGAGACGAGACGCCATGGGGTTGTTGTGATTATAGCAAGGTACGTACGGGTGGTTAAACTGTTTGTGGCTGGGTTTTTGCGCAACTACAGTTCAACTAGAGACTGCGAAAACCTTCAGTGGTTAAACTATGGTCGTACTATCGCTAGTTCGCTTTTATTCTATTTCATCTGCGCCATCCTAAAATACCCAAACGC
Organism: Spisula solida; assembly: GCA_947247005.1. NCBI lineage: Eukaryota > Metazoa > Mollusca > Bivalvia > Venerida > Mactridae > Spisula > Spisula solida. Next base: position 43,440,551 of record OX365949.1, read on the forward strand.
AAATATGGATTTTGGCGCCTGGAGATATTCACTGGCAAATTAAATTAAATTAAACTCTTGATATTAAAATGTAAGATGATACTGTTTTCTCTTTTTTTCTTTTAATTATGCATTATTATGGTCTGTTGTAATAAAAATGGTATAACAAACGTTGTGCAACAACACAGCTGGAAAAAAAATATTGCTTATTGTCTTAGAAGAATATGCATCTAATATTACTTTCAGCATAGTTTTGGAACAGTGTTTTAATGTGAATCATCAAAGCCAGGACTCGTGTGATAAGATATCTGCAGACAGGCTCGCAATGCTGCTTCCAACAAATATAACGGTACTATATGTTACACATATTGATGTCACTTATGTATAAGCCAATGTGGGACCAAATGTTGTACCTACGAATTTTGATGCATCATATTTAAGATTCACTTAATTTATTTGATTATTTGCTAAATCATGTGATAATTGAAATTCGTGTCTAATATATAGTCATCGTTTTCTGCGGTGATTTAGAACACACATTAATGATCCATGGTTAATCAACCCTAGAAATACGTAACAATAGTTTACTGTTTTGTTTTCAAAGGCCATGAAATAATTGATAATACTTTATGTATAATTTACCAAGATATTATAATGTGATGTTGTCATCACAAAAAGGACCATAAAACATTTTTATTATGTTTCCGAATTGTTTTTTACAGGTAACAGGGCATTATATAACGGAAGCTGCGTAAGTATTTATAGTAACTTTGTGTGAATTATCCTGAATTATCCTAAATTATCAAACAGGTGCCAAAATATGGTCCGACCGACGGAGACAGGCAGGCAGGCAGAAGGACGGACGGACGGACGGACAAGGTGATTGCGGTCCCTAATTATAACATTACTTACGTAGAATGGTTAAATCTTTCTCGATAATACGTATGACTTTACGTTACATGACTATTTGTAGCGTGCTTTTAAATTTTCAGAGTTGTCCATAAGAAAACAGCTGCAAGACTCGCAATGATCTTGCCGACGAACATGGTGGTATGTTACGTTGAATTTTATTCACATGCTTGTATGACTGATTCGTTTTGTGACTTTAACTTTTAATTATTTATGGGGATTAGTTTAATTATGTAAACAAACTTTTTATTTATGTGCTATTTGTGTCATGGATAATCTGAATGTTTTGTCTTCTGTGGCTTATTGACGCTACGACAATGTCTTACTATTTCGGTGGAACTGCCCTCCTACCAAATAAACCCTCAAAATTACCTTTCTCCGCACACTTTTATGAATGGCAATGATTGAACATTATATAACAAATTTATTATCATTACAGGACATAGGGATTTATATAATGGAAGCAGCGTAAGTATCCATGTAAATATAGATTATTTATCCTGAATTATCACTTACATTTTGTAGATGTCTAAATACGATTTTCGGTAGTTAATTAGAAACCCACTGTTCTACTTACTTACTATCTGTAAATCCTTAAAGTCCATATGCTACCAAAATTATGCTACCATAAATTGTCAATTTTAAAATTACGATTTACTCAAGTATAATCATTTCATATGCGACAACATTTAATGAATTGTTTTAGTAAGTAAGTAAAGTCTTCATTTTACAAGGCTCGCATATTTACAATAACGCAATCTTCCATATGGGCCTCAATTTATTTTTAATGTACATTGTCAATTTTCAGAGTTGTGCATAAGATATCAGCTAGCAGACTCGCAATGATCTTGCCGACGAATATAACGGTACTTATTTGTATTGATATCGACAAGCCGAGGCACATAAACTATCATGTTTGTCTTGTGGCTCATTTTTTGTCATACATATAATTATGTTATTCATTGTAAACGATTTATTCGTAGTGAATTAATCTTACGGGTTATCTAAATGGTTTGCCTTCCTTTAGTCAAAGGACCGGTCAGGACAATTGCCTGCCTACATGATTTCACGCAATTTGATATTCGCTGCTTCTATAGATTTATTCAACATCGTGTAATTCGCAAAGTCACATACAATGCATTTTTAAAATATGTAAATTACAAGACTTTTATATATTGATATTAAGATAGTCATTATTATTACAGGAAACAGGGCATTATATACTACAAGCTGCGTAAGTACTTATTTTTTAGTTATATTTTATTTACATTTTATAGCCCAGTGATGTGACAGTAGTTCTGGCTCTTTTACTTTGAATTTGTGCAACAGGTCAAACAAGCACCAGTTTTCCGACGTTTAGGTTCCTTATATGTTGACGGTGCCCTATATTTTGACGCCAGAACAGTTGCTTCTAACTCTTTACCAGCTAGCCTTGGTGCTTTAATTAATGTAGAAGTTTCTAATGTAAAAATCATATCCAAACGCTTATCAATATATGATACGTTGATGCAATGTTGCCAGCTAAAATTGAGATGACAGTAAAATAAAAACTTCGAACTCGACAGTTTAGAGTGTATGTGCGTAGTTGCCTAGTACCAGGAACAGAAGATCTGCCGAACAGATGAAAGTTGATCATTGACCACAAAGAAAGTTACTTTGAATAATTATGACTATGATTGAACAATTAATACTGTATCCAAGACAGCACGTATGTGATAGTTTGCATTATATATTGAATGAACCTCGTTGCACTATTTTCAGAACTAAAATTGAATCCTGTTTTAATGAAGAAATCAACACTCTACCCCAAATATCTTGTGATAAAATATCAGCCGACAGACTCGCAAGACTTTTCCCTACAGACATAAAGGTATGTAGCGTTGTATTTATATAGGACAGGGAAGACAGCACTCATTAAAAAAACAGCAGATCATGAAATATTGAACGGCTACAAAACCACTCCGACAGCCTACCGCACCCTCAGTCAGTCAAACACACCCACCTCCGACAGCCTGCCGCACCCTCAGTCAGTCAAACACACCCCACTCCGACAGCCTACCGCACCCTCAGTCAGTCAAACACACCCCACTCCGACAGCCTACCGCACCCTCAGTCAGTCAAACAAACCCGGAACAAGAGTCAGACGACAAAAAAGGGACCATAAGAGCGACCAAACACCACACCTCAAGGACAAATAACGCTCAACAGATACAGATACAGTGTACATTCACTGTTGACAGACACGAAGCAGACCTATACTAGACCAACAGGGCACACAAGAAATGCACAGTAGCCACAATGTTTTTGTAATTTTCTTACAAGTCCTAATATCTGGTGACCTAAAGTCCTAAAATAATAAGACTCGTTGAAAATAGTGTTACCATACACTTGTAAAAATACTCAATATGCTTTGTATTTCACGTTTATCCTATTACACTGTCGTGTTTCCAAATTCAAAAGGTGTATACTAACAAAAATAATGATTTAACATAAATGGAATATTTATTTTAAGAACATGAATACATTTAATGGATATCATTGGTACGCGATTCTTTTTATTTTATAATGTCCAATGTAATTTGACTATAATATATCAATAAAGTATAATTATATTTTCCCACCATCAATGGAGTGTCAAACTGTTCGATTTAATATTACAGGAACCAGGCCATTTTATAACGCAAGCCGCGTAAGTACGTTTTTATTTTACATGATATTCTAGATGTGGTTATGTACAGTTTGTTTTCTTCTTAAACTTTCCCTTCCTCTGTGTATGTACTGTCCACTTTATAGTATAATTGGAAAAAATACAAAAATATTTGGCCACTGTGCCTTTTGTTAAACTTTATTAATTTTGTATGTGCCATTCTGCAATTGCGTTGTCCAGCACAAGGCTGCTTCGTATCTTTCAAAATTGCATATACTCAGTGTATGTTGTGGATTGTCCTTGTGGTGTATGTTTTGTCCGGTTGTTAATTTCTTACCAACTGGCTCTTGTTCCGTTTTGGTTTGACTGGCTTAAGCAGCAGACTTTCGGAATTGGATGCCCGGTTTTGTATTACATGTTCCTGTGCTAGTTTTTAATGTATGTTCCGCGCCTTTTCGAGTGAAGTTGTATATTTTCTGTGCCTTTTTGTTCTCGCGTGTCCCGCGGTTTCTGTTGGGGTCGGTGCTACTTCCGGTAGTTTCGTATTTTGTTTAATTATTATAATATGGGTTTGTATCTGGATTTAAACGCCAATTCCGTTTATAATCGAGTTTTTCATTTTTAAATAATCGATAATATGCCATAATTTCTCAGTATTTAATTTTTTGACCGGGGCCAAAAGGAGCTAGGAGTTAACTATTTATTCGTATTTGCCGGTTGTCCTCTTACTATTTCGTCCCAGCGGTTCGCATCCTACCGGGTTCGTTCATGAGTCTATGTACAGCTGTGGAGTTATGGATGTAGTGTTCTGTCCCCTGAGGTCATTTATTGTAGTTTTAAGTCCCCTACCGGTTTTTGACCGGAGGGGACTATTGGTTTGTTGATATGGCAACATACATATTGACAATGGCTTTACACCGGTGGGGGACTTCTGTATTGCTTGCAATTCAGTACGTCATATCTCGATTTGTTCAATTACGTCATTTTACTTAATGAAACTGGGTCACTCGTTTTAAGGTTTTTAGATTTTTGTTGCTGAAATCGGGCCTTTCAACGTTTTAATACTGTTACTTAACTTTTAGACTGTAGGCTGCTAAAACTATGTAGTTCAGCAGTTTTACTGTTGTTACTAGGTCATTCAGCGTGGGCTTTCTGCCTTTTGTTTGCTGAATCTTTTTTATTCAGTTTTTAACAATGAGACTGGGGGCGTTTAATTTTCTTGGTCGGTAGTGTGTTGGGCACTTCTTCATTTTAAGATTTCTTACAGCTAAAGCGGGGCAATATAGTCCTTTTGCTGTGGAAACTGGGTCATTCAGCTTGTTAGTAGGTCATCCCACTATACGGGCCTTTCAACGTTTTAATACTGTTATTTAACTTTGAGACTAAAGGCTGCTATAACTATGTAGTTCAGCAGTTTTACTGTTGTTACTAGGTCATTCAGCGTAGGCATTCCGCCTTTTGGTTGCTGTATCTTTTCTACTGGGTCATTCAGCTAGTTATAATTTATTATACTTTTCGACAGCTTGGACTTGGGCGGATCTGCGCTTGTTTAGTTGGGCATTGTGCTTTGTGTGTTTTTAATGTTTTCTGTGCTCGGCTGGTTAAGTTGAGTGCTGCCTTCCCTGTCTGACTTAATATACTCTTTTTATATCGTGGCATTCTGGAAAAACAATTCAGCCGAGATAGATTCTTTCATAATCCATGCAATGAATAAGCCCGTTTTTAAAATACATGCCATGACTTTTTTGCATTTATATACAGCACATATCAATTTAGTACACTGTTTATGTAAATCACAGTCATTATGTGTATATTAAATTAATATAATTCAGACTTTCGGTCAATGTTCATTGATTAAGTACAATTTATTTTATTGGAAAGTGATATTGGACATATCATATTTTCTTAAAACGTATGCTCTGTCAAAACATGTTTGACCATAATGTTTTATAATGTTCATAGGGCAAAATGAAAAGTCAATTTTAATTCATATTATGTGACATCATAAACATGAACAACAAAATTACTTAGAGTAAATGAACGAATATAATAAATACAATGTTGCCATATAATAAAACGTGCTATGCTTCAAAGTATTAATTAATCGGTTTCCCACGAAGTTTTTCCCCAATTTCAGTGTTGTCCAAAAGATCAGCGCTGCCAGACTCGCAATGATTTGGCCGACATATAAAATGGTACGTTACATGTATTGATACCGGTAAGGCTAATGAGGGACATACATTTTTTTCCAAATATTGTTTGATATATTTACCCAGTGGGCTATTTATTCTGGTTGTCAAGCATTACGTCATTGTTATTTAATTCGTAATATTTCATATAAAGTATTTGCTTATCCTTTGATTGAAACTGTGTGTGTTCAATGTTGTTTACCTCCGGACAATGGCAATTTATTTGCTCTCGATGACTAATCATTGTCGCCGTTCGATCATCGGATAGTGTAAGATCGTACTTTGGACAAATCGGACCGGAGGTCAGACGGATATATAGGTGTCAGGAGAACATTAAGTCTCTTTTGACATATGCATTGCTACTCATTGGCCGGTGCCTTGCCGGGTACACATCAGATACATGGGCATCGTCCGGCGTCCGGATGATTTTGACACGAGTATTGACTAGATTATACGTAACATAAATGAGCCAGTCTCCAGGAAAACCTGTTATAATGACATTATGTAATTACTATATGTAACAAGATTTTGATAAAGCTCTAAAATAAGGAAAAATACATATCTATTGATTCTATTTTAAGTAATTGACCCATATAGCACTGTACGTTAGCTTTAAATTTTCCTATGAATTATGTCGAAAACACATACATTGTTGCTATGGTGACCAATTTCAGAAAAGTATTCCGATTGAGAAAAACGAGGATTTAGTTGTTTAAAACAGAAGTAGCCTTATTCTGAATGCAAACAATTTCGATTTTGATATATATTTTGGAAAGTGAAACATAATTATATAATTTGGTACTATTTTGAACAGTTTATGTCAAGAATTGATCAATTGGTGTAATAATGAAATACTTATTTCAGTTACGTCGAATAACGTTTGAATGACGTTTGCGACGTCACACAAAAAGCTCCGAATAGGGACTCTACAAAAACAGCTGTAATTTCCTTAAAACTCAAGATATTAACATAATTTCTTTTGCAATATGCTTATTTAACATTATCCTGTAATACTATGTAAAATCTTAAAGTCAATATTTTAGTCAAAATAGCAGGTTTTCCTGGAGACTGGCTCAAATGTATTCTTTCTTACAATAATGTTTGCTACTACATGTACGTTATTTGTTCGTTGTTTTATTACAGGAAACCGGACATCATATAATGATGGCAGAGTATGTATTTATAAAATATTCTATATTAAGGTTTTATTGGTATTATTTGAAATTAATTAAATAAAGCTATTCTCGAATTATTATATATGCCGCAAATTTTAACTTGATTGTCGGTAGCATATTCGTGTGTTTCCGCTATGGTAACGCAATAATTTTCAACGTATCAAAAATAAAGTCTGGTGCTTCGGCAGGTATGCAAGGACTATTTGTCGAGTTCCCGCTCAATCGTGTTTGTAAATGTATTATTATCAGTCACAAAATGGCATTACATTTATTACGTCCACTGTCAATTAAAATAGTCTGCTTTATTCAATTTAGTAACAACAAATCAAGTAACAAAATCAATCGCTGGCTTAGAATTAGAAGGTCGTACCGCTACTTACGACTTTAGAAGTCCCATGTATATTGGAAATCTGCATCACAAGGCGCTTCTTAAGAGCCAATTGTCATGGGAATCAGAACAGGTCATGTTGACCAAACTGATGTAGAAAAGCTTGTTAATCCATAAGTAAAGAGTAGTTTTAATTATGACAGTTTTTTCTTGTTTTCTCAAAATAATGATTTTGTACTTACGACCTTCTCAATCTATGACAGTGAAATGTGAGTGATAATCATAAATCAGTTAATGCAACTTTTCAAGCATTAGTCTCGGTTCCCATCAAATAATTGCTTCCATGTAAAATATGTTTCAGGGTTGTCCATAAAGTATCAGCTGCCAGACTCGCAATGATCTTACCGACAAATATAACGGTATGTAAGAGGTATTGGTATCATTTAACTTTGCCTTGAGGTACAACATCAATTTTATTTGGTCATTTGATAATTGGGCAAATTCAAACCCTCACAATTGGCACAGTTATTCTGGTCTTTAGTAATATGTTTTTATTTAAAACATTACTTATACCATAATTACAGAGGAAGGTCGTTATACGAGAGATGGTCAATATATAACGAGAACTTGCTTATAATTTTGTTATTTTCTAAACACGTTTATGTGGAATACATGCATGTTGACAATTAGATAGTTTTTTTAATATAGCATAACAATGCTTTTATTGCCATAAACTTTGCTTGTGATTCGTTCTTATTATTATTGCAGGAAGTAGGACATTATGTAACACAAGTAGGGTAAGTACTTAATATATGTATAAACATTCTACTTTTATTAGGACTACTAAATCCAATGTGTCAATGCATGTATGACTATGGCCATTTTTGAATTAAATGTTTATTCTGTAGCATTCAATATACAGTAACCACCAAAGATATGTATAAAGTTGCAAAATTTGGTTAAATGATTTGGTTTGATAAATATTTGTTTATTAGACGCTCACAATTATACAAGTTTCTGAGACTTCATTTAATAAATGAGTCAAATATGCAGTACGCCATGCCAAAATAGAAACAAAATATGAAAATGTCTACTATATAGTATAGCGTTTGTAAAAACCTATATTCGATTTGTCTTCTACTTTTTATGGTAATTAGAAACACCCTTGCTTATAAACTTAACGAAAATGATGCTATGGTTAAATAAAGCGTGCAATCGGCCTAAATCACGGACATGGAATCTGTATGTTCTCCACTATCAACCTATTACAATGTATAGAGAATCACAGGGAATGCTGAGCTTGTCCATTTGTGTTGCATCTCAGAATAAACTCGTCATAATCAGTAGTACATGCACCAGAAGGAAACACGGTTGCATGTATACCCATGCTTCACACCAAATGGACACTTCATTTCACCATGCCAGTGTTATTCAGCAACGATAGATACAGTTTTGAACATCTAGGTAAAATGCAGCCACATTATGCATTTAGTTTCTTAGGCGTATGCTCATAATTGTTAGAAATATCTTCAGTCGCACTCAATCTTATGCTAGTACATGTAGTCTATCTTATATGCAGTATAACTGACGGGTGTATTAAATCACTTGAAACATTGCCGGATGAATCAACGACCATGACTGCAATGTCGACACCCATGTCATTGCCTGAGTATGATTACTATCCACAATGCTGTGAGACGAGACGCCATGGCATTGTTGTGATTATAGCAAGGTACGTATAGTTACTTCATAACGTAAGCTGAATAGAAATGCATTCTTTTTAATAGAAGGTCGAAGCAAACGGACAACATTCATGAATTTCCACATCGATCGAGTCCAACTAGGAATTGATAATTCGTGTACTATATTCGTCCGGTATCGTTTACTTTGATCCGCAACAAGGCTGTACCCCTGGAAAGTTTGTGCGATCAAAAACATTGCATTTCTTTGTTAACTTTATATAACTGCATATTGCCATACATAAATTATCTAAGATTGTGTCGATATTTTGGTATAAATGTATACTTGCTTAGAAGAGCACGAATTTAATATTACTTTCAGTATCGTTTTTGAACCGTGTGTTAATGTACAAGCAATCATCCCACGGCACCAGGAATCATGTGATAGGATTTCTGCAGACAGGCTAGAAATGCTGTTTCCAACAAACATAACGGTATGTCACCAATATGTTTAACACGTATTAATTAGTATTTTGATGTTACAATTTCCGAACATCATTATTGAGTTTTTACCACTCCCTGCATAATTTAAAGCCGTCATTCTTGATAAGCAATTCTTTTAGACGAACTAGAGCAGAAAATTGTACTTACAGAGTTACTTGACCTCGCAATTGTTTGTCTATTTTTTCTTGTTCCAATATTTAACGAAATGTCATACCCACCAAAATAATGATTGTAAAATAAGTATCATTCTGTTTACTTATTGCTCTTGATACGATTGGTGAAGTGTTTGGCTTTTGCTATCATTCACAATCGCGAATTACGATTATTGTGTTTTATATATTACAATTATGATACATAATGTTAAATGTATGTGTACATTGCGTAGATACCGATTATATTTTCATTTGATTTGCCTAACATTCTTTGACTTTCACAATTGCTAACGCATTTTTATTTCGATTTATAATTTACAGATTGTATGTAATATCTTATCCCATTGACGCTAATATAATTTGTTCGGTATATTTTTGCAGGATCGAGGACATTATATAACAAATACAGCGTAAGTATTTATGGCAATGGTGTTTTCTTTGTCTGAAATCAGGATCATCAACTCGGTTTTCATTCTACTTTTCCACAGCTTGGACTTGGGCGGATCTTTTGCTTGTTTTGTTTGGCATTGTGTCTTGCTTTTGTTTTGTGTTCTCTGTGCTCGGCTGGTTTAGCCGAGTGCTGTTTTCCCTGTCTGACTAAATATTATCTTTTTATGCCCCCCATCTTTGATGAGGGGATATATTGCTTTGCACATGTCTGTCTGTCGGTCGGTCGGTCGGTCGGTCGGTCGGTCGTATAAAATGGTTTCCTCAGGAACGCTTTGACCTAGGCTCTTCAAACTTTACATGGAGGTGGGTCAGCAACAGTAGATGACTCCTACTGATTTTAAGGTCAGTAGGTCAAAGGTCAAGTTAACTGTGACCTTTACCATTTTAGACTATTTAAATGGTTTCCGTTCAATAACTCAAGAACGCTTTGACCTAGGATCTTCAAACTTTACATGGAAGTTAGTCAGCAACAGTAGGTGACTCCTATTGATTTTAAGGTCAGTGGGTCAAAGGTCTAGGTCACTGCGAACTTCACCATTTCTGACTATTGGGCTGCCATGGGGGCATACGTGTTTTACAAACATCTCTTGTTAAATATGATAATGAACAGGTTTTTGGTAGTATTGGGATTTTACTCATTCCTCGTTGACATTCTTTCAGTCAAACCACGAAAATACATAAGATTTTCCTAAGTCCAGTGTCAGTTAAAATAAATAAATGCGCTTAACTGTAAATTGTGTGAAAACTTGAACGATAGTGATATTCATAATGAAAATTGACACAATGGCGCAATTGTTATTTCGTGTCATACTAATTATCAAATGATTCGTTTTCTGTAGTCTTTTTTCTTCATTTTCAGGGTTGTCCATAAGATATCTTCTGTCAGATTAGCAAAGATTTTCCCTACAAATATAACGGTAAGACACATACATTTATAGTTATTCGGAAAAACATCGAACCGACAACCATGTTTACCCAACATTTTTGGCTGGTGACATTTCTGCTTGGCCTTTTTATTCAATTCATACATATACTATTTATTTGTTAGGGTTTATTGTCATAAATGGCCAAAATCGTTGCCTTATATTCTATTTTCCTATGGCATTCCCTCGTTGCCCGATTCCACCACATTTCGTACTCATACATGTCATTTGATATTTTTGTGCAAGCATTTACAACTCCTGTCCAAAACCGACTCATCTGCTATGACAGATGTGACTTCCAATATTATGTAATTGCTACATCTATAATTGCAGGAAACAGGTCATTATGTAATGCAAGCATTGTAAGTATTATGTTATTACATGTTTGTATTTATCATTAATTTTAGTTAATGATATATTCAATGGATGTATAATTTATTACAATGTACGATTAAGATATAGTATGTGTTTTCATTATTGGGGCATCGAATGGAATTCGATCTTCATATGAGTCTATAAATAATTTGCCGTAAATTATGTATGTCCTATTACGGTTTGAACGTTAGGCTCTAATCCTGGATCCCTTATTCTGGTTTCCATAGTATGGTTCCCTATTAGTCATGTCAGTAATTTGTGGTAGTTTCTTTTTATTTAAATACTCGATGGACTTAAAATGTTGAATTATGTCTATAACTTTTGTATATAAATGTGGCGTCTTTCAAATGCCAATAAAATACATGATGATGATATCATGTTTCAGTTGAGAGCTTTTTTAATATCTTTATAATTACTACTTTCAGAATCCGCATTGAAACCTGCGATAATGAACAAGCAAGTGTGAATGAGCAAACAAGTGTTAATGAACAAGCAACTACTAATGAACTAGCAACTGCTAATGAACCAACACGCACTACAGAACAAACAAGTACTAATAAACAAAAACGTACTACTGAACAAACAAGTACTACTAAACAAACAAGTACTAATGAACAAAAAAGTACTACTGAACAAACAAGTACTAATAAACCAACAAGTGATAATGAATCAACAAGTACTACAGAACCAACCAGTACAGAACAAATAAGTGTTAGAGAGAAAACAAATCCTCGACATCAAGAATCATGCGATAATATATCCGCCGACAGATTGGCTATGCTTTTTCCAACAAATATTACGGTATGTTACTTGTATTGATAACGGGCAAGGCATTGCGAGACCAATATGATCCTGTATCCTAATTGATTGGTCATTTGTTCAAAGCAATACAATAGTTTTCTGTAACTAAATAATGTTCGTTGATGATGTATAGTTGACCTAGAACACAAAATCAAATACAACAATCAACCAAACCCAGAACTATCTAACAATGGCTTGTATTCATTTTTTTAAATCTACGAATTTACGGTCTTACGAAATGGTTATAATAAAAATTCCTCAAACTGTTATGCGTATGATAATAATTATTTTAGAGTAAGTCGAACATTGTGTTAGTATGTCTATGAAAATCCATGAAGTTACAAATACGAATTTTATTTCCGTTTAAATGGCTTGTTATACCACTAACGCTAACTGAAACGGTGTTGGTGTTGAGACCATATACTTTTTCATAATTGCTCGAGCGTTTTTGAGCTTAAATATAATTATCATTATATAAAAACACATGTAATTATTTTATATTGTCATAACCATAGTGATTATATAATATGTTCTTCATATTATTACAGGAAACTGGACATTACATAACGCAAGCAGCGTAAGTATTATCTGGCCAAATTAAACTCAGTTTACTGTGGTTTACCTTTATATGCCCCCCCCCCCCCATCTTTGATGAGGGGGATATTGCTTTGCACATGTCGGTCGGTCTGTCGTGAGACCAAATGGTTTCCGTTCAATAACTCAAGAACGCTTTGCCCTAGGATCTTCAAACTTGACACGGTGTTTAGTCACCAACAACAGATTACATCTATTCTAGGATCTTCAAACCTTACATGGAGGTTGGTCATCAATAGTAGATGACCCATATATATTTTGAGGTCAGTAGGTCAAAGGTAAATACCACAGTGACCTTTGCATTTATGACTATTTGGCTTCCATGGGGCATACGTGTTTTACAAACATATCTTGTTGATAGTTACCTTACCATGTTTATTTATCCTGAATTATCCATGCGGTGTCTAAATATGACAGTTTACTCGTATTGGTGGTTGAAGGAATTATCAGTTTAATGTTGTTTAATAATACCTACCCTACCATGTTTATTAATCATGAATTGTCCACGCGGTGTCTCAATATGGCAGTATCAATCTGTTTTACACGGCACACTACATATTGATTAATTGTCTAATTTATAATGTATTATAATTTTCAGAGTTGTCCATAAAATATCAGCAACCAGACTCGCAATGATTTTACCTACAAATATCAAGGTATGTGTTTCATGGACAGGCTGATATATTAACCCATCAAGTTTGTCTTGTGACATTTATGATTGACTTTCATAAAATTGTTTCTAGTCGTTTTGTTAAATACAGTTAATGTTTTAATATATTAAGTGGCCATATACGGGTGTTTAATGTCATTGATACATTGACTGTTTTGTTTTCTAAGTGTTTATGACTTGACGGCATCACGTTGTTCCCTGCTACAAGTAACACTTATATTCACGGCAATAATTATTTCATCGTAAATGACATGTTCGTTGTTTAGAAATAGATCTATTTCTTCATGTAAAAAGATAATAGAACATCGGACAGGGAAGGTAGCACTCAACTTACTTAATTTCTTTTTCTCGTTCATTTGTGTGTTTGGGCAAGTAAGAGTAAATGTAATTACTTTGTAACTATAATAGTAATGCCATTAACTTGATATGTTATTGCAGGAAACAGGCCATTACATAATGCAAGCATTGTAAGTATTTAATTATTACTTTTTATGTTGACCATGACTGATAAATCCTTTGTCTATATATCATTCATCACAGGTCAGAAATATTCAACCTGTGCTCTGTCATCAAATGGTCTTAAATAATATTATCATGAGTCAATGAATGAAAGAACTTTTTTCCAGATTTGTTAATAAGATCATTTTTGTCGAAATTTGCTACAATATAATTATAAACAAGACTGTTTAATAAAGAAAAGTTTATATTCCGCGGTGGAATCCTTGTCCATAAAAAGTAGCAAACTATATCAAGGGCTATAATTCTGTTAAAATATTGGATAGTGTTACATGGCTTGGACACTGTAAGGTCCAAGATGATGGTAAATAGGTATGCTAAGTTTGAAAGCAATACAGTGATGACTTCAAAATTATTTGAGTTGTAACAACTTTTGGTTAACATTTTCGGATGGATGGACGGACGGACGAACTGGACAGGACAGGAAAATCACTAAATACATGTTTCCTGCATCAGTAGATGCCGGAGCGTGAAAAAGATAATATTTGATAAAACAAAATAACGAAACACTGGACTACGAATATGGCTGTATTACTGTATATAAATGTCGAACAATTAAAATTTCAGGAGGACAACGTGCAGTTAGGGATCGGCAGTTGTAATATATTCTACTGTTTGAACCAAATTGCTAAATGCATGAATGGATACGGAGACTTTTGCCGAAAGACGGTTGACATTTGTGAATTGTGATTCCGGGGATTTTTATTGATAATTTGTACTTACGTATTAGAATGCGCCATCCAAGATGGTATTTCATCGATATATAACTACATGTATATATATGTATAGTAGTCAAGCGTATGACAGAATATGCAAATTGTTTATAACCATGTTTTGTAAAATAAAAACGTATGACTCTACCTGTTTGAAACAAATATTTTATTTATTTTATGCTTATCTGATAGTATTATTTATATCACATTCTCAACCGTATCAACCTTATGTGACAGTTTTTCCCCATAAATGTCCTGTTATCTATTACGGTCCACGATTTGCACAATGTAAGGAAGCCCGTACAAGTCACTGAAAATTGTCACTTCTTTTGTTTGAAGTACTGATGTTTGACGTACTGACATTGAAATTACTTCTATGTGACAATGATCTACTCAATGTTTAAGCTTTGAACTATTATATTGGGGAGCGGTGACCTAGGTAGGGCGCGTGCTTAGGGATCGAGTAATCCCGGGTCATATCCTTATATGCGCCACTGCTCAATTTCTCTGACCAAAAATTACTCACAATCCTCCACTCAACCAAGGTGTGAATGATGCCTGTGAATGTGGTGTCTGTACATGTTTGATATTCCAGGGCGCCGCAGATCGATGTTGGCTGTACACAAAGCAGGACAGAAATAATCGTCCTAGGAAGACTCGTACGCACGTTTCCTTGAGAAGCCCAATGACCAGGGCAAGTACAATGTCAACAGGTGTCCTCTTCAACTTGGTCATTGACTGGGTAATGAGGAAAACAACTGAAGACAGGCCAAGAGGAATAAGGTGGAAACTGAATACAACATTAGAAGATCTGGACTTCGCAGATGGCCTTGCTCTGCTCACCCATACACATCACATGCAAGGAAAAACACATCCCTTAAACATTCTGCTAAGCTAGTTGGCCTGAACATCAGTCAGACAAAACCAGAAGTAATGACTCTTAAAATCAATAATCCACTGCCAATACAAATTGATGGAAATAACCTCCCTAATACAGACAAATTTACTTACTTGTGTGCTGTTCTAAAAAAATTTAATGATGGCGGAGCTGGAGATGATATCCAAAACAGACTTTGCAAAGCCAGAAACACCTTTATGTCACTCAACCATGTATGGAAATCTCCTCAATACAGCAAAAGCACCAAATTGAAACTATACCAAAGCTGTGTACTATCCACCCTCTTCTACGTTTCAGAGTGTTGGAGAATGACTGAATATGACCTTGACAAACTATCAACCTTCCATACCAAAAGCTAAAGAAGAATACTCAGAATATTTTGGCCAAGAACAATTTCCAACGAAGACCTCCTAAATCAATGTAGACAAGAAAACATGGGTACAATACTCCTAAGAAGAAGATAGAAATGGTTAGGTCATGTGACGAGAAAGGACAACAATTCCATCACGAAGGTGGCACTACACTGGACGCCTGAAGGCAAGAGGAAACGGGGAAGACCCAAAACAACATGGAGGCGAACTGTCGAAAATGAATCAATCCTGGGG
The DNA here is from genome assembly GCA_947247005.1 of Spisula solida. Taxonomy (NCBI): domain Eukaryota; kingdom Metazoa; phylum Mollusca; class Bivalvia; order Venerida; family Mactridae; genus Spisula; species Spisula solida. The sequence continues at coordinate 43,456,658 of OX365949.1, forward strand.
AACAGTTGAGAAGATCGCGAAAGACAGACTCCGGTGGAGGTCCTTTGTTGTTGCCAGAGGGCATAACGGGCAATAAGTAAGTAGCAAATAGGTGGCGGAATGGTTGCATTGCTGAAAGTGACCTCCAAAACTGGTAACGTTTTTTAGTAATACATGTACAGGGTACACTAGTAGATGTCCACGGGAGCGTATTACAATAACAAAATATTGGTAAAACAGTTTTATTAATAAAACAATTACAATATAAAAATTGTTCAATTGTAAAAATATATATTCAATAGAATTGTGTAAACAAGGCACGTTTTAATACATATGTAATAAAGATCTCAAAACCTAAAAGTGTAAATAAGCTCAGTACCAAACAGAATAATGCTTTCATTTGTCACATAGACAACGAAATGAAATGACTGGTAAAAACAAAATATGTACGTAAGTCGATACAGTTGCAGCTTTACAAATTTTGTGTTAATGATTCTAGTTACATTTTGGGATAAAAATACACACAGCGTTACAACGTTCCCTAATATCGTATCACAATTAACACAAACATAAGGTTTTATACAATAAATTTACAACATCTAATTTAAACCTAAAAAATCTCATCTATAACAACAACAAAAAATGACATTTGGGTCCAGAACATCATTCATTACATGTTCTGCAACAGCATCAGTATCACGTTTACTTGTTATTAATATAAACAATGGTTGTAAAAAGCATGGCCAATTAAGGACTTCATAACAGCAAATTATTAAAATACCATTGACACGGTATGAATCCCAATACACCGCTTTTCAGTTCCGTGAGAGAATTGTTCTGTTTTCATAAGGCTCCGATGGAACTGAAAACAAATGTAACACTCAGGATACATGAAATCTGAGTTCTGTCCGAGCGTTACATCGGTTTTCAGTTCCGTCAGAGCCATATGAAAACAGAACAATTCTCTCACGGAACTGAGAAGCGTTGTATCAGGATTCATACTGTGATTGATAAGTATCAGGAAACTGCACATTGTCCTGATACTTATCAATGGTTTTTTAACAATAACCACGCTGTTTTTACAATTATCTGTCTTTACAATCATCTGTCTTTACAATCATCTATCTTTACAATCATCTGTCTTTTACAATCATCAGTCTTTACAATAATCGTGTTGTTCTAACAATTATTTCATACCATGTTGGTATGAGATGTTGAGAGTGACCAATGAAAAATGTATATAGAAATTGTTTCGCAATTAACATATCGAAATAAATTAGTATAAAACATAGATTCAGTGTCACCCATTCCTAAACACTATCCTGTTGTCCTGATAATTATCTTGTTGTCTTGACAAATATCACAGATTATCATGATTTTCACCTTTTCAAGGAAGGTATCTCAATGCACTGGAAAGGGCATTATTAAAATGATTTAAGACCAGTGCCCCCAAGGAGAGAAAGGATAATTAAAACATCAATTATTTTATTTGGACCATTTTCCATATCCAGGTCGTATTCCTCTCGAGTTGATAACATCTAACAATACACCATGTTTGAATTCATTCCATTCCCTCTTCAGTTCTTGCTGCATGTACTCTCCCTGAATATCATCCTGAAAATTTAAAATAAAACATGTATACACATACCTGCTTGTGCTTATATATGTTTTGGACTATCCATATGTTAGAATACTGACTTGGTCCAGTTTTAAGTAAAATATTCCAATAATAGAATTTTCTAAACCTTTGTACATTGAAACAGAATTATGAACTACAAGTCTTATGTCACCATGATTTTTATAGAATTTTCTGCATTTTTCTGAGTTAGTTTGTAGGGGAGATAATCCTATTACAGAAATGGATTTATTAAGACACCACATCAAGGGAGATCATTCTTAATATTTGTCCAAAAAGCTGCACATGAAATGTGTTCACATTCTAGCTCATCTCTTATAAGAAGAACATGGGGTTAAGAGACTACACTAGATACTCAACAGAACCAATGAATGTCGTTGAAGTACAAATATATGTGAAAAATCTTTGAACTAGAAAAGCCTAACAATATGTGAATAATGAATGTCCTGTGGTAAAGTTCCACTCATTTCATCTCTGATTGGTTGTTCCTGAGTATTAACGACAGATAGGCAACTAAGAAACGGACCACAGCAATTCCAGTTTGCAGTGCAAGAACTGACATATGACACTCAGAACAAATATTCATCAATACCCCCGCATGTTCCAGGCATGTTGATAAGTCCAGGGCAGGGCTTAAATTTATAGAACAGCTCCTGATTAGTTCCAGAAGTAATATTGACATTTTTGTTTGTGTCTTGGTCTATAAGGCCTAAAAAGCCCTAAGAATTTGCACCAACACTGGATATCATAACAAATCTTTTTTTGGCATTCTTTTATATTTCGAAGCATTCAACTTACCTAGAGTAGTACCTACCCTATATTTTAAATTGGGGACATTTTACTAGAAATATTTTAGCCTAAACACCCCAGAAAATATTTCTTCAAATTTATTTTTGGGCACAATCAACGAGCCTCCAGGAAACTTTAAGCACAACACTGGAGTAGTGTCTAGTATATAATGATGATTATAAAGCTGGAACAAATTCACCTAATTGGGGACTGGTTAGTTTGTTCCTAATATACAACGAAACAATAACAAAAGCACATACCATGGTAAGATCACCAAATGTTCGGTTATTTGACTGTCTAAATAACTGAATGGTAACTTCATCTAAATCTGAAATGTAAAAGATAGAAATTAGAGGTCGGAAAATACCAGGCATGGAATTATAAGGAACCTAAAGCCTAGGACCCACTGAGGAATTCTACATCAGCGATGTTCTCTCGATTTCTTCCCATACCACCCAATTTATCACAATTCCTTCCGATATTACAAACTGTGTCACGACTTCCACCATTTTTTTTTTAAGTTTCCCTAGACCTCTAGGATTCCCGATGTCCTGATAGCTCATTATTTTCAATCGGGAGTACATCGCCAAGGCAAAAAATGCTCGGTGGAACCTACGCTATAAGGACTATGATCAAACAACAGGCATATAGCCAGGCTGGACTGAATGTTGCATACACAAGGGGGATGTCAAACCCATGATAAAATGTAATTAATATTTAATGCAAAGTCATAAAATGTCTTAATAAGAAACAAGTATGTTAAATTTAATGGTTACACTAAACCATGAAATCAATGAGTAAATGTCTGCTATGTTCACTACCAGTCTTAACTACACATTACTGGCTTAGAATGAGACGGTCGTAAATACAAAATCGATATTTTGAGAAAACAAGAAAAAAGTGTTTGAAAACTACTCTTTACGTATGGAAAAACAAGCCTTTTGACATTCAGTTTGGTCAACATGACCAGTTCCGATTTTCATGAAAATAAGCTCATATGAAGCTCCTTGTGAAGCAGATTTCAAATATGTATGAGTCTAAGTATAGTACTTATGACCTTCTCATTCTAAGCCAGCATCATAGTTAATAAGGATAGCCAATCATATCGCCTGTTACTGACCAAGAGTTAAACATGGTGTTATCAGTTTGGACAATATTGAATACCACCCCTGGTTGAGGTCAATATTTATCTAAATAGGGATTAACAATAAATGTTGGTCACTATAACCTAGGTATTTATTTATACTTTACTTGACTTACTTTTGATTTTTTCTGGTCGTATGACACCTAACGTCATCTCTGTAGCAGTGATAACCGAACATGTGATTTGTTCGTTAAGGAGAACACTTAGTTCGGCGAATGATTCGGAACTTCCGAGTCGACCCATGACCACCTGCTTCGTTTTCTTCTCCTGTTCAAATAAATACGGTAATATACATTAACACTTTACTCCGTATGTTTATGTTTATTGGGTTGGACACGTTTTTTCAACAGTTTTCCGTATCTTACAGTAGAACTTCGATGCCTCTAACTGCCTTTGGAAAAGGAAAATAGTTTGAGTCATCATCTTGGATACTAATACTGTAAACCAGCAAATTATTTCACATGATTCAAGTTAGGGGAGTTCGCGAGTGGTGTAGATTTAAATAGGCAAAATTTGTAGCAACGAATAAGCAGGCAATCAACAAAACGCGAAAATTCATATTCTCAAATTAAATTGGTTTACAGTATACCATTATTTTGCCGGAACCAAAGAACTAGTTTGAGATTTCTAGGGTGTTCAAACTTAACTTTTTGAGACATCAAAGTTCTACTATATATACTTCAGCTGATTTGCCTTATCTGTTTTCTTGGATTGTATCCTATCCTGCAGTACTAACTTATTCTTCCACCAGAAAGCACCAACTTCTCCACAGTTGGAGGAAATTCGAAAAAGCAAAATTTTAATGAATGGGACATAACTTCAAAAAATTAAAAAAAACATTTTTGTACAAATAATGTATTACATGTATACAGTGTTTGCTAGTTTTGGAACATTATAATGCAACATATAAAGATATTTTCAGCTGAAATTTATCACAATGGTTCTAATTACGTATACAGTGCCCACCAAAAATAAGTATACAGTAAAAATTTTTTGCAAAATTAAACTTGGTAAAATTATTCAATATCTGTTTATCATACGATCACAATTATACTAGTTTCTGAAACTACAGTTACTTAATGAGTCAAAATAGAGATAGAACTAAACATGAAGATGTTTTGAACTAAAATAACCATGTGATCAAAAAGGCTGAATTTTCCATCTTTTTGTGACAAAGTTACCATTTAAGAGGAACAAAGAAACTTTAGATGTTGCACCTAGGGTACCAATTAATGTATGGCCTTTCCATTTAATAAACAAAAATATACCTTTTCTTCACATATATATTGTTTGTTCACTGTTCTGCAAATAGTACTATTACAGGCAAGTAAGTGGACAAACAACATCTGTATACTTATTTTTGGTGGGCAGTGTATTTTAGCCAATGCAATCACAAGAAGGTCAAGGATTGGATATTTTTTGGTTCTAACTTAATCCGATGGGCAAAAAAGAATTTCCACTCTAGAAACACAGCACCATTAAACTGACTGAGTGTTTTATTGTTTACCTTTACTCCACCAGGTACATGCATGAATACATTGATAGTTTTCAGTATAATTGCCTCCCCTGATTTCACTATAGCAGCATACGGTGCTTTGTACTCTTCACTAGCTAACACTGGAATAATAACATCCGTTACTATGGAGATACATTGACCCAATCCATATAGTGACCAAATTCCACAAGTGACCAAATTCCAACAGTGTCCAATATCTACTAGTGATTAAATTACACCAATTACCAAATTCCACAAGTGACCCAATTCCAATTCCACAAGTTATAAAATTCCACCAATGACCCAATTCCACCAATGTGCATTACATACTAATGTATTGACCGTTACCCCATTATCTTGAAATGACCTTTACATGTATCTTATCGGGATTCAAACTTAAAGTGCAGAAGCAGTAAACTTCATTTTCAAATGGAGTGCAGTGTCCCTATCTAATATATGATTTGAATATGTGTAGGTTCAGTGATCACACTTATGATAGCCATCACCAGTGCTTTCATCTCAATTTGACCAAAATGAAAGAGTGCAAGAAAAGTGACGCAAAAATACATGCCGAAGCGATTTCAGATGACAGAGAAGTAGAATTCAGATGTTGCATAGTTGAATTCATCATCTTAATTCACAAGCACAAACCCTATAGACATTTTTTTCTTTTTTTGTGTGTTCGACTGAGGCAGTCATGGTGCGTGGTCAATTGGTTTTATCGCTGGCCAATGACCTACGACTTTGAGAGAAAGAAATTTCATGCGCTGGAGATAATTGCATGATATGAGACCTCAACACTATGACAGCAATGTAGTGCAATATTTTCAAGGTAAGTGCGGTGAATTTAAAGTGTACCAAAGAGAGAAAACAACTTACTAATATGAAAAATATTGCACAATTATTATCAATAAGTACTTTTTTCATTCTTTCACTTGTTTGTGGAATTTACAAAGTGGAGTGAATGTATGTATAGTCGCTGATAATAACACTAGCCTTTGTTTGAACAAATAAAATGAAAATTAAATGCATTTTTGATGTCCATTTTTGTTCAATCTAGTGCATGATCACTTTTAATGAATATACTCTTTCAATCTACGCTGATAACAAGCGGCCAGTCGAACATCCAGTGTTTATATTTTCCATGTTTATTTATTTATAATGCTAGTTATTTCAGGCGAGCTATATTGCATTCATTACAAAATAAATGTGAATTGTGGCTGACTTTCACAAACCTTGGACTCTAGCATTGTTTATTGGAAGCTGGGGAAAACCCTGACTTAACAGGTGCCACACCACTAAATGTGTTCATTGCATTGGAATCGTTTTTGCTACTTTCCAAATTTCTCTATTTTTCATAATTGATCTGATTTTTCATGAACTTAAATGTGACAATATATAATTAACACGTTTAAATGTAAATTATCAGAATCATTACTAAATGAAATGGCAATACCACAGGCCTAAGAAATATTTATATCACCAAATACACAGTTTTGACATTATCACCATTTTTTTGCTATTTTCACTTTACTGTCTAATTTGTATAGTGATAAGACTGAAAAATTGGGGATGTCAAAACAGTATTTTGTCATATAATTTCTAAGGCTGGTGGCAATACAGAGGTTTGTGAAAGTTTGAGTCTAGTGCATTGACATGTGCATACCTTTTTCCCGTTAGGCAGTGTGTGCATGACATCAACCTGTCTGAGGATATGACATTCCCCAGACTTTATAAAACCAATAAAAGGTGCCATATAACCCTCGCTAACAAGTACTACAATATAACAATATTATACATGTACATACAACAATTTATAAAACAGTAAAACCTCAGTTATAAGACCAACCCTTGCTAACTTGAAACGGTCTTAATTAATATTGTTTATATACTTGTCCATTTTAGGTCCATTGTGAACCATTTTGATTTGATTTGATGTGAGTTTGTAAGGTCCTCATATTGTTTTATACCTTCTGGTAATCTGGATTTTTTATAAATGTACCCTTGCGAGCCATGTTCTTGCAATCTAATATTAATCACTCTTGACACCTCATTTCTGATGGCATCCATTGTCACAATAATATGAACTATTTAGGTTGAAAAAGATCAAAACAATGATAATGGACCAGAAAACTTGTTCTTATATATTTATATGTTCTTATATTTTTGACATAGTCATATCAGTAAGGTGGTCTCAACTTGAGGTTTTACCATACAATATTTGATATACAACATGACACAACACATTGAAAGTATACTTAGCAAAAGTGAAAACGTTACATTTATATCAAACATTAAACCGCTTGTTTTATTTATACAATGGTTTGGCATGCTTTCCTGTTTATGTTCAGCATAATATGAGCAATTTCACAACACAGTGGACAAGTTCGTAAATTTTTTAGTGGATAAAAATTAAAATTCATGAAATGATGATGTGGTGGTTCAGAATCAAATCTACATTTATATTAGGATAACTATATTGTAACCGTGATAGGTTGACACAGTGGTAGAGTGTGTAATGCTCTTGACTACTGATCAAGAGGCCCCTGGTCTAATCTCGACCGCGGCACTTGGTCATTTCAGTGTCCCACCCAACTACGAGATGAACTGGTTGGTAACCTAGGTGTTGACTCATGTGCGTCAGTGCTATACACTGGGCAGGTCAAAGAACCAATGAGTCTATTAAAAAGATTAAGGGTATTTCACCCTTATTCCTTATATATATATCACACCACTGTCTCTTCTACTTATATATAAAAATCAGGACCCCTTTGGAAATAAGTGCTTGCAATTTTATAGGTTATCCTTGACCGAAAGGTCTAAACAATTACACTAGAAAAGCAAGCCAATACAAATTATTCATACTAAGAAATTTGTGTGATATTTATTTGAAGTAGGTATAGTTTTGCAGTCAGAAAGCATTTCAATCATTCTGCCAAAAATCACCCGACTTATGAGTTGGGCAGACTTATGAGTGAGATAGACCTATAAATGAGTATATACTGTAGTAAATTACAGAATGTGAAGTAAACATATGAACCTGTATTTGGAGGATAGGTCATCCATTCTATGAGTTCAGCGACCTGTAACAATGGTTGTCGCGGCCACAATTTGTACTGACCACATGACAATAGTAGATTGACCTTCTCTGTATGTTCACGCTGTTTTATTTGCTGTTGAAGAAACAATTAAACATAATTAAGCATGGGTCGTTATTCAATACGTCAGAAAATCATGTTAACTTTGTGAGCTACTAATTGATTTCAATCTTTCTAAAAAATAACATTATGTGGGAAAATCACATTATCTGATGAACATTTTAAATCACAATTCAAAGGCACAAAGCTCAGATGATAATTTTGCTGCAAAGAATAAAACTGTTGTTAAAATGATAATCTGGTATATAGGCTCCAGATTAAGGTCATTCCAGGACAGGATAACCCAGTGTCAGGATATTACATACACTGCCCACCAAAAATAAGTATACAGATGTTATTTGCCCACTTACTTGCCTGTAATAATACTATTAGCAGAACAGTAAAGCAATAATATATTTGAAGAAAAGGAATATTTTTGTTTATTAAATGGAAAGGACATACAGGTACCCTAGGTGCAAAATCTAAAGTTTCTTTGTCCCTCTTGAATGGCAACTTTGTCACAAAAAGATGAAAAATTCAGCCTTTTTGATCACATGGTTATTATAGTTCCGAAAATCTTCATCTTTATTTCTATCTCTATCTTGACTCATCTAGTATTAAACTACAGTTTCAGAAACTAGTATAATTGTGACCGTCTGATAAACAGATATTGAATAATTTAACCAAATTTAATTTTGCAACAATTTTTTACTGTATACTTATTTTTGGTGGGCACTGTATATGACTGAAATATTGTTGGTTTAACTTTTTAAAATCAAAATACCATAAAGTAAAAAAAAACAAAAAAGAAAAAAAAAAGTAAAAAGATACCTCTATAACTCTAGCATAATCTGCTGCGGGAATTTTGAGAAATTCACAATGATTGTCTTTTGTTATAACACTGTATACTCTGTAAAAATAAATAGCACATGATTAGACCATTATAAAGTACAGTACAACTTCTGTAGAGCAACATCCTTTGAGAGCTGCAAATATTGACTGTTGTTTAGAGGTTGTTGCTCTACAGAGGTTTCATTAAATTTTATAGTAAATATCGATCAGCTTAGGGAAATTTTTGAATATGTTGTTATAGAGAGGAGGTTGCTCTACAGAGGGCCGCTCTGGAGAGGTTGTACTGTAATTGCTATAATAAGTTTTTATAATCCATTTTTTCTCTTGATATAAAAATGATTCTGGGTTCAATTTTTATTCAATTGATATAAATACATTATTCATTAAGGATCTGGCCAAACATTTAGGGTAGGTACGAACTAAAGTGGATGGCTAAATAAGTAAATCATGACTGATGGGTCCGTTACTGGTTCATTTATAATGTGCAAATTGATGTATCAATGTATCATCAATATCTGTCTTCTGATATATCACAATCTTCAATTTGCCTAAGATCGAATCAATGACAGCTCTAATATTTGTTACAATGGCATTTTGCTGGGGTGGAAACAATAAAATTAAAGTGCCATTGGAGCATTGAGATATGACTGTGAACATTAAAGCATAATTTCAGTGCATTTAGAAAATACTGATTTATTATGGTGATAATGTTATCAATTTTTATTTAAAACATTTAAATGCATTACTTGGAACTTGGCTCTCGTCCGTCTATTCTACGCAGAGTTCCAAAACACTGTCCAGCAGTTAACTGAAAGATCAAAATAAAACATCAGAAAACACACAATCATGTATTGGTATATTGAAATAGAGCATAAGCGGATCCAAGGGGTGGGGTGGGGGGGCGGACCAGGCGTACGCCCCCCTAAAATCGCCAAAGTGAAGTCAATTCATTTGTTGTATCACACTAAATCACATATTTAAAGTCATTTCTGTTCTGCTTTCTGCGCGCACAGCGCGCAATTAACATTTTCCACTATCCACAGACATTTTGATAGACTCTCTGCCGCCCGGTTATTCAGGTCGAACTTTGCGATTCTGATGTATCGCTCTTTTTGCACATTGATTCTCTTTTCGCTGCATTTTATGACAACAAAGATGGATGCGCCAGCTCCAAAACAAGCAAAAATGCAGAAGACTTTGACAAGCTTTTAGCTCATTTTTCATTTCACACCCCCCCCCCCCCCCCCCTAACACTAAATCCTGGATCCGCCCCTTTAGAGATATAACCAATTCAGAAACACAGTAAAGAAACATGGTTATTTAGTACTACCCCTGTTTAAATGCCTACTAGGCAATTTGAATCATAGATCTCCCACTGGAGTATAACTCATTTTTTTCTACAAAAGGGGTCAGCAGATTGTTTTTTATTTATATAGTTTAATCAATTTATACTAATGTATTTAAGGTCCATTGTGAAACAAGTATTCCAACTTAAATTAATCACTCTCGACACCTCATTCCTGATATTATCCATCGCCACGAGGGTATGAGAGAAAAGAAGCCAGTTTCCCTTTTATGCTGAGCGTCTAGCAAGGGGTTTTCTGGTACCATTTTTATTTACTTCTTTGGTTTGACACGGCCAGGGATCGAACCCAAGACCTCCCCCACTCGAAGCGAACGCTCAACCACTAGGCTATGGAGGAGATTTAAATAAAATGAAAAATAATCCAACAGACTTGAAATTAATTAGGGATCAGAAGGGATTAGCATTATAATAGGGGTCAGAAGGGATTGGCATAAAAATAGGGGTCAGAAGTGGTTGACATTAAAATAGGGGTCATAAGGGATTAACATGAAATGAAATAGGGGTCAGAAGAGCAGATAATAATCTAGGAATTAATTTTGGCCATAATGTTAAATCAGGTCACTTACAAATTCCTCCGGTTCCTGTAGAATGAGAGGTGTAGGAACCCTTAATGAGGCCCCATCATCTGTGTTTAGGTGGGGACTTGTTACAGGGGCCACTTTACCATGAAGAACCATATGTAAGCCAGTATTACCAAAAACTGAAATGAAAATATATAATGAAATAGAAAGTGAAATGAATAATTATATCACAGATTCATTTGTGGTCAAAGGTTCCAGGACATATGCAGGCGCGTAGCTACCTGTACGCAGAATACGCAGCTGCGTACACATGCTTCTCAAAAAGTGAAAAAATAAATGATCGACAAATGCAATAAAAACTGACGCCTAAGCCCTAAGGGGGTAAGCCTTTAGTATTTTCAGCATTTCTTAGGAACACTTTTAAAAACCTCTATACAAACCAAAAAAACCTGGTTTTATCAGTAAAAATAATGTTAAAGATGATGCAAAAAAACACGCCAGAATGCACCAGAGACGTTCTAGCGAACAAAATTTTTAAGGGGGAACATGCCCCCCAGACCCCCTAGCATTCTTGCGTACACATTTAAATCCCTCTAGATACGCCCCTGATATGGTCATCAAGTTATAAAAGTATATCATTATATGCAGATTTATGATTTAGCAAGGAACTCAATTCATAGATAATAGCCAACTTACAAGTCAGAGTACCAAATATTGTGTGTGAAAACATACCTCATTATAACAAAATCTATAACAATGGGATCTAAACTAACTGATTGCTGGTATAAATGTTGAGGAGTGTGTATCACATTGTATAAGTTTTGAACTACAGCACTTGCATTTAAACACTGTTATGATAAGAGAGAAACAGTGGCCAAGGGGTTAGTGCTCTTTACTACCAATCCAGAGGTCATTGGTTCGAATCTTAGCCAGGCAACAGAAAATTGCAGAAGCGTTTTTTTAAAAATTTCCCATCAAACTAGAGATGAACTTGTTGGAAACCCAGAGGTAGTCTCGTGTGTTACGGTGCTATACACCCAGCATGTTAAAGAACCAAAGAGATTATTTGAAAGAGCTAGAGGGTAGCACGCTCATATTCCTTCCCTCGACGATCATTGGCAAGTTAGGCAGGGATAAAACCGAATGGCAGAACCGAACTGTGTCAGTTGAAAAAAATAATTTACTTGTAAAGTCTGGATCTTTCCATGTCTCATTGAGACAGACGACACACAATTCCTTCAGTACATGGTCTGGTATATTCTCCTTGAAGAATGCGAAAGTTTTCAATATGTTGAACAGTTTATCATTGTCTGCAGGAGTTCTTTGAAATGGCCTGTAAAATGGATAATATTATATACCTGCTATGAAACAAGGATTTTGATTGACTTAGACTCGGTCTGCAGGAGGAGTCTGAATATATTGCCATTTTCACCTTCTCAATTTGAAGCTAAAAATTCTTAATTCAAATTTGCACTTTTCCCAATTTTGACCAAAACGTCTCTTAAATGCTCAATCTGAAAGCCATGGGCTATGTTCACCAAATAGGGGTATAAAACACTGAATTGTATTATTAAAGCAATAACACTTTCACCTTTAATAAATAACATGCACTTATCACATAATCAGGTACTTACAGTTTCTTTGAAATTCTTCGTAACGTTTTAAGATTATCTTGTCGAATCAATTCGGGATCCTCTATTTTCCTTTGTTTATGTAGAAGTGGCATATAGTCTCTGATATCATGGGTGATTTTATCTATTGGCCATTCCTTCTTGGGCTTACTTTTTTCTGTTTCAAAAGTTTTTCCTGAACATAAACAATAAATGAATGTTTATATACATAATAGAATATATTGCATTGCAGAAAGAAGGTGCCTCATCAAGTCAAATTGGCTGCTCCTTGAAAATCGGTGACACTATAATAGATATTATTGAGTAGTGTTTTAATTTTATTAGTACACAAGACCATAGCATTACAATTTTTTTATTTTATGTGAACTTTAAAGGAAGGCGTTGGAATAAATAATTGAACAGTTGTGATTGGGAAAATAAGATATTTTGTTATTAAAAGGTAAGAAGTTTTATAAACAGCAATGCATATCTACAGTAATATACAAGAAGATACTGTAAACCAAGAAAATATTTCACGCGATTTAATTTTGCGGAGTTCGCAAGTGGTAGAATTTTGTGAAATTAAGTTGCTGCGAAAATGCTAAAAATATTAATATGGACATTGCGGGAAACTTAAAATCGTGAAAAGTTGTAGTCTTGAATATGCCGACAACCAGCAAAACGCGAAAGTTAGTTTTCGCGAAAGTAAACTGGTTATGAATACATGTGACATACCTGTAGCATTTTGAGTCAGGCTCAATATGGAGGCTTTGTGTTGTTCTCTGAAAAATAATAAAGCAAATCATTATAGCGCAGACAAGATATAAATGTTAAAAATGACTTTCCCTCAAAGCCAATTATGCAGGGATAAAACCAAATGGCCATGCACTGTATCTGTCCAGTGCAAAAAACGTCCAAAAAAAACAAACAAACTTAACTAACAAATCACTTTTGGAATTGTCAATTAAATTGTAATTAATTAACAATACAGCCTAACAGGTGATACATTATGTGAGTTCCTAAAAGAAGGTGGCTGTTTAACAGTGTAGCAATACCATGTGACTTTAACATCACTAAAGGCTACAAATCCAAGATGAAATTTGTCAACAATTGCTCCAATTTGAAAACAAAAATAGCCGTAAGTATATATTTTATTTCTTCATTGATTTCTATGAAACATTACACCATTCTAAGACAAAATTATATGCTTTCCACAAATTATAGGATCTTTTTCGGCAGCTGAGCTGCTCTTTCTTGCACCCTGTGAAACATTCCAAGTGGTTTTATGCCTGAGCTGACAACAGTTTCAAGCCATCTTCTTTACCAAGGTTTCACAAGGTGCTAGAAAAATGGCCCAGCTGCTGATATTTGGTATTGCTACACTGTTTAATGCAGGTAACATCTAACACAAGCTTCAGTTAAAGTTAAGAATTCTGTTGATACTGTTTACAGTTTAACTTGTATTAAAGATATACAAAAAGGACCTTTACTACAAAAACCTGTATATATAAAGACCCCCAATCTTAATCTCCCGTCAGCAGATGAGGACATTTCCAATCGTACTTAATAATTTAAAAAAAATATTTCTTCAGTCGAAGTTGGAGGTCATTAAATGGAAAAACAGAATGACCACACACTTACATGCAATATTTACCTCTTTAGAGCTAGACCACCTGTCAACATAAAACAAGAGCTAAATTTTAAACAATTAAACTCAATGTTTCACTGACCTTTGTTCAGAATGGACAGGAAATCCAAGTTTCTTTGGTTTCTGTACGAACATACTTTTGTAATTGTCCATGAATGATTGATGCGCTTCATCTGATGTCTGAGTGACACCATTCCTGTAAGATAAAAACATACCAGTATAGATGTTCAGCTCACATTTGCCAGGCATGTTAATTTGTCCCAAAAAACTCATTTTTTTTAAATACATAATATGAAACTCTTAAAATACTTCAATATATTTTTCCATTGTAGGAAATTGATAACCACTGGTAAGCAGATGAACATACAGGAAACTTTCAAAACAAAACTAATATAGGCAATATGATAGATTTATCACTTTAATAAGTGGGACTAAATTGGCTAAATTTGCCTGTGAGTGTGTGCGAGTAGAGTCTAAAATGTGTGAAGCTCCTGTATGATGAGAGAGATTTGGCATGCATTGCTTTAATAAGTGGGGCTAAATCGGCTTAAACAAATAAAAAATAAACTTACTGTCCTGGATAGAAGCAACATTATAAGAGTAAAATATAAGATTATTATATTGTATGTACAGCATTCATGAGTGTATAATAAAGTTTACTTACTGTACATCTTTTAATCCTTCAATACGACAAAGTTCTCTTAATTTCTCATAATCTATTTGTGGTGGCTTTTCTATTTTAGGTACTGAAATAGATATAATCAGTGAAAACTTTTTTTGAATAAGTATAAATAAAAATTAATTAGAACAAAAATGTAGCAGATGCCCAACCAACATCATATATTTATCTTATTACATAGGGCTGTTGCGAGTATTCGGGTACTCGGATATCCACGATTTGGGCTAGAAAATCGAGTACGAATATTCGTCATCTCCGAGATCGTTGGATCGCGATCTTTGATATAAATGTATACACTATAAAGATGGCTCATGAGTTACCTCAAGTAGTTTACAGGATAACTTTAAAGACTAAATACTGACAGTAAACAAGACTGTGCCTGTGCAATTCGACAGTAAACTTTTATTACAAGTGAAGCTAGCAACATCATTGGATTTTAATAAATTATGGACGGACAAAGTCTCGTTTATTAAAATTACTAACTAGAAATGAAACATTAATTTGTTATTCAATTAGATTGTTAACGTTATATCTTAAAAATTAAGTACATTTAGTCCATGCCACTAAACGTTCTATTGATCACGCCATTCGACGAACCGTCTGCAATGGCTGAACAAACGTACCGAAATCCGCCAGGCAAGTTCACATCGAAGGTGTGACATTACTTCGGTATTTCCATTTAGGATGATAAAAAGGCAGTAAGCAAAAGGTGTCTAAATGTATCATTAACTAGTAAATGGAGCGAGAAGATATTGTTGTTTGGTGTTATTTAACTTGTTTTTGTCGCTATGTGATAACAGCTTATTCGTTTTAAATGTCTTCATGCACTCTGTACATGTACGTACATTAGTGTTTCACAAAGTATGTGATCTTATTATTTAAAGTAAAATGTCTCTACGGCAGTCTTTGTCTTCATGAAATATGTAAGTGCTGATTCGTGGTTCTATCTGTGAATCGGTCACCCCGACTCGTGGATCGAATCGGATCGGCACTAACCTGACGATCCACAGCCCTATTATTACATGTATAATGTTCTGCTGTTTCAACCTAATTCATTAGGGAGAAGTTATAAACCTGGTACATGTAAAATAATGTCCCAGAGTCACCAATTTTTCATCCAATAATGATTAATGAGGCTACTCTGTAGAAATAGTGATGATGATGATGATTATGGAAGGGAGACAATCCAATTACATAAATAGACTTTAATCAAGGGATCACCAAAGACATTTGTCCAAAAAGGCTGCGTGTAAGGTACGTATTTTAGGCTGACTATTTAACAAGATTTTCTAACTATATAAATTTCAGAGAAAAGAAGCCAGTTTCCCTTTCATGCTGAGAATCTAGAAAGGGAACTACTGGTACCATAATTATTTTCTTCTTTGGTATGACGTGGCCTGGGATCAAACCCAGGACCTCTGCGGGCATATGCTCTACCACAAGACTGTTCTTTATACTGAAGTCTATATACCTTCTTTGTTAAGAAATTTATGGAACCTGTGCCATTTAATCAACAGCTCAAAGACTAAGGACTAAATTAAAGGCAACTCTGAAGTCTTATCCAGTACAGTACGAAACGGCATCTCTGCAGAACAGCAACCTTCAAGAAACGGCACTTTTATTTCCCCCGTTCATTTTCACTCTTTTTTTAACCTCCGTAGAATGACAGCTCCCCAGAACGGTAAACTACTGTCAAAATGGTTGCTCTATTGTGTGGTTTATTTGACCTCTAAGAAACGACAGGTGTGTTTTTACAACGGCATATTAGCACATTTACATAAACTCCATACAATGTTGATTTCTATTGTTCACGCCTTTTAGAAGATTATAATTATCTATTGTTCATCAATGTAATTAATATTTATAACATAGCCGATAGCCAGGTCCTAAGTAAATAACGACTGTCTATTTAATTTGATCAGGATATGAGACAATAACACTGTACTTCATGTACTCATGAGATGCATAAAAAGTCATTATAATGAATATTAAAATTCGTAAATTTATGAAATACCAAACAGTAGGTATAAAAAAACAAATCCACATACACACCAGTTATTGGTTAATCATAGCGTTCAAAACTGTCAATTGATCTGAATTTCTGATGTCAGTATATGCACTGACCCAGTTACAACTCATACGGGATAACGGCATGTGCCTCAAAATATTGTGGACTTGATTTATAATGTTGAGAGTTGAGTTGATAGTAAATACTAGACCCCAAATTTTATATCTAATTAAGATTGTTTATACAGCAAAATAGTTACGAGTATTTCTAATTGCATGTACTCAATCACAAAATGCAGCAATTTAAGAAAACCTTGAATACGTACAGTCAACAGTCTATGAATGACAGACTCTAAAACAACCAACCTCCAGTCAGAGTGACACCTCTGCAGAGCGGCAGATATTTCTGTCTCTGCTGGATGTCGCTGTACGGAGGTAATACTGTATTCTCGATATCGACATTACTCAATAAAACCCGTTTTTCCGGAACCGAAATTTCGCGGTCAGGGGGTTAGCGAGCAATAAGCGGTAGTGTATATAATTATTCTTTTTTCAACGTTTAAACATGAAAAACATATAAAACAATCGTACACATTATCATTAAACATCTTTGTTTTTAAACTTTAGCAAGAATTATCATAAAAAATGCTTAATATTTGAAATATTGCATTTTATTCTACACTGCCGCTTCCGTAGCTAGATACCAATGGCGAGAAAATATACACATTTTTCAAGTTAAACATATTATTTTGGCGAAAATATTGTCAGCGAGATCGTAAAATTGTGTTGTCATTGTTTACTAGTAAGACTTTTTACAAATTCTTATCATTCGGCTTAAATAATCGCGATTATTGTACCTGGTTGCTCTATACGCTATATGCATTTTCCCCTCTGACGTACATTCAGAATATCTCGCACATTGTCGCTCAATAAATTCCGTTATCCCAGAAAACGGATTTTAACCTGTAATGTCGATATGGTGAATAGTACATATATTCATAAATATTCCTAAAACATGAACCTACATAACAGTGATACAGTAAAAGTTTAATAACATTATCTGATTATGAGCCTAAATTGACTAAAACTAAATTGCTAAAAGCCACAAGACCACACGTAGTAAACCGAGAACTTACATTTCACTGATGTATTCCTTACACCAGCACTATGGAATGCCCTGACAGGTAAATCACTTCTTTTTACCAAAGCCATATCGGTGTTTAATTATTTATCAATTAGGTAAAGAAGCACCTGTCATTTGTCCGCCATATTGTTTACACTGGTAACGAAACACAAACAATTAGTTCCGTATTTAATAAATGTGATTAATAAGTAAAATTAAATTATAATAAATCAAATTAGATCTATATTAATAAGTACGGTACTCGTAATTTCGTAAATGATAAAACTCGTCGTGAAGAAAAACAACTTTATGATTTTGTGAAGTAATCCGAATATGCGGCATTGAAGCTATCAACTATGGCAGAACTTCCAAATCTCGGAAAACACTGCTGTTTTGTGCACTGTAAACAATTAGGTAAACAACTTTCAGTCAAAATCAAACTTTATATATATGCGCATTTAGTGGTTCAAATATTTGATGTACAAATATTCTCGTTTATTTCAGTGAGGGTAAAATGTCTTTCTTGCATTATTTCGGATATCACAATATTTTCGGATAGGAATTGTCAAAGAGGTATAGTTTTACCCAGCCTGACCTGTTATCCTGGCTCGGTCCTATATGTACTAAAATTTACTCATTTACCCTTATAAACTGTCGCAAATGTAAATCAAACTCAGATCAGACAGTTACAAATCCAGGCTATTTCGTATTGTTGTTATATCGTAACCAGGCTTATTCGTTACCGTCGATTTTCGGCTATTTCGTAACTATTTACGAAATTATTTATACATTTTATATATCAAACTATTTTAACATCTTTTCTGTAAACAATTTAAATGTATTTTAATCGGGCACTTTTTAAATTTTATTATTAACTTATGTTTTTCAGATTTTCTTCCTTTTGAATGTGATGGGTGTGGAAAAATATTTTGGTAAGGATTCTTGATACATGTATAGATTTGTCTGTGTGTTATTAATATTAAATATTATTGGATTGTGACAGAGTAAATGATAATTCTGAATAGGAATTAGTAAACAGATATAAATATTCTATATAATATATACCGTAATATTGTTCTTTATTTTTTCTATAGACATAAATATAATTAAAGTATTGGGTTAAACTTTTATTTATGCAAACAGTCAGACCTTTACTGTATACCTTGTTATGTACCAGACTAACACTCTTTTTCAGTTCTGAACATAGAACAAAAGACGGCCACAGCTGTACAAAGGTAAAAACTTCTTTCAGAATTATATGATTATGAAGATACCGGGATGTAAGAAAGAGTTGCCCTTGTTGAGGGTATCTATTGTTTTGATTTTGTATTAAATATTGGTATCACATCATACAATGAGCTTGGTATTACTTTATGCATGTATCTGTCATTGACAGATCTACGTGTATGGCTGAAAAATTGTTTAAAACAGCATATCTTTTTCAGTCTGATTGATTTGTTTCAAGTCTTACAGGTTTTCTGAATTTTCGGTAAAAATTTCAGGAAGTCCTGCTTACAGACTTATCAGTTGTATTATTGAAAGAAAAACACTTTACAAAGGATTAGGTTCATTTATGTCTTGATTTTGCCCTGAGTTTTGTCAAAAATAAAAATGCATGTTCTTGTCCTTTGCTTAAAATATTTTCACTTTTTCAGGAACTTATACAGACCAGTGGTTGTGAATATTCTGGAGCTAGGGGTTATACTTGTAGTCTGAATGAATGTAAGAACAGGGAACTCACAGAAATCATATGTGAGAAATGTCAGCTTTCTTTTTGTTTGAGGTAACGTTTATAGTCTATCAATTACAGTCTATTAATTACTGTAAAGATGACCGCATTGGAAATGAAAAATGGGGGGTGTATAATAAGTTTGTGGACTGTATTTGTAATGGCTTAAGGGTAGAATCAAGTACCGGCCCACCTTAAGAAAGAATTTAAGGTGCTAGGACAATGATTGGATTTGTGCTTTAAACGAGATCAAAAAGAATGGTGGCTAAAATTTGTTAGAAGAGAAAATTGTGTCCCTAGGAAAGGGCCTCTACTGTTTCAATTTTGCATCAATTGGTATCTGGTAAAACATAAAACAATGCAGGATGATTAAATAATTCCTGGAAATCCGGTTAGGCACATGTACTAAATATAATAAAAACAAACAAAACAATTTGATTTTTGTTTATTTTTTCATTTTTAGTCACAGACATCCACAGGATCATAAGTGCAGTAAATATGTGGACCCAGCAATCAGTTCCATATCCAAGACTGCTGATCATGTTAACCAAATCATTGGTAAGTCCTGGGTACTGTTTTATCAAAGCACTTAGAAAATTCATAAACTTATGTCAAAATTTAAATTCTTTATAATCTAGATATACAGTATAACCTCCAGAAACGGCACCTCTGAGAAGCGGCAACCTCCGAGAAGCGGCACTTTTATTTCCCCCGTTCGTTTTTACTCTTATTTTGACCTCCGTAGAACGACACCTCTGCAGAGCGGCAAACAGCCATTTAAATTGTTTACCTTATGAATGGTTTACCTCTGAGAAGCGACAGGTGTGTTTTTACAACGGCATATTCACATGTGTTTACATAACTCCATACGATGTTGTTTTCTATTTTTCGCACCTTCGTGGATTAAAATAATTATCGCTCACCAGGTAACAATAGCCGATAGCCACGGGCGCAAGTAAATTAGCGACTGTCTTTGGGATCAGTTCGACAATATGACACAGTATAACACCGTGCATACCATGCACTTGATTAGATGCATTAAACTCAATTTTTTTTAAATCAAAGACTAAGTCGTTATTAATAATTAAAAATGAAAGATCAATACGCGCTTATCAATCAGTTTAAGAAAGGAAATTCGCGTACACGTTGTGTTAATGGTTAATCACGTCGTCTAAAACTGTCAATTTCAGCATATGCACTGACCAAGTTACACGCGAGAGGTAAACAAATACCGATCGCGTGTGCAAATTGTGTAGTGCGCGTTATGATGTAATAGAGATTTTAACACTTTGAAGGTAAACAATTCAATTGCATGTGCGTAAAAAAATATGGATTTGGTTTACAATGTTGAGAGTTGCGTTTTTGTATCTAATCAACGATCTTTATAAAATAATCGTCAGAATTATATCGCAAAACGTGCAGCTACGATAATAGATCGAATTTTATGCACTTAATCACAAACAAACGACATCAATTTAAGATTACCGTATTTACAAACACTCAATAGTCTATGAACGACATTTTAAAACAATGGACCTCTACAGAGCGACCCCTCCGCAGAGCGGCAGTTTTTTCTGTCTCCGCCGGATGTCGCACTACGGAGGTTAAACTGTAACTACAAATTGTGGTCAATGTATCTGCTATATTAACAATGATTCAGTAAAGATCTCCTATAAAGCCATATCAGTCCCAAATTCGTAGTTGTAAAAGAAGTATAAGGACTTTAAATTTGAGTTTAAGAGTAGGTGCTTAATAATGGTCAATCCATGAATTGTATGTTGGTTTTAAACTTACATTGTCAATGCAATTATGGAACAAACACGTATGATCAAGAGCAAAAATATACTTCGGTTAAGGTTTGAGCCATGTACCATGAATAATTTAAATAAAAATGCATCATACTTATCACTGTATGACTTTTTGGGAGACTATAAAATTGAATGTGTATAGTCAGTGTGTGACTTACTGTGATAACCCAAAGTTGACTCTTTTATACACCGTGAGTATTAACACTACTCTTTCACCAGGATCCAGCAACCTCTCCATGTGTAGAGGAAAATCACCATTGTATATCTGTTCTAATTTCTATCCACAGCCTCTAAACCTGTAGTCATAACAACGAGGAAAGGACAAGGTGCAAGGTCCAGTAAGACCGCCGCTAAAGTTGCCTTGATGAAGATGAAGATGAATGCTGAGGGAGACAATGGATGTCCTGTGACAGAGAGAGTATATATACGTGTATACCCACCAGCGCAGTGTAATAAAGAATCTAAACCTATGTTTTTCTCAAAGGTAAGGTCTCAAGAGTATCTCTTGAATTTGTTAAATACAGTAGATCGTTGATGCCTCAAACAGGTTCTTCAGTCCCAGCAAAATGTTGATGTACTAGTATAAAGATGATGGCTTGAATTTTTTCCTAGTCTGAAGGCAGTTGGAGACATCATAGTTCTACTGTAAATGACATCACATTTGTGTGACACATGATTGTCAAAATATTAAGATGCAAGAGAAACCTGATAGATTGGCTTGGGGCCATGATAGCCACCTGTCTACTAGAGCTATTCGTTCTCTTTCAGATCAATCGTCAGTTTGACCATCAATTAAATTCATGTAATACATGTATACATGTTTATTTTCTGCTAATATGAAACCATTAATATAGTTCAGAGAATTTGACACGATGCTTGACCTTTAAATTAACATAATTTAACAGCTGATATAGTGTCTATATTTATAACCCCGGCTGTATGTTTACATAAGCGGAGAGTATTACGAAAACGCTCCAGGTGTAATACCAAAACAAATCTACTAAAGAACCGATATCCTTTCCGCTACCACGATTTTTGGGGGGTTATGAGAAATTCATATTGTCCCTATACCCCGTCCCTGAGACACTATTGACTTGCAGCACTGATAAAAACTCGATACATCCGGCTGCTACACACCTACCTCAAAGCGAAACTAGAAAAAAATGTCAATATTTCGACTTAAGGTCACCGGAAATGACGATGTGACGGTGACCCTTGCGCGAAAAACTTTTTTTTTTTTTTTTTAGCTTGACAGGCTTACTTTTTGGCCCCTTTAGGGCATTGGTCCTGACCCCTTTGTCTAGCTTTATAATCCTGCTATAGAAAAATAAAAACTTTTTGGCACTAAATGTTAATGCAATTCCACAGGGAATCGTACCGCAATGGCGGGTAGGACCAGTAATTTCAGTTTTGTAAAATCTACGTTCAAAGCCCTCTTTAAAGGGGTCTAGCGGGCCCAAAAACCTGTGCACGACCCTGGGCCCGTAATTTCATGTAGTCTGGGATGCCTGTGTACCCATGAGAGCAAATTTCCCGAATTTGGGCATTTAGGTTGAAAACTACGGAAGACCAAAATGGCCATCCCGGCGAGTCTGCATTAGTACGCTATGGTAGCGGAAAGGATATTGCACGAAATTTATATATTCAACACAATTACCTTGTAATATATTCATGCATAAAGGTCAGGATCATGTCAAATTCTCTGCTATATTAATCCAGAATTTTTAGATGTGAGACACTGTAAATCTCTTTATATTAGGATGTTCTTTATTTTGCAACTTTTGGTTACAGATTTTTTTGTCATGTATTTATAAATTCACAACCAAAGGTTCTAGGATAGGTTTTCATGTGATGAAAGCGTATTGAAAGGTTTTATGATTTTGTGAGGTACTCAATTTTCGAATAAAAGCAAAAATACTGTACCTCATCTGTAAAGCAATACCCTTTGGGATCTGCAAATATTGGCCATTGTGTAGAAGTTGTTGATCTACAGAAGTTCTTAGAGTAAATATCACCTAATGGAAATTATACAGGTGTTATAGAGAGGTTGTTGCCCTACAGAGGGTTGCTCTGGAGAGGCTGTACTGTAAAAGCATTGTAAATAACACCTAACATAGTACAGTAAACAAAATAAAATAATTCATATATAATATTATTACAGACTTGGAGTGTTGGTAGAGTAATTGATAGTATAGCCAGTAGATTAAAGATACAGAATAATAACAATATTCATTTAGCAAAGGTAAGTCGTTTCTTCACCGTTATTACAAACAATT
Source organism: Spisula solida (assembly GCA_947247005.1). Lineage (NCBI taxonomy): Eukaryota > Metazoa > Mollusca > Bivalvia > Venerida > Mactridae > Spisula > Spisula solida. The sequence goes on from OX365949.1 coordinate 43,480,457, forward strand.
TCATATTCAACCTCATCAAAGCATGATATATTTGAATGGACTTCATCTAATAGTGTTATTGTACTCATAATGGGAATCATTGAAATGTACTAAATTCTTCAGATTTTTTCTATAAGGAAATAATTTCCGAATTTTGTCCATTTCCTATCTAAGGGAGGTAATTTCCGAAATTTTACCATTTTCTTCTAAGGGAGATAATTTTTAGAATTTAGACAATTTTTCCTATCAAAAGGATGTAATTACAGCAAAATTGAATCCATTTCCTCCTAAGGGTGGTTCTTTAAGAATTTAGACCATTTCCTATTTAAGTGAGGTTCTTTCAGAATTTAGACCATTTCCTACATAAGGGAGGTTCTTTCAGAATTTAGACCATTTCCTATCTAAGGGAGGTTGTTTCCAAATTTTGACCATTTCCTATCTATGGGGGTTAATTTTCGAATTTTGACCATTTCCTTCTAAGGGAGGTAATTTTTAGAATTAAGACCATTTTTCCTATTAAAGGGAGGTAATTTCACCAGAATTTAATCCATTTCCTTTCAAGAGAGGTTCTTTCAGAATTAAGACCAAATTATTAAGGGAGGTTATTTCTAAATTTACATCATTTCCTATCTAAGGGAGATAATTTCCAGATTTACACCATTACCTATCCAGGGGGGGATTAATTTCCAAAGATATTATTCTAAGGGACTAGATTTCAGTTGTTTAAGATTTCACCCACTGAAATTATATTTGCGTTGTATTCCCTGCCTAATTATTTGGTAATATGAATATATTTCATTTTATGGATTTTCGCAACAAATGTTATTTGTCAGTTTTTATGCTGAATACTTTTATTTCCTTTTCAGAAATTGAGGTTATTTCGTACAGATGATGGAAATATTTTACCCACTGACTGTGACATTGATACTTTATTAAAACAAGAACTTGTGTTTAACGGATCTTCACTGATCTTGGAATATGTGGACGATGATATCATAGTACTAGATGATTTAACAGTGTACAAATTATCTTGACATAATAATGTTAACAGTTTACAAAATAATATATGTATTGTCCTTGTTTGTTTCATTTTATTAGTTTGACTTTTTGAAGAAAAAAGTCGAGCTATTGTCGTATGATGAGATGACAATGGGAAACAAATCGATCCAGCATTTTATAAGAGTTATTTCCCTTTTCTGACTTAGAATTTTTACCAAAAAATATCCACTTGAAACCATTACAAGGCGAGTCTATCCTGACAAGGCTGGTGTCCCTGTGACCTATATTTATGAGTTAATTGCCCTTGTTACTCTTAGGGTTTTCACTCACACATGAGCAAGGGTACTATCCAGTACGAGAAAGTGTAGCCTTCAGCACTGGCAGGCAGTGCTCTTTATTTTAAGCTCACATTCTTACCGGGCTGAAAATGACAAGTTTTAGCTCACCTGTCTCAAACGACAAGTTGAGCTTTTGTGATCACTCTTTTGTCCATTGTCCGTCCACAATTGCTTGTGTAAATACTAGAGGTCTCACATTTGGTCTGATCTTGATGAAACTTGGTCACAATGATTATCTCAACACAATCAAGGTCAAGTTCAATATTTGGTCATCCGGGTCAAAACCTTCACTAAATTATAGAAAAATGTGTAGTCACTGGAGGTCACAATTTTGGCCTAATCTTTATGAAACTTTGTCAAAATGATCATCTCTACGAAATCTGGTCACGTTCGATATTGGGGTTTTGTGTCAAAAACTAGGCCATCGGGTCAAATCATAGTAGAACCTTGCCTAGTCACTAGATGTCACAATTTTGGCCTAATCTTTATGAAACCTTGTAAAGTTGCAACTCTATCCGTGCTCCCAAACCGATGTTTAGGCCTTCCAAAGGCACACTTGTACTCGCAAAAAGGATGATGTTAGGTCTGTGAGGTTAAATAGTTCAATACTATCTCAAACTCCTTAATTTCGGACAATGAATGTGAGATTTGAACATTCTTTTCTGTGTGTCATGTATAAACGGGCACTATCAGCTTTATTCCGCATGGATAGCATTCAAGACTGTTCGAATAGTTCATTTCGACCTTCGTGGCCATTCACAAGTCGTTAGATCCAAAAGAAACCGAGCACTGCTGGTAAGGAATATAACCACCACTACTCACCCGTCATCAGTATTTACCGGTATCTCTGTTAGGTACTCATCACTCGATTGGACATTCATCAGATTATACCGTGTGTACTAGTAGATTGGAGTTAGCTTGAAACGTATCCATGATTAGCATGCAATCACGGGACTCCGACAATAAAGTATATTACAAAAAACTTCATACTCTCTTCTGTATAAACTGTACACATAACACGACAACCTTGGCGTCGACATCAGTGACGACCTCAGATGGAACACCCACATAAACAGGATAACAACACAAGCAAACAAAACACTTGGCTTCCTCAAACGTAACATCAAAACAAAACATCAAAACATAAAATCTACTAATAATAATCTTGTATGTACATCTTTTTCGGCCTATTAAGAAGTCCCCACCAGTTCCTCAAACGTAACATCAAAACAAAACATGAAAACATAAAATCTCTAGCATACACAACTCTAGTTAGACCACAACTAGAATATGCATCATCCATTTGGTCACCACATACACAGGTCAACATTAACAAGCTGGAAATGATACAAAGACGTGCTATTAGATGGGTAAGATATGACTACTCCCGATATACCAGCATATCGGACTTACATAATACACTAGGATGGAGCCCCCGTGAGAACAGACGCCTTGCCTCCAAGCTAGTCTCATTCTACAAGATTTGTAATAATCTTGTTCAGCCTATTTAGAAGTCCCCACCAGGACAACAAGGTACATGCACCCCAATAGTCACCGCCCCATGCAAGCTAACTCGAAATTCTTCAAGTTTTCCTTCTTCCCCCATACCACAAGCCTGTGGAATAGGTTACCTTCCCACATCGCGAGATAGATAGATTTGTTAAATTATACGGTTAGTTATTAATCTGCAAGGGTTGCTAAACGTGTGATCTAATTTGCATACACATACATGTACTATCATAATTATTTCCTATATAAAGGATGGTCCTAAATAAAAATAATGTAACTTATATACGAATCTCTCAAGTGTCAAAATGTCTTCTCAAGAACTTGTACAATTATAAATTGCGAATAAGCGTTACTGTGTTCTCGATTTCTATTGGTCAGTAGTGTGACTTGTTTTAAAACGTGTTTTCATGGTCGATCATATAGAAGTTTGTTTGCAATAATATTCTCGAATAAATGTGTATGAACGGACTATATACGGGAGCATTCTATTTACTAAAAAATGTCAGACAAAGCCCCTTTACTGACCACAGAGATACGTGTGTATAAGCGACGATGGTGGATACTAGGTGTGTTTTGTTTGCCATGTATTCTCCAGACCCTAATCTGGAACACGTGGGGACCTATTGCAGAATCTGCAGAAATAGTTTTCAATTGGACGGATGGAAATATTGCATTTGCATCAAACATTGCGGACATTAGTTACTTGATATTTGTGATACCACAATGTATTGTGATGGATATAAAAGGTTTACGTTTCTCTGTGCTAATGTCTACTACCATGTTTATGTTTGGTTCCCTTATTCGATGTTTTTCACTGGACCCAACGGCAGCGACAATCACCGCGTTCATTTGTGGCTTCAGCAATGGGATTGCAGCATCGATACCGTTCTCAGCTCCACCTTTAGTCGCCAGCGTGTGGTTCCCACCCTCAGAAAGGCCAGTAGCCACGGCCATAGGATCATTCTTTAATTATTTCGGAATTTCGTTGTCTTTCATCATCGGTCCACAATTGGTACCCGGTCCAATATTTGCTGATGCGTTGAATGAAACTACGAACAATTCAGCGGAATGGGGGATTGAGAATGTTACAACACTGGTACCCGGTTCTGTAATAAACATTGACATCATGAAACAAGGCGTTTTAAACTATCTTTATACACAAACAGCCATAGCTACAGTGGCCTTTGTTTTGATATTGGCGTATTTCCCGAAACAACCTCCATTACCTCCAAGTATTACAGCATCCATACCAAGAACAGATTACAAACATGCTGTTCTAAGCATACTGCGCAATGGTCCTTTGTGGCTGATTGTTGTTGCCGGTTCCTTGGCAATAGGTGTGACTGGAATATGGATTGCGATTCTGGATGTGGCATTAAAACCTCTAGGAGTATCACAAATTGATGCAGGATGGATAGGATTCTGGCATACGTTAATTGGTTGTTTCTCAGGAATAATAATCGCCAGATTCTCAGAGTTCTTCAATCGACGGAGAAAGGTGTTTTTGATCATTCTGTTTTTACTAGCAATGCTATGTTGTATCTGGTTAAATTTGATATGCAGCGAAATTATTGCTTTCGATCTACGTTCATTGTACGCTTCTTGTATTATGTTAGGAATTTTCATCTATGGAACTACGCCGTTGTTTTATGAAATGTCAGTAGAGGCGTCGTACCCCGTAGCTGAGGGCATAACGGGCGGTTGGTACACCCTTATCAATAATGTATTTGGAATAACGTTTTTATCGCTAGTTTCCGTTCGAAACCTTGGAACTTCATGGATGAATTGGACTGTGTTAGGTGCTATCGTAGTAGCCCTTCCTTTGTTATTTGTGTTTCCAGAGCGATACAAGAGAACAGATATTGATTTGAATACGACAGACAATACGCAACGATTTTCAAAATGAACTAGCCCATCACTAGATTCTTTACAACCGATAGACTGTACATACTGTTGAAAGTAGTCGCCTCCATTATTATCCAGTATTAACAATGTGTTAAAATAAGTAATACATGTATATTGAAAGTGAATTATCATGAAACCAAAATGTTTTCATTTTATTCAAATTAGAATTGTAGACGGAAGTATTAGTTATAATACTTATGATGATACATGTAATATGTATATATAGATAATACATTTTATATTTGACCACTCACATATAGATGATATTGAATAATTGTGTACTCATTGATTGTATATGTCTATTGTATTTGAAAATAAACTCTAAAAAACTCCATTCTGTATCCGGTGTTGAATGGTTTATATAGATACATTTGATATGTATAGAACGTGTTTTGGCATAATTATGTAAGTATAGCACTTGCAAACTGTACAGAACAATAGGCAACCAGTGTGTACCATCACGACTGGTACACAACAGATTGAATAATTTAACAGATATACCAACGCTAGTTTCACTGTGTTATAAAGTGGAAAACCAATGAATGAGACCGGTACTGTTAATGAATGAATCTAACCAAATCACTAAAAATAAATTAAATGATTATTACGAAATTGTTATGGATGCTATAGACGAAGTTACAAGTTACGCGGAAAAGATAAAAAAGAGATTTGGGCGGTGGATATAGAATAACTGTTTCTGAGTACGCATCAACTACGAAATTCGATGATTAAAATGATACTGACATAGACGTAAATGATGACTGTTTCGAAATACTTGTAGGCGGAAAGGTTTTAAAAAATATGTTTTTGCAAAAACTAAAACGCAATGAGTACACTGATAATGTAACGTAGGACATAGGCGTAATTAGTTACTGTTCCTGAGTTCGATGAAAGATAATAAAAAGATAATTGTTGATGTTGAGGTAGACAGAATTACTGTTTCTGAGTACGAGGAAAGAAAAACAGACACTTTAGATGTGGATATAGAAAGAGTAACTGTTTCTGAGTACATTAAATAGAGTTATATATTCGTTGCAAACATGTCAACTGACACAATACCTTTGGTGGAGCCAGAGACGCGCGTGTTTACAAGAAGGTGGTGGATTATGTGCGTGTTTTGTTTAACATGTTCACTACAATCCATGGTTTGGAACACGTGGGGTCCGATTGCTGAATCTGCTGAAATTGTCCTGGATTGGAATGACGGAAATGTTGCTTTAATAAATAATCTAGCAAACATCAGCTATTTTATTCTTGTGTTGCCATTGTGTATGCTAATGGACACAAAAGGACTAAGATTTGCGATGATATTGTGTACTTGTCTGCTTCTGATCGCCTCGGGGATTCGATGTTTCTCTTTAGAACCTATACCAGCGACTATTACAGCGTATATAGGTGGGTTCATACAAGGTATTGCAGGTTGTGTACCGTTTGCGGGTCCACCTCTTGTGGCCTCGGTTTGGTTTCCACCTTCAGAGAGGCCAGTCGCCACGGCTATAGGATCCTTTTGTAATTATTTCGGCGTTTCGTTGTCATTTATTGTCGGTCCGCAGTTTGTGCCAGGTCCTGTATATGGCAATGATCTCTCAGAAACAAACGACAGTTCTGTGACAAACGATACAACAATGGAAGCACTCCATGTTGATAATATTGAAGACATGAAACAAGGAATATTTAATTTGCTGTATACTCACACCGGGGTCTCTGTTTTAGCATTACTCCTCGTGCTAGCATATTTTCCAGCCAGACCACCGCTGCCTCCCAGCATAACAGCATCAATTCCAAGAACTGATTATAAACAATCACTTTTGGATATGATACGGAATGGTCCATTGTGGCTTATAATCGCTTCCTCGTTGCCGTTGGGTATAGCTGGGGTATGGATTGCGATTCTGGATGTGGTATTAAAACCTTTAGGAGTATCACAAATTGATGCGGGATGGATGGGATTCTGGCATACGTTAATTGGTTGTTTCTCAGGAATAATAATCGCCAGATTCTCAGAGTTCTTCAATCGACGGAGAAAGGTGTTTTTGATAATTCTGTTTGTGCTGGCAATGCTGTGTTGTATTTGGTTAAATTTGATATGCAGTGAACTCATTGCGTTCGATCTAAGGTCATTATACGCCTCTTGTATTATGTTAGGAATTTTCCTCAATGGAACGACGCCATTGTTTTATGAAATTTGTGTAGAGGCGTCGTACCCCGTAGCTGAAGGTGTAACGGGTGGATGGTACACTCTCGTTAATAATCTAACTGGAATTGTGTTTTTGTCGCTTGTGTCTGTTTCTAGCCTGGGGACATCATGGATGAATTGGACTGTGTTAGGTTCTATCGTGGTAGCTGTACCTTTGTTATCGGCTTTCCCAGAGCGGTACAAGAGAACTGACATTGATTTACATATATATGACAAGAACACACCTATGCCAAAGTGAACCAGCTCAATGGTAATCGTGTTGCCTGGTTCAGGAGGGTGTCGTATTGTTTAGCTGTTAAGTTTCAATTATTTCTTGTTCATTATTATTTTGTCACATTGATTTGTACTTGTGGAATCTGATCAATGTGTTCTGTTTTTATTGAATGCTGCCTTGTCCGTCCGGTTTTTATCTTGCTTTTCTATCGACCTATACGTTTACCAAAATAATAATCAAAAATCGACTAGGGCGGGCAGCACTCAACTTAAACAGCCGAGCACAGAAAACATTACATATCATAACTACACCGCATAATGTCCAACACACAACTGAACAAATAACATTAACTTATCCACTGAATAAAACGAATAAGCGACAAATGTGTTGTTATTGTATGAAGTTAATACATGTGTTTGCTTGTTTCTTATGTGCTAGACGCTATATACAGGAACGTACAATCCATAAAATTTAGCGGTCAATTCACCTGATCAGTTGTCATGGATTCAGTTTGGCTACTAGTATAATGTCAGCACTTATATTGTCTTCTGCAATGAACTGAGTAGTCTGACAACTTTTCAGCATGTTAAGGACACAACCAAAGACAATCCAACTGAAAATCAAAACTTCTTACCCAACCCTTGGACCAAGTACAGTGCTGCCGAAGGACAGTCTAGCACTAGGTGCTTACCTACTGAATTAGCATTGTATTTTTCTCTCGGCTGTTCTGTTATTATGTATATAGTTTACATGTCTTTAATATTTGTCTCATCGTGCAAGTTATTTGTTGGAATAGTCTTCTGAACACTTATATAAATGTAAGATAACACACATACATGTATACTTTGTCTCATCGTGCAAGTTCAAATGTCGATTGGAACACACATATGATTACTGGTTTAACGTGACTGGCACATTGCAAATGAACATAGACTTCGAAATCCAATATTAAAATTGTCAAAGCTGAGGACAATCTTAACTAACACGAAGTGTATCCATTTCATAATTTAATGCATGTAGTTGCATATATTAACGACGACCCATAATATGCTCAGAACATTCAATATTTAGGCCGATTATTTTATCCTCATTTGGTATTCCGTACGTTATGTTAATCGGCGGTATTGTCAATGGTCATGTTGAGATGTGTCAGCTGCTTGTTGAAAAGTAAGTACTTGTGTATATAATTAATTCCAAGAATACTGGTTAGGCCAACTGACCGCTGCGTAAGACAAACCTTGATACGAGAAAATAACGTAAAAGATAATTACATGTCGGACAGGAAAGGCAGCACTTAGCAAAAACAACAGAGCACAAAGACACAAGAAGAACAGTGCTAGGTGCTAGGCTACGAGGAAGTGACCCTGGCTATAATATTAATGGTTTAAGAAGGTTATAGTGTACTATGAGATAAACACAAATTTAAAATCTTTGATGAACATTGATAGTTTACACCATTTTTACTCAAACCTTTTGTATAATATGACGACACGAAACAATTTAAGTTTACGAAGACGATTTATTTCAGAATGGCACAGAGACAATTGTAGAACAGAATCTAGGTATGGAATGTAACATTAATACAACAATACTATCTTACAGAGAAACAGTAATAAAGAAAGAATACTTCTATTTCATAATACTCTACACTACAATCACATCTCAAATACTGGAGTAGGAATATAATATATATACATGCACAGTCATTCAACCAATCAATCAATCTGCCCTATCAACATTAAGTAAATTAATCAAGATTCTAAGTGTTATGGGGCAATTAAATGTACTACAGAAGTTATGGCCGACAGTACATATGATCACATGTAAGTCTAATAACAAATAGAATATTACAAGCCACACAATAGTGCCACTGTGGTTGAAACAAGAGGGTCATTATAGCTCTATGTCTCTCACTCGAGTGATATCCACAAGTTTGGACTCAAAATATGATGGAAAGTCCTTGTTTATTAAATTTTGTACTCGTATGTAACACACAACTACTTCGTGCTTATGTGTGCTAGGAAAAGACATACTAGTTACTCAATTAATATTGATCATGTACTAGTAAAGCTAACATTTGGTAAAGTAAATACGACCCTTTCATGGATAAGCCCTTTCATATCATATGCATGGGTGGAAGTTTGAAATTCAGAAACACCTGAAATCCTCAAAAATCGACAATTTATATAAGGAAATTAAAGAAAAACGGGCTAGTTGGTACTCTCAAAAACCTGGAGTTCAGGTATGTGCCTGAAAACTTTCACCCATGCACATGTTAAGCACCGATGCAACTTTATTCTAGATTTCAAAATATCACACATATATACCAAAACTCATTCTACTACATGGTTAACTAATCAGCACGCATACACCAGGGAATGATAATACTTTAGCAGACTCTCGATCACGGCATGGTTTCAAGCTGACCACTTCTCAGAGATCCGTGGTACTGCAAGGTACTCTTTTAACAAAGTCACTTACGGATACGTTAAACTTACGTTCAAATCTAAATCCGACATAACACATGTACATGTATATATTTCTTTAATGTTCAACTGGAAATTTTAGACATGTATTGTTTGTAGAAGTGCATTAACTTGGTCATTATTAGTATTAAATATCTATTTACCACACGGATTTTGTTTGTAAAAGAATTATACAGCAGTTCATTTTTAAGATTTCCGCAAGTTCTTGGATAAAACAGTACCTAGATGTCAAGACCACTCAGTAAGATGATTGAATCGTCTTTGGAAAGAGTCTTTGGAAAGAGCGAGACGACCGGAAACAGACAATAAAACAAATATATTTTATGTCGCATCTACATACTTGTCGTACATTTGTGTATTAGATGCTTCCTGCAGAAATAAAATTGATACAAATGTACAACAAATTATCATCTACGCGTAGAGCTACACACTTAACTTATTTGGTTTTAACAATAGGTGACAACATAACAATTGCACAACATTTGGAGTTATGAATTAACTGCTACTGTAAATGAGCTATATCTAGAATCTACTACAATTACAATAAACATTATTTGGATGCACATATGTCACCGATTTTGAAAAGCAAGGGTTTCCATGTTATAGCTGAACAAGGACACTGCCACATTTTTTCTTTTCTAGTTGCAGATTTTAATGGATAAAAATCACGGTTACGTACATTATCAAAACGATCATTTCACTGAATTAGTATTATTTCAATATCCCATTCGAGTGCCCCAAATGAGTTTTCTTTAAATGTAATTTAAGTAAGAGCAACTTGTCTCCTATTTGCTTGAAACTGATGAACTTATAATGAATAAATATGTTTGTCATTGGAAATAAAGTTATATTTAAAATACTTGGTTACCTTACTCTATAACAATGAAATAAATAGAATTTTTGTATTTGTTCGAAAGTTATTTCCACTTTGAGTGTCTGTCTTAAATAGGGTGCATGGATGGCGTCACCTATGTAACGAGTACTTTGTACACATTTCAAAAATATGTTTTCGTTGGCTGACCACCTAAACGTTTGCTTATAAGACTAAAAGTTATTACAATTTTAGTCATTTCCGACTGCTTTCTATACATTAGTGATCATCTATACAAATCGATTGCATCTATTCTACTGTCATGTTTGCCAAAGTAGGAATGGATACCAATATGGCAAAATAATTATTTCTAAATCTCTATATCATTCTCTCAGATTTAATAAATATAATCGTATGTGATTACCCTATACAGGCATGTATACACTATGGAACAATATAACGATTAGAAACCTATGACGCCATTGGTCTATGACGTCATGAAATGCTATTTTATTCTTTGGCACCACTAGCAGTTTCTTCAGGAATGTTGCTCGTGCTTGTAACCTCTTGTTTCATACAATCTTTTTCTACGTCAGATATATTGTTGCTGACGTCATCTTCATCGCTCGCGTTACCAATAGACGCTGGTGTCTCCTCGCTGGTACCACTACGTGATTCTGTTTGATGGTCGTCGTCAGATACTGGTTCCTAATACGAAGAAAAAAAGAATTGATTAGCTGCGGAGATAGAAATCCTGCAGGAAGAGTTATGTTAAATATTTCCACAGAATCGTGTACAAATCAATTAGAAATCAATTGTTAGTTGACGATTACTGCAGAATCAGGAGTACCATTCCTAATGTCTGGTCATATAACGATTCCGACTTGGACAAAATCTAAATCGCCCTCCGCTCTAAAGTTATAGTATTTAGATGTTATGGCTCATTGCCTTTGCGAGTAATATTACGACTAGTTATATGTTTTTGACACCTTTTAGAGGAACATTGCCTTGAATTAAAACATTAGAGAGTAATATAAGGTTCCGTGACTTTCCTGTCAGATTTTCTGTTATCGTTTTGAAAATATTTAATGGAGAATACTTATATATTGCAATTTTATAAATCTAGCTCCGAATGTATGCGAGTCGATTCGAATAAAGAATCTCTGTGAATAGTAATACGCACTATGGCATTGTGGGTCACATACCTTGTGTATCTTGACGTGTTCTTCCAAGGCAGATTTCCCCGAGAACAATTTACCACATGAGGTGCAAGGATATACTTTATCTCCACTGTGTGTCTTCATATGCTCCATCTTGTTACTCTTTTCTGTAATATAACAATCGGCGTTAGTTCTTTTGCGTGGCTACTGGCTTGACACACACTCCTGTACCATAAACTCCATTTCAGTTAATAAGATTTCAAATGGCCATTACTTTTTTATATATAAAGTTTTATTTCCTGCCGAAAATATTATTCGTTCTTTGGATTTCCGGATTTGTAGGAACCTTGTCATTAAACAACTTTGGTATAAATTTCACTTTCTCAAGGCGCATGTATTTATGAGCTACGTAACTTCTGTATATTATTATAACTTACTTGAAAATCGTTTATGGCAGATAGGACACTCGTGTTGTTTCTGTCCACAATGTGATGCTAGATGTGCCGTCAGTCCGCTAGATGTAGAAAACGTCCTTGAACAATTAGGACACGATATCTTGTTACCTGTGAAACAGTCAATAAATTTAAGTATAGTGCATGATAAAAGCATTAAAAAGATAATAAAAAATCGGACAGGGAAGGTAGCGTCAACAGAAAGAAAACATAAAAACAACACAGACCACAATTAAACATACAATCATACAATAGAGCAGAAAATACACGGATACAACTATCTGGAAAAATTAATGTACGTGATTTTATTTACATTATTACACTACCCAACACTTCGGGCAGTTTTCGAAGTGCAAAGGAAGCTGGTGGTGATATTTATTCGTATTTAATTCGTTAAACCATAAATAAGATGCAGTTAAACTTTTACCATCTGGTTGTTAAGCTGTGAAATAAACATTTCTTTGATTTATTATGGTATTAACATTCTGTTTGTATAACCTGCTGGCAATTTTAAGGTGACCGATTATAAGTGTTGAGTAGTGTATATCAACTGTCCGTATTAACTTTAAAGTGTTTGAATTTTCTTCATGATTGATACTGTAAAGTTACGAGGAACAGGTTTATTTGATCCAGTAACATGGGATTCTGAAATATCAAACCAAAGCATACGGAATACTATTACACATACTGAGATGAGCTTGTACGTTAAATCAGTATGTGTAATGGCATTCCGTATGCTTTGATTTGTAGTGTTGATCATAATCTAGTCCAATGGATTTAAAATAATGGAACATATCGTTTACTGCTATGGCCAATCGTTTGTAAAACAAGTTTTCATATGCTGACCATGGATAAAATATATATGGATTAATTATACAACTCAAACTTTGATAATGGTCAAGAATCAAATATTAATGTCCGTCTCACGTTAACTGACAGAACTTACTGTAAAAGCATTTATTTTCGCGAGGCTAAATTTTTGCGAATTTCTAATTGGAAGAAGTTCGCGAGGGTTAATGTTTGCGAATTTCAAATTTCAGAAAAATAAACTTCTACTTTGTCGTCAATATCCCTGGTGCATTATTTAGTTGTCACGGCGTGATAATCACTTTGGTAATTACGACTATTGTTTGTATAATATAATGGTCATCTATCCAGGCGTATTAATTCTTAATTGGCCGATTGGCTAGCTTGTTGGTATTTACTAGTACTCAATTAAGCCAAACCAGAATGTACCACTGTGTAATGAGAAAACTGTGAAAGTATATTGTATTCAGTCCATTGTTTCCGAGCTTATCGGAACAAGCAATAGCCGTGGGTGTTAAAAGTTGTACCTGTAGACAGACTTTTTATCACAATCATTGAACTATTCAATTGCACTACTAAATGAATAGAATTTTACAGAAATATTTTATGTTCACATTCTCTGTTATATATTAAATGTTTTGTAAATATCAATCAAACAAAGTAAGTTTATCAGGCAAAGTTATAAAGTCAGCGTAGTCGTCAGTATTTTATCAATTCCGAGATTGTAATGGCGTCGCTTTGCCGTAATCAATATTGAAGTGTAACATATTTGAAGCTATTATGTAGCTAATAATTTCACGAGCATCAATTTTCGCGAATTTATCGGACTCGCGAATATAGCGAAAATTAAACCCTCGCGAAATATTCTGCTTTTACAGTATTATATTGCTATATTATACTGCTAAATTTAGAAAAACAATGCGTTGTATTTGGTACACATTGACATAATGGCGTCTTTTTCCAGGTAACTGATAAGCCCTATTTGCATGGACCAAAGTGGCAAGAATAACATGGCAATGTCTGTACCTTTTCTATTCTCATACTGTGCAATACCTAAAATGCCAAAGAAAAAGAAACGGACCACATTCTGTAATCACAGATGCTTAAATGCAGCACTAATATTTTAGTATGGTTGGGCATATCAGCATTTAGGCATCAAAATATGAAGCAGTCTTTATTCGCAACATTATAGTTCTGAAATTTCCATCAGTCCATGTTATTCGATATGCAAAATATTCACAAATTTTGAGTAGTACATGTATGTTTATAGTTTACCTTTTCTATGAGTATTCATGTGCGTCAGTAAATTATGCTCTGACGAACACTCCTTGCCACATTCCATGCAGGCGTGTTTCGGTTTGGTTTTCTCAGGTTCCCTTGTCGTATGGCGGGCAAAGAAATGTGCCTGTAGCTGAACCACGGTAGTAAAATATTCGGAACAACTTGGACATTTATGATGCCTCTTCTCAGAGTCAGAATGGTGCTCTTTATAGTGATCTGCTAATTCGAACACATCAGCAAACTTGTCATCGCATTTGGAACATAAAAAATCGTCTTCCGGCGACTGGCTCGATTTAGGTTGATCAACTACCCTGGGTGACGGCGAGGATTGGCTTGACATTCCTGCACCGCCGTACTCCAGTGAATTAATACCCAATGGTTGAATGGTCAACGTCTTGTTCATGGAGAAATGTCCTTTCTGAGAATGGTCTGGCTTCTGTTTATGAAGGTATCTATGGTTTTCTAATTCGGCACTGAAGAAAAAGCGTTGTGTGCATTGTCCACATGAGAACCTCCGGGCGGAAACACCGTGTTCCAGCGCATGCGCCTGGATGTCTACCGAACTGTTGAAAGTACGAGCACATATACCACACTTATATTCAGATTGATATTTGTACGTATGTTCAATCAGATGACATTGTAATTTAGCAGGAGAGTCGAGGACGACACAGCACAGAAAACATTCGTGCACGTTGCCTTCGTTCATCATATGTGTTGCCACGTGAAGTTGAATTTCGTACTCACTAGAGAACGACTCTTGACATTTAATACACTGATACGATTTCTTGTGGGACGCTTCGTGAAGTTCTAACGCGGACTTTGATGAAAACGTAGCAGGGCACTGGCTGCAAGAAACGTCACTGAAATCGCCAAGATAACACGGCCTGCAGACGTAATATGTGCGTCCGGAACTGTTCAACTTTGACACAAGGTTGTCACTATTTTCAAAACTATTTAAGCACACACAGCACGTATGAAATGAAGGTTTCACTTGAAAATGATGCCGACCATGCATCTGTAATTCTAACATGGATGCAAGCGTCTGACGACATACAATACACTGCATTACTGCCCCTTGGAAACCGTGCTCTTGAGAATGAAGATAAAATTGGTCTTCGCTTCGAATGGGAATTTTACATGCCACACATATATTACCTTGCTGTATTTTACAGTGAGTTAGCTTATGTTCGGCAAGAATGCCCGAACTTGCGAACACTTCGTCACATATGTTGCACTTCTGCGACCCCGTGTTCAAATGGATTTTGCTGTGTTTTTCTAGATCTGCTTTACATTTAAATGTCTGACTACAGAATGGACATGCCAAACACAGTTTATCGACAGAAGATAAGGATTTATCCGAATAAACACCTATAGGCGAATCGGCCATGTTTGCCGGAAGTCGAAATGTCGTCAGAGCGTCTTGTAGCAACGATTGTTGTTTCTCAGAGGAGAGTACAGTGACGTCAGAGGTTTGTCGGTTGATCATGCTGTTAAAAACGCTGGTTACGTTTTCACTACTGTTAGTCAAGTTTTGTTTCGGACTTGTACTTGGACTATATTTCCCGGATGCGAATTTCAATCCATGGTCTTGTAGCTTGTGATTCTGAATAAAAAAATATAGATCTATGATATGGAATTTACTTGTGCCAGAAAAGGGAATACAACGTTGAGATACGCATGGAACGTTCTTTGTTTGACCCTCGCGTGGGTGGCTAGGCGCTTCCGCCGTTATGTATGGCTTCGAACTGTAAGTACATGTACATTATTTAAATTTTAATACATTTCATTTATCATCTAGGTTCATACAATGTCTGGTAAAAAAGGACCACACAATTGGAACATGATTATATTTAACTAAACATGACGCACTAATCGTATTCTTCTATACCTTTACGACACTTTCGTAGGTTATAAATTCGTGAACTTAATGACTCTTTCCTAGAACTGCAAATTCATGAACTAAATGCTGGCAATTCTAAAAAAAACTAAATCCTCCATAATTAACAATTTATGTTGAGAAAATAAAGAATTGTTTAGAAAATAGACTATTTGGTACACCCAAAAACCTGAAGTTCTGGCATATGCCTGAAATTTTGAAACATTCACCAATGTTAGTTTTACGAAGGTTTTGTAACGCACCTGTAGGCCAGATAATTGATTGAACTTCATGTCACAGATATTACACCTGTATAAATCCTCTGGACTCTTCCACACCATGGAACCACTTGTGGAGCCGGGACTCAAACCTTGGTACATCCCAGTGACGTCACTTATCGTAGCTGACGTCACACCGCTTAAACTCTGATACAACGGGCTTCCCTCTGTCAGTAACGATCCTCCACTTACAGAGATTGCTGGGGATTGGTTCCCGCTTGATGTTAACAAACTATTGAACAGTAGTGAGCTGGTACCTTGCTCTTGTTTGACAATACTACCGACATCTTTCTCAATCTGCAAATAATAATCACTGTTTATCGACCATTGTTACGGCTGTCGGAGTGGAGATTCGCGTACATGTTCCAGGGCAGTATCCCTCTGGAATAAAGCACCGATGCAAATACTTTCAAATGTATATTTGAGGCGGGTTCTTTCTTCAAAAGAATGCTTATTTTGTAATTTCTCAAAATTTCACCGTGGCAAGTGGCTCAGTGTGTCTCAGTGTGGCTACGGGCATGTGTTCGTATTTTTATTGCTTGTTCATTTTGATAGTTGTCCTTGTCTCTTGTGGATGTATTTCTGAAATTCATCTTTTATGCGTGTATTGTTCGTTTAGTTCATCTTGTTACCTATATTTATATTACCTATTTCTTTCTGTTGTTTCTATTAAATGCTGCTCACCCTGTCCAATACGACGTGTATCATAATGTCTCATAAAGTAACGCATTATATATCAGAGCTACAGATAAGGTTTTAGACAATTGGGTACTTTACCCCGAGTTTCAATTTTGATAGGGTTTTGACAAATTTTAATTGGGTATTTAATAAAACTCAAAGGGTAAATAAGCTTTTATGTACTATTTTTCACTATAACACCTTTTTCTATTTGAGTATTTCAAATTGTGTTTGCTTTTTCTTACTCCCTCCTCTCAAAATCTATTGGGTATTTAAGAAAATTAATTGGGTAATTACCCCAATACGCAGCTTATCTGTAGCTCTGTATATTTTAATACAATATACATGTACATTTAACTAGTGCATATTTTGATACAAAAGGCCTATACATTTAACTATAGTTAGAGTATTACATTACCAATTACCTTGATAGTGACGGGTTTTGGACTCTGTGCTTGTTGTGGCTTGGGCGAGGTATCCGTAACAGGTCCAGGTAATGACGAGTGAACATTCTGTATATGTTTATCCAGTAAAAATTCTACTAGAAATGTCTCATCACACATGGAACATTTGAACGGTTTATTGTGAGTTGCTAGGTGACATTGTAGATCAACCTCACTGCTGAACGCCTCCTTACAGAATAAGCAACTAAAATCAAACAAAAAACAAGTTTAAAGTGACGTCATTCTTCACGTCTCTGGTGGATTTATTCTTATTTTTTCGAAAGCACCCAAAATTGATACATTATGTAGCACTTTTTTGAAATTGTTCGAGTTTTCCGAGCTGTAGTTTATTTTAAATGAGTTTGACACGAAATCCGGTGATGTATTTTTAAATGTTGAGTAATAGTTTGCATTCCCATGACGTCATATGACGTCACATGATTTGGACATCGGTCTCGCCGCACGTATACAACTTAAACATGATACTTCTTTCAAACGATACTAATTTTAATAAAATACAAATCATCGGCAATGTACATTCTCGTTCACCAGAGTATTCTTCGTCCGAAACTTAGTCTGGGGAACTTGACTAGCCGCTGATGTATGAGGATGGCAATGCAAGGTATTTTAAGTTTTTTTTATACATTTGTACATGTACTAATGAACTCGTTTTTTTCAAACTTTCTTAAATGATAGCCTTGTCCTTTTAACAGTATGCACCTATATTGGTAGACGAACCATTACAACTTACCCTCGACGCCATCGCAATTTCAAGTACGAACGAATTAGACTACTCGGCTATTATAACAACCTAATAAAGGTGGCACAAATAACCAGTAGCAATGTGACTACATCAAGATTTGTAATCGCTCAAAAGCTTACCGGAGAGTCACACGAGTTCTCCCCCTTTCTATATATTTTTTTCATTAAAGGGAGGTAATCACTTAAATCTCTGGTGATTTGAAATATTAAAAACTGAACACAGCACTGCGTTGAATAACAAATAAAGTGTCATTATGAACTGATTTCAAGAAATAAATCACAGCTAATACTGGAAGAAAAAAGTTTGTAGTTTTGTAAAATATGCAGTGGAAATAAGCTCACTTTCTGAGAAAGCCAATGTAATAAATGTCAACTTTGATCGCGTAAGATACGGAAAAAATCAGACTTTGTTAGATGGACGAGAAAGAGTTTTTCGTAGATTCCTAACTATGGAATAAAAATGATAAAAAATAAACTCTGATGGATTACCCCCATAGAAATTAACCCATAGG
Source organism: Spisula solida (assembly GCA_947247005.1). Lineage (NCBI taxonomy): Eukaryota > Metazoa > Mollusca > Bivalvia > Venerida > Mactridae > Spisula > Spisula solida. The sequence continues at coordinate 43,499,144 of OX365949.1, forward strand.
CCTACAAACCCATTAAAATCTTAAGTACAAGTGTTCACATTTTATTTCGTTGCCATCGAATATAAGGACCGGCTTACATCGAAGTCGGAGGTCATTGGTCAATCCCATAGCCACATGGTTTTAAATTATCCGAGTTTCATATTACCGGTATCTGAGTGTACCCTATATGCTGAGGAAGGTTGTGCAGCGGCGATGTTTAGCCGCAACAGATCTGACGTTACAAAGGCCAGTACCCAGTTTTTCTACATTTGTCAAAGCAAACACGGATACCAGTTCATGTAACGTCATATCCGTTGCGGCTAAACATGGCCGCTTCACAACCTTAATTCTATTTAGGGCACACTCAGGCAATTTGAAACTAATATTTTAAACCATATGCCTATGGTCAATCCAAGCTTCTCACTACGATCTCTTCCCCTTGCAGGAACAATGACGTGCGTAAGAGTACCCTGTAAGGGGAGGTAAGTATTGCGAGGAGTTTGTTACCAATTTGTCAGGAATGACTACGCACTACAAACCAAACGAACAACAAATGGCCGTCTATTTTGGCTTATCCTGAGAAACTTCTTGGTTGAACATATTTACTTTCCGACTATTAGTATGTTAAGTGCCTTTGAACATGTGCTCGCATTAAAAAGGGCGCTATATAAATCTGGTATATTTATTTGTTTAACAATAACTTTTTTTCAGATAAATTTCAATTGCATTAGTTATGCTTAACCTGATAGACTGTAAATACACTGTACATACTTATATGGCTTGGTCATGTTGAGATGTGTAACACGAAGATGTAGTTGCCACTCGGCATCGGTTCTAAATACAACATCACACACGACACATCTATACTTCTTTGATTCATTACTGTGTTTGATCGCAAAATGTACCTGTAATAAACAAGTTCATGTACATGTGTAGTCAATTCTCGTTATCTCGAGTTAGCTTTAATCGAATTATCCGTTATGTCGAAGTTTTTCAGTCCCGATGTTTACCTTATTTGTCTAAATAAGAGCTTGTAGCCTAACTCGAAGTATCGTCTTGAAGTGTTGCGTTATCTCGATATATAGAAAAGAAGGGGAAAATCAGGACTTAAAAACACTTCGACATAACGAAATATTCGATATAAGCGAGTTCGAGATAACGAAAGTTGACTGTAGTTAAGCAACCTTTTATAACTTGAAATTATATTGATCTATAAATAAAAACATAATGCTATCTGCACGCTACATAGATAAGGCGGTGAGAATTACTAATCTATAGTGTGCAGGTACCGTTAAGCCTAGGTCCCACTGAGGAATTCCGCATCGGCGAGGTTCTCCCGATGTCTTCCGATACCAGCCGATTAATTACAATTTCTTCCTATATGACAAACTGTATCATGACGTTCCCGAAGCTTCCCCTAGACCACGAGGCACATGTTCCCGATGTCCTGGTAGCTCATTAATTTCAATCGGGAGTACATCGCCGAGGCAAAAAATGCTCAGTGGGACCTAGGCTTTAAGTAAAACTATGTAAATTTTGATACGTCAAAAATATTTCACTATATCGAACAAATGACATTACTTGGAAGCATATTCAGTCACCGTTTCAGATTCTCTCAAAAACAACAAAATTAGATTTAATACCGTAATATAATTTAGCCGTAGTTTACATAAAACGGATGTATACACAATGTTTTCAGAAAATATTCCAAATTGTTGTCTAATATTCCTTTGTGAAGTTTAAGGTTCTTTCTCATCCAGAGAATAAACAAGCTTGATTGGTAATAGAGTTAAGTTCATTAAACTCACTGTATCTATAAGTTCAATCAACGGTGTATTTAAAGTCTTTTCTGGAAACCGTACATCGTGCATACAGGAGAGTATTCAATAAATTGTAAACTGCATATCCATGTATCGTACCTCGTACGCATTTAAACTTGGAGAGAACTCACGCGTACAATTCAAAATGCGTTCAATTTACCTTACTAGTAAGTCACTGCAGAGATAACCACGCCTTATAGTTTGTCAAACGTTGTTAGTCGATGATATTCGGATATTGTTAGACGGACGGTGTTTGTCGGAAGTTGTAAGTCGGACATATTTTGTCGGATATGCATGTAGTTTGTTGAACGTTTAAACTGATAGTTTAAGTATAGCCACAGTGAAAATGAAAAAAGAAATGTTGACAAGTTCGAATTATCTAGACAAGTTTTATAACCACCAATATTGCAGTAGGGGTCTGCAATATTAACAATGCTTTAGTAATTTATTTCCCACAAACCATATAGATTCACTATTAGTGCTGTTAAAGAATTGTTTATAAATAATTTGAGCGTAAGATAAAGATTTCCGTAAGTGCTTTGATAAAACATTACTCTAGTGTCACCGTCAATTGCTCTACGTCAATAGGACTCGTAATACGACGTATATCGCTGACTTAGAATAAGAAGGTCGTAAGTACTACTTACGATCTTATAAGACTGATGCATATTTGAATTCTGCATCTCAATGCGCTTCTTATGAGCCTATTTGTATGAAAATCGGAAGTGGTCATGTTGACCGAAGTGAAGTTTAAAAGCTTGTTTTTCCATAAGTAAAAAGTAATTTTCAGACAATTTTTTCCTGTTTTCGCAAAATATTGATTTTGTAGTTACGACCTTCCAATTTCTAAGCCAGCGATGAGTATAATAATCATGTTTACCTGTATATTAACTTTGGAATCAAAGATCTCCTTACACATGGAACATTTATAGAGATGGTGGGCATGTATGTCCATCAGATGTTTCTGCAACTCATCAGGTTTGTGGAATGTCTTGTTACAACTCGTGCAGCCATATTCACATGTCGTAGATAGATAGTGTAACGATAGGTGGGTCTCCAGTTGTTCCTCCGACAAAAACAGCTGTCAATAGATCAATGGTATAGTATACATTCTACTGAAATGTCAATAACGTACAATAGCCATGCTTGATGCTCTAACAATACATTGAAAATCCAGACAAATCATCTTGTTCTAAAATCAGTGTAGCAATACCACGTGGTTTTTGACTACAGTTCCAAGTAGAAATGTGTAAACATTGGAACGCACATGTAGCCATAAGTATTTTATTTCTTCATCAATTTCTATGAAATATAAGCCACGCTAAGGGGAACATTATTTGCTTTCAATGAAGTATAAAGTCTTTTTCAGCGGATGTGCCGTTTTGTACATTACCCTGTGAAACCGTGGTAAAGCTGCTGAAAAAGATCGTATCTTTCATGGAAAGCAAATAATGCCACCCTTAGCGTGGCGTATATTTCATAGAAATCGACGAAGAAATAAAATACTTATGACTATTTTATTTTCCAATGTTTACAAATTTCTTCTTGTAACTGTAGACAAAAGTCACGTGGTATTCCTACACTGAAAATGACGTACAATGTTATTGTTTCAGTAGGAGATCTATGTTGTATTTTGTTGTATAACAGCAAAAAGATAATAAAACTTCGGACATGGAAAGCACCTCTCAGCACAGAAAACATGAAACAATCCTTGCGCTCGGCAGTCCATTGGCCTGACCAATGTCCTTGAGTCCAAAACCGGCATCAGGAGAAAATGACTTTCTGCCAAATTGGAGTGGAAATGGAATGGACATTCAATGCATACACCAACTCGAACAACCATCTTCAAATTGGTAACCCAGAGTTAAGAAAGTAAACGATTAATTTAATATGCATAATTTGCCTTCGAGTTTGCAACCAGTAATAGTCTTTAAAAGCTGTACAAATCGATAACAATTTTGTTTATAATAATTACATGTGTACATACATGTACATGTTTGGTGTCATCGAGTTGGATCAGGTTTACAGCTGTTTATTCAGTCCTATACGGCGGATATTACCCTTGACATAACAAGTAGTACTAGAATTAGTTATCTTTCGGTACTAACTTGATCTTGCACAGACAATTTGGCAACTTGTCCATAAGACGAGGACACGCCCGTTGCGAAGACGAACAAAATGTCCATGCTGGGTATCGAACAAATACTATATAGTTGTACCAGGCGACATCTGGTGCCAAACGGAATTGCTAAACTCTCCTAAACGGAATTGCACATGATTGATACTTAAAATTGTCCCACCTTAAAAATATTGACGCCATTTGAAAGAAAAAAACACATTATATTTAGGTGTTATTAAAGCGAATAATATGCACTTTTATAGTGTTTGTATTACATTTGAAATATGATTTAACGTTAATATGTTATGTATCAAAAATAAAAAATGAAATAAGAATATGCCTGATGTAAAATTATAGCATTTAGGTGACCCCTTTGACCGTGTACAAACTATAGAATTTCGCAATAGTTTAACGTTACGCGTACTGTGTTACGCTGGGTCGCAACTTTTGACGTTACGTCATAACTGTGCTAACGGAAAATGGCCTAACTGTGCGAAGAGAAACGAAATAGATAAAACATTGTTATACATATAGAATACATACCTTGTTACATTGCCTGCAAGCTAACTGACCTAGCACAGTGTCCACGTGTAGTCGTATGTGAGCCAGATAACTTTCCGTATCTCCGAACTTGGCATTACAATGATCGCAAGTGATCTTTTGTGGGGTATCTGATTTTCCAATAGACGGTGGCCTACTTGGAGATGTCTGTTGTGATCGGCGGTTTCCGGCAGAAGACGGACCGTGCTGCACTGTACCTGTTGGGCTTACACTTGCTTTTACAGGTGATTTCAGGTGACGAAGTATCTGCGAAGGTTCTGGAACATTTATAATTGTTGGTGACTCGCCATACGACTGGTAATGGTCAAGCATTTTACCGTCTAACGATTGTCGGGCGATCTTTGCCGATGGTGAATTTAACTGCGGACTAGCCATGTCCTCGGCTCGTTTCCGGTCTCCATGCGACGCCTTCACGTGTTCGTTCAGACTTGACGTACTTGCAAACGCCAAAGAACAATGTGGACACGATATGACGTTATCTGAATGTTTTGGTTTATAGTGCATCTTCTTCTTATGTTCTTGCAAAGATTCTATACTCGGGTACTCCTTCCCGCATCTACTACACGGATATTTTATTCCCATACTTGGCTGGTTCTGGTGAATAGCACGCATGTGCTCATGTAAGCTGTATAAATTCTTGTACGGCGCATTACAGTAATTACACGTGTATACCTCCGTTGGTTTTACCGAATGGACACTTTGCATATGCAATTCTAGTCCTTCTATAGTTTCAAAATCGTCCCGGAGGCAGTACGGGCATACCAAGATATCCGTGGGGCAAAGGCTGTTAGAACTAGCCAGAATATTCGCGCCGTAATCTAAACTCTGCATGTCCATGTTTAGTAGAGACTTTCGATCTGTACTTGGTAATTCGTGAACTTTCATATGCGCCGTCAACTCATCCAAGCTTAGGAAACATTTGTAACACAGCGGACATTTGTTTTGATCCGTTCCCGCTCCGGAGTGCGCATGCTCAGTATGCAGAGCCAATGCGGTCGGTCCAACACAAATGGCGGCACAATGTTGACATTGGAAAGTCTTTTTGGCGCCAAAATCAGAACAAACGTGCATGTCTTTCTCGGGAACAGTGTAGAATATATCTCCACAGTCGGAGCACGAGCTTCCTACCCTTGAGTTTGTAGCAGACTTTGGCTTATGTGCATTTTGATGAGACATCAGTGCTGCCATTGTCGGATACTCCAGGTTACAAGTTTGACACGGGTAAATCTCATTGATATCGTGAACTCGGATGTGACTTTTGAGATGCTCCGTCCTGAAAATACAAAAAACAGAACACATGTGTTAAGTCTGAATATCTGCATTAAATACAGTACAACTCATATTATTATTCGTGTGACGATTTACTTGTTCAAAACAAAACGACAGTTTTCTACTCAATTACCGCTTTCGATTGTTGCATTAATTTGATTATCCTCAAACACTAAAAGGTTACTTACTATACGTAACAATTGTCACAGCAGTTTATCACGATTTTAAAATGTTATGTTTGTGCAATTTAAACAAGTCATAGCCGCATAACGGAAAAAAATTAAAAATCGTATTTTTTAAGAATTCAAATTAAGCTTTGCGGTTTTGACAATTTGCGTTTTGGCATTTCAAAAAAAGTCATAGTGGTTCAACTAATTTGTTTTAAATATCGTAGTATTTTCGAAGTATTCAAAAACTGCATTGCATTATATTAAGCCATACTTGTAACTCTGAAACAATATATTGATTCCCATAAGCAACTTGCCATTCTAATGCAATGTAACCGGTAGACGGCGCTACATGAATTACCTGAGTCTACTCAAAATTACGTGACGTCTAACATATTGATAATTAGTAATGTAAGTTTATTCATCGGTACACAACAATACACAACAATCTTGCTACAGATCAAAGTACTGTTGTTTTATGAAACTAATATTACTTCACAAAATATGATTGTCTTGTATTGTCTCTGCCGTCAGGGACACATAACATCAAATTCAATAAACGCATGAAATAATCTAGTTCCACGGGGATCTATGAAATGTATCAATTTCCCTCAGACCAATCTGTGTGAATGTTTAGTTCTTTAAACTTATTCCTCATAAGTCTGACGATAATTTCATACATTTATATCCAGATTTAAGGTAAAGTTAGATACATTATTTAAGACCTGTTTAAAGCACATCCGATTGAACAGTCTTTGTGCATGCGTAAACGTATGTACTAGAATCTAATCTGCGCATGCGTGTATTTTGCCATAATGGCGGACACATATTTTGATAATTTCTGATTTCATGGCCATATTTCCTATACTATATAGAGTACATGTATTTGTTTAATTACTTTGCATACATTGGATACCTTTGTTCTGAAGAATCAAAAACGCAATAGAGCACAGGAAATTTCAAGATTAGATTTTATAGTCAATGTCATTGGTGATTGGCCAAACTGACAGGGAATAAAGCCCTAATGACTACTGATGCAAATGAATGAGTAACGCAAACAAAATACATGTAGTCGAATGTTTGGTGTCATGCAAAAAAGATGTTATATTAATGACGACAAGTTCCACGACAAAGAAAAAGAGGCAGACCTATATCAACGTGGAGAAGAACGGTAACAGCAGAACTGGCGTACATGGGATATTCCTGGGACCAAGCCCAACACATAGCAAAGGACCACAGAAAATGGAGAGAGCATGTTGTAGCCTTATGTCCCATTGGGGATGAAGAGGAAAAGTAAGTAATTTACAATACATTGAGTCAGGCCCCGATCTCCCGAATCATCTCAAGGAGAAATCTCAGCTCAAATTGAGATTTTGCTCAAATAAGAATCTGAGTTTAAAAATCTTAAGTATCAGCTCTTGAAATGTAGCTGATAAAATGATCTAAACAATGTTTTCATTTTGGTGATACAATGGCGAGTTAGATCTCGCAAGGAAATTTACTCAAAAGACAATCGAAACACTTGAGCTGAGATTTATCTCAAATTGAGATGTTTCGGGAGATCGGGGCCGGGTTGACATTGAAGTTTGGCCCTAGAATATGGTAAGTCACGGAGCAGCTGCTGGAGCAATAAAACATTCCGAGAAAACAATAAACATTAGTAACTGTATCAAGGCTAGATTATATAATGTACGCCACTTATCTAATTATGTTATAAAGTATGTAATTGACTAATATCTTGTTTGCTTTTTGATCTACTACGTACTGTATATTTAATATACGCATGCAACTTCCTACGTGTATAAAGTCATTTCAATTAAACAATTGCCCGTAATTTGTTAGTAGCACAACGTGGGCTTTTATTATGATAATACAGTGGAATACTGTGGCAGGCATTGTTCGTTCACGTTGCCTGGGTACTGTTTTATCTTTTATCAAAGCACTTACGAAAAGTTTCAAGTAACGCTCAAATTTAAAGTCTTTACAATTCATTTACAACTGCAAATTAATGACGGGTATGGTTAGTAGGAGTTCACTAACTGAATTATTGTTAGTATTGCAACTAAATTTACCACACTTTAAAATTGTACACAAATTATGAAGATTTTAAATTTGATCGTAATTATACGTTTTTCGTAAGTGATAAAACAGTACCCTGAGATTTAAAAAGGGTAAAATACTTTGTTTGTTATAGTGTCACCCATTTTGAAAGCAGGTATGTGACTGCTGATGCTCCAAGAGCATAAACTCCACCCAATTCTCCTAGTATAAACATTATTTTTTAATTTGTCAGATTGAATTAGGAGCATTATGTTTCGAACATTTTACGACAAAAAGAAGAAACTCAGCGTAAAAGAGGACGAATTATACCCCTGAGAAAGGGTCAGCCAATTTGCCATATGAGACACCTATACTCTGATCCTCGTTATTCTTATCCGTCAATGTCAACCACTGCAGTCTTCTTGGTTTTTAATTATTTGAATATAGTTCACTTTCGTGCACAACTGATTTAATCTTCAAACATGAAAGTACACGATTCAGATATTACAAATAAAGCGTAATGTCCCTATGGGGTACAGCAAATATTTACCCTACATAGGGTATATGAGTCGCTCTGTATAGAAATATCAGTCAATTCAAATATTATACAATACCTATTAAGCATAAGTCATTATTCTAATATCCTACCTCCAACCTTGATTTATTCTATCTAATTTTCGCAAAATGTATCACATACAAGCTCGAAGCTGTCTATCATGGATTATCATAGGGGACAACTATCATATATATACTTTCATTGTTCTTAATTAGGCCAAACATTGTTCAATATATATAATATATTATGCAGTTACAATTTCCGCCGATGAAAAGCAGTTGCAGTAGGGAACAAATTTAAAGGTCATTATTCACATTAATTTTCTCTACTAAGATATAATACCATCACGACCAAACGTTTGCGTCCCGTATGAACGTTAACCCGAAATTAAACACCACAGTGTAAGCGACTATCATTTAAAACAGATGTATTTTAAGCCCTATGATCAATTAAAATTACCCAAAACACATTTATAACAGTTAGCATTTCGTAATTATAAACCAAAGGCTTAATCACACTTAGATTCTTTTTACGGTTAAATTGATGACTCAATATCCAACTCCCCGCCAAGGCACCGCTCAAACAACCAATCAGATTACGAGGCTTCAATAATGATTTCCCAAAACATTTATAAACGGCTTCCGGATCTGTTCGGGAAAGACATTAGATATGGATCTGATAGATTTTCACAGAAATATTACAACATAACAAATCTTAGTGAGACAATCATGGTCAACATTTAGTGATCCCGTAACGTCACTTGACGTCCGCCTTATTATTATCATTATTTTCTGGCCACGAAACATCCAAACGTTAAAACCGTGAGACACGCTCCACTTCAGATAATTTCACTAGAAATTTGTAGTTGTTTCCATAATCAGTTGATGCAACGTGGTCACCAGGGGTCTATTAAAATCTCCCCAGCCCCCTGGGAAATCAAAGAAGTAGTATTTTCAAGATGAATATGGTCTCCGACGTATCCAGCTACTATGTCTCTACAATTTACGAGCGTAGTAATATTTAGACCCGCTCCCTTAAGGGCAATTAGGACTGCGTTTCTACGGATGTATATTCCAGAATATATTTTTCATCGCTACTTTACCCATCGAATGTTCTTGTGTTTCACGGTGCCTTTCAGAATTTTAAGACATTTGCTATAAAGTGATATTGCGCGGTAATAGTGTTATTGCATAATAGCTCGCTCAATTCTCAAAGCCGTACTTCTAAATTCCGGAATATTTTATTCTAAGACTCATTTATTCATGTATTGTGATATTTAATAATTTTAAGTTTAGGAGAGATTGGCGCACATTTGTCAATTTTGTTCAAATGTTTTACGAAAATAGATGAACGCAATGAATAGACCAGCAGGAAAACTTGTGTTCGTAGTCACCCGATTTAAGCACACGTCTGTCTTAGAGAGCCAATTATTGTATTTAAACCCTGCCAACCATTTTTATATATAAATATAAAACACCTGTATTAAACAACCAATTCCATTAAACATGTTTGAAAGGTTTTAACTTGAAATTCATTTTTTGATATCAATAGTGATCAGTGTGGACATACCACGTGGTATGTGACGCAAACTTTGGCTAAGAACGCAAGTAATAATGAGTAAACTAAAGTTTAAAACAACCGTAAGTAAACTTATCAAGTTGCATGGAAACAAATCATTCTCGGCTTGAGCGTCGAGGAAGTCTCGTTAAAATCGGGTCAAAGAATAACACGTTTCGGGTACTAACTTATGATCCGGATATTCGGAACAGAATACTGAAATTCGAATATCCGGATATATGTTGACATCCTTAAATAAAATACTTACGGTTGTTGTTAACTTTATGTTGACTGGATTTTACTTGTATGAGTTCATAGCCAAAAGTTACGTCACATACCACGTGGTATGTCAACACTGGTGAAAGAAGTTTGACCGTCTTCGATGACCGAGTGGCTAGATAGTTCGTATATGGGATGTGAGGTTGTGAGCTTGATCTCAGATCGTACGTATAGCAAAGTCGTTAAGAATGATACTGTATATCTCCATAGATTGGAGCCTATTAGCATATGGGGGTAGTCTCCCTGGATTTACAGGTTGGTCCGGTGCCAGGCACCGTATTTCAGGATAATGAGACTGGGTAGTCCCCATATGACTGAAATACTGTTGACCATTGGGAGTTCAAACACGACTAGAACACATTGTCAAGTTCATTACTTGTTAGTTACATTTCAAACATCAGCCAAAGAGGAGTTTGGGCACAAACACTTTTTACGGCTTTATTATAAGACCAAAATACGTCCCGTCGCAAGTCTTAATAACGAAGTAGTGTGATTATCGGGTGTATAGGTTTGGAAATCAAGACCATTCGGAACCCTAGGACAATTATACAACCTCTCAAAATTTATTCGACATCAGAAAATACATACTATAGACCGGATGGTCTACTGATCCACTGGTTAGAGGACCCGAGTATAATAATAATAATAATAATAATAAAGACTTTATTTTACGAGGAAACTCATTTGACAATTAAATTAAATGGCAATCTTCCATGAGATCCTCAACAATAAACAGTTGAACAAGAACACTAGTACATAAAATGAAAAAAGCATAATGGCAATTTGGCCCATATGACGTCAGTATAGGAATGGTTAATTTGGACTCAGTATTTTAAGCACCCCACCCCCCAATAAAACACCGCCTACGAGTGCTGGACGCTCGACCTTTTCGTACTTGATAGTACACTTTCTCATCTCTGTTAAATCAAGCACATATAACAAGCACATATATCGTCATAAATATAGGTAACACAGTTACCAGCCTTGTCAGAATTTACTCCCCTTGTGATTGGGTATAACTATACTGTGTTTCAAATGGATACCATTGGTAGTCTTGGAGAAACAAATGACTCTGACAAAACATTTTAACCAACGCAGACACACCCCATCCCGTCAAGACAAAAGCTTGACTTTGTTTTCATGGCAAAGTCGAGCTAAAGGCATCGCAAGGTACACACTACACCATTAACACGATCAAGCAAAGGCCAACATGCGTATCCGCTCAAATACAAACATGTTAAACAAAAGCATGTTTGATGTCAAACACAGCCTTAGTATGTAGCCCTCAATTCCCCAACCTCATCACAGGAAGTGTAACAGGCACCATACCACGTACATGCATTACCTACTATGCAACAAATGGAATCTTTCTGTGAAAACGCCAACTGGGATATCCAAGTTTCTTGGAATAGAGATATAATTTGATTAGAGCCTATGGTTCAGGAATTATGCATCTTTTCGTGATATAAACAATAAACCGACGTATTTTACATTTTGTTGTATACCTAATTTGTTGACAAAGTATCTTTGGTATCAGGGTTAACAGCATCACGGGGCAAAATCTCTCTCTCAAGACCTTCGGTTTCACAGGTAACGTACAGGCATAGAAACGCAAGTTTTGTGTCGTTATTTTAAATGTAATTTGGCGGTTGCACTTTCAGATAAATAAAGAGAATTGTGTGCAGAATAAATGCTGTATCAGCAAAATGTGCTTTTTATGGAGACGCACTCGTCTTAGTTACCCAGTTACAGTAATAATGACATTTGGTGTTTGTTTGCTTTAGGCTGGTTCAATGCCATTTCTCAACAATTGTTCTGCTATTTACTGTATTTACAACGGCCGATTCGTCTAACCATATTTACTGGACTGTATCCTAACCAGTACTAACTAAGCCTTCCAAAAGAGACCTGCAACTTCTCAACAGTCGAAGAAAATCAATATTGTTATCAAATTGCTATAGACGAGTATGACCTGCTGCGACCGGAAATGGAACCATTAGCGCCGGGTTACAAATCCATCGCAATCGTACTGGACCTCGACCGCGGCTGGGGATCAAAACCCAATTAAAAGCTTTTGACCCCCCGACTTACCAGTTGATCACGTGGTATGTCATTTGATATCGGCATCGTCCTAGACGAGATATATTCGGAATTCCTCATTACTTCCCCGAAACTGCCCCTAGACCACAAAGAACCTGTTCCCGATGCCTTCCAAAGCTCATTAATTTCCATCGGGAGTACATCTCAAAGGCAAACAATGCTCAGTGGTACCTAGGCTTAAAGTCAAAGTGTAATGCCTTTGTGTCATGCCCTAACCAATGTCCCAAGGCAACTAATCAAAACTGAACTATTCTGTCACAATTACTAGAAAATCTACTTCTTCATTTTAATACCCGAGACACTCGTGCTTTTGAGTGTACGTGCACTAGTATCGGTAAGGTATTTACCACAGGCGACAAATGATTACATAATCGACTAGTAGAGTGCTTCGCAGCGCCAATATTAAACAATTGACTGGGAAGCGCTGTGCTTATACAGCTGCAGTCACCTGCTGATCCATGGTCTCAATAAAATTTCGGACAGTTCTGATTTCTTCGGTAAATAAACTATTGCAATGCGACAAAGACCGATGTTATCCGCATGGAATAATGGAATTAGTCTGGTTCACGACATTCTTACAAAATGCATATATTTTTGGATTTTTTTTTGAAATCGTAAACCATCGAGAACAGGTCACGTGCCCCTCCATGGACTTTTTACTGTATGCTATCCAATATACCTGCTCGCTCAAGGCTCGCATGTAATAATGTAGCGCACAGACAATCCAAAGCCACACAGAAACGGCGACAGCGACTATAGTCACCCACACAAGAGTCAGACATAGAACGAACCATCCGTACCAACTTACCGATGAAATGAAGCGTTACACTGGTCACATTTATATAGGGATTTCTGTGAGTGCTGTTTACTGTGTCGTTCCTTGTTCCTTTTGTTTTTGAAAACCCTCGGACAGGCATCACAACTGAATGGAAGCACATCTCCATGTGTCTAAAAATACACGAACATAAATTATAATTTACTCAGGGGTGTCAACAGGGCCAATTTAAAAATCAGGAAAATCAAATGCAACATACCATTTTTGCCAAACAAGAGACCTTTTATGACATTATTTCCATACTTAACTCAGTTCGTATTAAGACAATCCTTCAGAGCAGATTAAATTTATCATAACTTTGCCATTTCTTGAGATATTTTCATCAAATAACTTTTATTTTGTTCAGAAATCATAGCTCTTTTAGGATAGACAAATCCGGAATTCCGGATTAATCATGAATATTGACATCACCCCCGTTACTGCAAAATCGTTTAAAATCGTTGGCATTAAAAAGTACATGGAAAATACTTGTTATGTACTTCTTAACTGAGGTAAATTGATCATGGGGACGACTTTATTTCTTTGTCGGATGTTAGCCATGATTGTACAGTATTGTCAAGCAGATATGTTATATTGGACACTGGGGTTTTACATGGTATTGAAATTGGGCGGTCTAAATGGCTATTTTTGTAATACCTATTTTGTTGCGAAGATACGCGCCATCATTTAAAGTAACAGAAATCCGTCAAAGATAATTCTGCTCGTCCAAATGTGGCTTTTTGGAAATCTTAGGGGTCAAAGGATCATTCTAAAGGTCAAATGAACCCTCTGTGTATTTAGTGGTACACATTTACCGGAGACAAACGGAAATGACCGAAACTTTCCGAACATCCCTCGTATAATACAGTGTTAATATACCTGTTCATGTATCCACAAGTACGACATTGATGTGAAGAATTTCTCGCAGTACTGACAGGCTACCGGATGTTGTTCATCCACTACGTCACTGTATGGTACCTGGTCCGGGTCAAGGTCGGTCAAGGTCATATCCAATCTATCAAGGTTAGAACTTCCGGAAGTCTGAGACGACGGTGTGGTTGATCGACTATAGTCTGAAGATCGTTGAACATCCTTACCTAAAAATAGAAAAGATTATATTGATGGTACGGAGTATGATAAATGACATCATGTACAGTGAACTTATAACAGAATAAATTATGTTGATGGTACGGAGTATAGTAAATGCCATTGTGTGTAACGTCGAACCGCGTTTGGAAGTGACAGGGTCAACTTATATTATATATTATTACATATGTACAACATAGATTGTTATTTTGATGATGCGGCGTATAGTAAATGCCATTGTGTTCAATGTTGAAACGCGTTTAGATGTGACTGGGTCAAATAATATACTTATTACACAATGAATTGTTTTGATGTGATGGAGTTTGATAAGGAACATCGAGCGCATTGTGAAACAACGTTTAGTTTTGACTGGGTCAACTAATATAATTTAATTGACTCAAAATTTGTTGATGGTACGAAGTATGGTTAGGGACATCGAGTGCTATGGGAAACAACGTTTAGTAGTGACCCAGTCAGCTAATATAATAATAAGAGACCCATAGTATGTGATTGCAAATCGATCATACGAAGCATGGTAAGGGACATCGTGTGCAATGGCAAACGTGTTTAAAAGTGGTCGGGTCAACACACAATGCCTCTTATTTTATAAATTTCGAAGAGAAGTAAAATATACGTTTATTTTGTTGAAACTTTTATTATACCATTGCATCAATTCAGTAGTCACGTGCAGTGAAGTTTGATGTATACACACGTATTCAATTTCAAATATTATACGAACTGTAGTGATACCGTATTCATGAATATTGGGATATTTTATGTGCATGTCAATCTATTTATAAACAACTTCGTAAAACAATCGTGAATAGCAACGTTCATAGTTGGACATCATTTAAACTCATGTTTACTAGATGCTAGTTTAATGAACGTTATTACTTTGTTGATAAATCACTCTTAATTGCTCAATATTTCGACCTAAATCGGTCTTATTCAATTTTATCGTATGTCCTTAGCAATGCCAAATAAATGTTTTGAAACAACCTTTTAAGAAACGATATTGTAAGCCTTTGTGTAAACGAAGATTCGTGAACTTTGGGGAAAACATTCGCGAACACCGTAACATATTATTTAATTTAGCTTCTTCGGACCCTGCTGCCATGACCATACGGCCACGTCAGTTACGTACATTTCTTGATGAAAAACTTCTAAATTTCTCTCAAAAACCATGTGACCCTCACCATATCACGTGACCCATCAATATTATTCCGCCGTTTGATAATAACTTCAAAGACTGTTGCTTTTTCCATTTAAATGACCTTAGAGGATAGGATCTTCCAAGTATTAAACTCGGCTGTGATAATATTTAGTAAAATACGTTTCTCAAAATCTCGAGATATGTCAGACATGCATTGAACGTCTTTCATTAGTTCGTTCCATTAGAAATTCAAATTGATAATTGTAGTATTGCCACTTGAAAAGCATATCAGTACGGAACCTTCAGAATTGCATCTTCAAAAGAACTCCACCGAGACCTGTCTGTAATTGCCCCGTTGTCATGTCTGAATTTTATAACTCGTTAGAGAGCATCATGAATTTCTAAATTGACTTGATATTAGCCAAGTGTTTTCATACACCCGTAAATCATCCGTACATTTCTTTAGCATGGCTGACATCTTTAAAAGACGATGAATGGATTTTCTTCATACTTCACATTTTGTGATATGGACGTTAAAATGAAGGATTATAACAGACTATCCCCTTGATGCTTCCGGTGACGTCAGCAATTTATACGCACAATAATCGCTTACAATGCACACACATTAAGTCAAATAGTGCGTTTTGGACAATGCAGAATTGTTGTATGTTTTCCCACATGTATGATATTGGACTCAGAAATCGTTTCCCTCATGATTTGTTCGCTCGTCATGTGAAATCTTATACGGATGCACATATTACGAATACAAAATTGTTTCCTGGCAACGTTTAGCTGATAACAATTTGGACAGGGAAAGAAACAACGAAACGAAAGGCACAAAAACCAAAAACACACAAAAAAAGAAAATCACATATTTCGAGTACAAGTTACAAGGACAAACATACGTGACCCGAGTTTAGATTGCGTGAGGAGTCACGAGTCAACCAGCTCTCATGACTACATGTATATCGTCGATAAAATGCCCATTTTGCTAAACATCTATAAAGTGGTTTTTATTAAGTTTAATACGTCTTAAAATTGTGTATTGTTTAATATTTAATTTTATGTAATATACATGTATTTAATATCACTTTAATCACTCTATACCAGTATACTATGGCGTGTATGTAATACATATTTTAAGTGACATTTTGGTTAGTGTCCAGTAGGAACGCTTTCATGGCCCGATGCCAAACCGTTCAATTTGTTGATTAATACCAAGTTCGATTACACCACAAACTTTACTTGCAATATTTCGGATGATATTTTAAAGTCAATGTCCCGTGCATTCTTTAAATCAGGACGTAGATGAACCAAAGACGCGTATGTGCCTTTAGCATCTTCTATATGATCTGCACTATCCACAAAAATCGAAAATGACTATAATTAGTCGTACAGTGTTGCCCATTTATGAGATACTATCATTTAATTTCATTAGGACTAGCTTACGTGGATAAGTTAGCGGATAGTCGTAGGTAGTGATGTATTCTCAGCCAATTTGTCGAGGTCTAAATATGGACAACTTCCCAAGTAGCCATACCTATCTATTGTGAGAAGTTTCAAATAAAGTAAGTGTATGCTGAAAACACAGCCAGGAGCGAATAGCGACGTTGCTGTCAGATACAGCTCTCCCTATCATACATTGAAAATCTAAAGATGAATACAACTTTCATCGTGGATGTTGCCCTTGAGTACGAGAAGAAAGACTCGAAGAAACATTCGTTGTTGGGTGCCTGTAGAGATGTTTAGAATAAGGCCCCAAATTTAAGTAATTGCTTAGCTAAGACTGTTATTTACAATTTATTATATGACTACAATTATAGTCATGTGATGTAGATTGATAGCAGAAACAGTGTATGTATAGTATAAATCGGATTTATTATGAATTGATGTTTGGCATCTCACTGAGATGAATATACGCTTGAGTATTTAAACCCACAACATATGTTTTTAAAAAGCAGTCTAAGCTAAGCAATATCTTTAATGCTAAGGGCGGGGACTCGGAAACAAACACTTTTTACTGCTTCATTATTAAACCACCATATAGATGCTAGTTTTGTTTATGAGTTAGTCTGATTATCGGGGTATATGTCATAACGTGACGCAATTTTTGGCAAAGAATGCAAGAAAAAATCTGTCAACATCAAGTTAAAAACAACCGTACGTATTTTATTCTTTGGCCGATTTATAACGAGACATCCTCGATGCTCAGACGGATGAGTACTTTCCACGCAACTTATATAACTTATATTTTTCAACAAAATATCACAGTTTTTGACCGAAAACGACTCTACTGCTTGTAAAGCTTTGTGTTGACAGATTTTTTCTTGCGTTCTTTGCCAAACTTTACGTCACACTAAGACCACGTTAAATGTCAACACAGATTGAGCTTGTTTTAATTATCAGTTTTTGGCTGTTCCGTTAGTCAAGTTTAACATACGACATGTTCTATCTATTCCGTAGCACAATATGAATTTAAGCATTTATAATTAGTTTTAATACTATCAGTGGTAGTCGAATGGGACTAACACATGAAAATATAAGAGAATTAAACAGGGACATGTTTTATTTTCGCAATTGAAACTCCACGAATCTTTGTCTGTGTGAGTTTTTTAACGTGGGATATTGATGATTAGATGGTAAAACTTTACTCCGTGAAATACAATGTATTCAAAATGCCAAAAAATACAGTTTCTTTTTTTGTAAATTGAAAATGGTAGTACGATACAATATGTGATCTCGACTGCTGCGTGCGGGTGGATGGTATTCAATGATTATTGCAGATTGTGCGGCAGTTAGTCCGTGTTTTATAATATTGGACAAGCGGGCATATTCTCATGCTAAGCATCCGAAAACAACTGAAATAAGCATGGCGCAATTAGCTTAATGGTGGTCATTTCGTCTATGTGCTTTCAAAGCAGCGTACATTCACATACATGACTGTTAATATTCTAACTATTTGTGATTTCAATTGAACAGAACACCTTTATCCATTTCGGATGTCTGAGAGGGCTTATCGGACGTAGGGGTACTGTATATACAGGATATGGGAGGGGTTGTCTGATATTTGGAGAGGGGTTAACATAACATTATGCTCCCTAATCGTGGGACCTGAATGATGATACATTAATCTACATTAATTTGTATACAATCAATGCAGTGAAAGCGACTAGATCGAATTCTCACACAACCAGTAAGTTTACCCTCATACACATAGGGGAAACGAAGCTGTGCATGAATTACAGTAAAAGCACGACTAGGGAAAATAACGTAATTTAGCGTTCAATCGAGGAAAAGGGAAGTGCAACGGCCACCATATCCTGCTGTGCTTTCAAATGCAGAGTATTGTCTATATATTTAAGAAATAAAAAAACTGTTCTTGTATTTTGTCGGTGAATAAAAAAAACACAGGCAGGAGTTCGGATGCGGAAAAATTTAATTTATTTTCGGCATCCGAACGAGTGCCTGTGTTTTAATCACCGACAACATACAAGAACATAGTTTTAATTTTGATTCTAAACACGATAATATCCCGTACTATTTAACTGCGCGCATTCCATTTTCACCCTTTTTAAATTGAACATTATTCCACGCTGATATTGGGTGGCTATTAGCAGGTACAATTACCTCCCTTGTTAGTTAAAACGAGCTTCGTAAGTTTCTGAAGGAGATTTTGGTATTTATTGCATGAACTAAAAACTATAAATGAATTGATTATTAGAAGTTTTTATGAAACTTAGTGTCGAGAGTATAATGTAGTTTCTAAAAATAGATGCGTCATTGCTGTAACACAGGATTCTCGTGCAACTTGCCTTATTCGCAACTCGTTGAAGTTTAGCTACAATGTTTACGTTCATTCATTCACAAATATTTCACGTGGTATTTATTACACTGAACTAGTTTTAAATCGAACATGCTGAGGTTCGATGTTTTGTGAAGGAATGAAACATAGTTTTGGAGCTTAATTTGTTTATTTTCAGACACAACTGTACCAGTATATTCAATAAATGCTTACAATGTATTTTATGGAGTTGTTTTGTCATTTTATAAAGCACAAACAAATATGACTAATATACTGTTTGCGGGGCGTAAATAATACCAGCCAATTTATCAGGTGTACTTTGTTGCGGTAATTATATACAGCTTGCTTTCCTCTATGCGTATATGGATTAATCCGCAGATCGTGTTTGAATAGAATAGAATAAATGAATATGTACCTGTGTTGAATCGATAAAACCACAGGCCTAAGAAATTATATCACAAAATACAGAGTTTTGAAATTCCCCATCATCCCGTCATTACTATTATATAATAGAGTAATGACGGAATGATGGGGAATTTCAAAACTCTGTATTTTGGGATATAATTTCTTAGGCCTGTGATAAAACACAGGTACATATTTATTATTTCACTAATAGAGTCCAACTGCAGACAACGGCCACCCCAGATCACTATATCAGATAATACATGTACTTAGTTCATATTGTAACAAGAATCGTCTGATTACAATTAAGGGTTCGGTGCATTCAGATGCTGTGATACAGAAAACAATCTATCCTCACCGAGTGGGTGGGCCGTGTGTCGCTGCTGACAGCGATCTACTACATATAGATTTATAAATCTCTCTGGATAAAACTTTAAATGTCAATTAGAAAACGTATTAAAACCACTGATTATTAATGTACGGAGCCGCGGGAGATGACGTCAAATTCTTTAACTGAATTTCAAATGAAGCGCTATACAAATCAGTAGACGATTGTTCGTACGTTCATTTTTTTCTTTTACAATTCCTTTAACCAGTGTAGCAGTACCACATGACTTTGGCATAACTATAGGCTACAAATCCAAGACGTAATTTGCTTAGCTTAAAAAAATAGCCGAAAAGTCGATGACGCCACGCATTTGTTATCACACAGGTCACTGAGAACACTGTTCCGTGAATTTTTCTCATTGTTTATGTGATAAAATCGTAGCTTATATACATGTATGTAAGTACTTCAGTACCAAATCCATGTGTCCACTTACCAGTCCTCATCTAGAATATTTTATTTATAAGCTTTTACACGTTCCACGTATATTCCAGTATGAAATTACATTTCTGAATAAAATAAGAAGGTTCGGATAGATTTACGGCCGCATTCGGGTAATAAATCAAACCAGCAATAATACATGTCAGAATTTACTTTGAAATACCACATCGCCTTGATCTGCCTTGCTAGAACAAAATCAAAATTCTCGAAGCGTAACTTCAGAACAAAATACAGTAAAACATCGACCATTAGACAGGCAATAGCACGGATATGAAGATAGGCTGACTAATTGGCTGGGTTTTGCGCTTACTATAGTCCGCTTTGATTCCATTATCTGCGCCTGTCTGGTTTCTCAAGGCGCCAAAACCCATATTTACATTTGGATAGTTTCAAAATGGCGCATATTACACAAGAGTAAACTTTGAGCGAACTAGCGGTAGTTCGACCATAGTTCAACCATTGCAGGTTTTCACGGTCTTTAGTCGAACTATGGTAACACATATGGAAAGGTCCAATCATTTTGTATCATAACATGTTCACGAAACTGGAGAAAATATGAAGTTTAAAATCATTTAATAAAATGTACTGATAATTATATACATGATTATATGTAGTAACAAATTTCAATGCATACCGAATGCATCAAATGAATATTTCAAAATTAGATGATATTTTTGTAATTGCACAACGTTTTCTTAATCGGTTTGTGTCCACTTAACGTTAGAATGACATGGGTATTGATTCTAAACACGATAATACCCCGTACTATTTAACTGCGCGCATTTCATTCCATTCCAAATCAGAAGCATAGTTTAAGTTAGTCACTAGGTCCCACTGAGGAATTCCACACCGGCGATGTTCTCTCGATTTCTTCCGATACCACCTGATTCATCGCAATTCCTTCCGATATCACAAACTGTCTCATGACTTCCCCTAGAACACGAGGAACATGTTCCCGATGTCCTGGTAGCTCATTATTTTAATCGAGAGTACATCGCCGAAAGAAATGTTCAGTAGGACCTTGGCTTTAGAGAGTACGAATGGTAGAACACTTTGACGAATATATGACAAGCTGGTGTGACGTACTGTCTAGATTGGTCGTAAGTTTGATTTGTTTTATATAATATTTATATAACCACCAAGAGAGTAAGCTAAAGTATTCACCCTTGGAATTATGAAATTTACGAGTATTAACTTGACCGTATATTACAGTTTAGATACTTTATTTGCATTTCCAGTAGGTCACAGACCCATCTGGGCATAACATACATACACTGTGTTGACAGAGACATACTAATATACAATGTACTGTTCGTCAAAATCTCAAAAGATAGTATATAATTTATATATATCCGATTAGCAAAGACCGGTATTCAAAGGTTCAAAGTACAATGTAAATGATACTTTATGGGTTCGTGTTTAGGATTTTAACTCGGAACAGAACAAAGCACAATCGCCTTGATGACAGACATATGTACGTTAACAAAAGCACGCCAGTCTGGTGTAAAAGTACAGGTTTTCTTGATCGAAACAAAACCGAAACAAAACTCGTTTAGGCATATAATGGAGCATAATTACAAGTAGGGACCTACGTGTATATTGTATAATATTGTTATAGTTTGCGGTCATGTACGACACAATCTAGAACGAACATGGGTGTCAACAGGGCCAAATCAGGAAAATCGTATGCGACAGACCATTTTTGCCAGACAAGAGGCCTACAATGACAATGTTTCCATCATTAACTCAGTTTGTATTAAAGAAAATCCTTCAGAGCAGATTAAATTTACCATAACTTTGCGGTTTCTTGAGATATTTTCATCAAATAACTTTTATTTTGGTCAGAAGCCATTGTTCTATCAGGAATGATCAATCCGGAATTCCGGATATATCAGGAAAATTGACACCCCTGTTTAACGAAAAGCATTCGATCACTCAGCTATCGCGACAACCCCAAGAAAAATGGTGCGCAAATAGCCAGTATCAATATGACTGTACATCACACTACATCAGTAATCGGGTTGGTTGTGTATAATAATAATAAAGACTTTATTTTACGAGGAAACGCATTTGACAATTATAATAAATGGCAAACTTCCATGAGAGAGATCCTCAACAATAAACAGTTGAACAGTAACACAAGTACATAAAAGAAAAGAGCATAATGGCAATTCGGCCCATATGACGTCCACAATATCATAATTTTATATATAATTGGGGAATTTCATGAAAAAGTTTTAGTGAAAGGATGTGCCAAATCGATATGTATGGGATCTACAATAAAAGGTAGGTATCAATCAAAATACTTAATCAATTAAATTTATAATTAATCTCTATAAAGCTTAATTGGATATAGGGACATCATAAGAGCCAGCATATCATATAACAATGGATAAGTCGTAAACCGTGTTCCGTATCATTGTACCATTCGTCCACCTTGGTAACATTTCTGGATTATGATGATCGGGGCCATTCATTTATAAAATCCTGATGATTACGGTGTTAGCTAGTTACAATAATTCGAAAGTGTCATGCATTTTGACATTTTCCGCGAAATGATAATTTTTCATATCATGACTTTCACATTCTATAACACGTAGCATGCTTCATTTAATACATAAATAAGGCAATTTCCTTTATACGAAATTCAATGAAGTTGGTAGTCGAATGTTAACTAATTAAACTGGAAAGAAATAGACTTCTATTCACATTCTGATTAAAGAACTACAATAGTTTGCTCAAACATCCCTAGTCGTTCTCAATATTGTTCGTCCTCGTCATTTATAACGACCGTTATTCAGCGTTTTAGCCCACGTTTTCGCTCAGTAAACTGGCTACTTTTTTGTACAGAATCTCATGTAATAGCATATTGAACTCCCTCTGGTAGTTAATCGAAACCCACTACCAATTATACTGAGAATTATGATCCTCTACGTTTCTTTCGCGTCTCATCGACGGAAGCGGTAAATTAGAGATTCTGAATTGGCCTGTAAAATTACCGGAAGTTGCGTCCCCCATGAGAGCGAGGCTCAAGTTAACTTCTGCCGCTTGGGATTTGATTTCCTTAATAAATCCCGTAGTTAATTTATCAACGTAATCACGCCATGTTTAGAAGATCCATCGTCTGGTTACTTTATATCACCGCGGGGACTCCAGCGCTCCGAAACTTAGAAAAATGGCTTTTATGATCAAGATTTCCTAAGCAGCATTTTAGATAGGTGAATTAATGATTTTACACGATGATGCGATTACATGTCAATACAGCCAATGGTAATAATGTCTATTGTTTAAATGTTTACCTTAAAATCAATGGCAATAAAATAGATTGTTTAAAGGTTTGCCGATTTAAAGTAGATCTAATGTTTCTATTATAGCGCTAGAGATGGTGGGATTTTTTGTAAAGACCTAGTATTGTATTGATAGAACATTGACTTGTAATAAAGTTACCCACGGGTCTCCATCCGAATTAAAACTTATGTAGAACGTGAATTGGTAAGAAACCATTGACGGAAATAGATTCTACGACAGGGGCGTAGCCAGCAATACGGACGTACGGAGGGGCGTAACATTAAGTTGAAAGGTAAATTAAGTATGGCCAACAAAACACCAACTTCAAGGCTGCTGTACGTAGCATCAATTCAAGTCTGGCTACGCCCCTGTTCATTCATCAGTAGTGTATGCCCATACTATCATGACGTCGCTAAACCTAGAAGGTTCATACTACCATGACGTCATTACTCCATCAGTGTCCATACTATCATGACGTCACTAAATAGCGAATGTACATACTTTCATGACTTCATTACTCCAAAAATATTCATACTATCATGACGTCGTCACCCCATGACTGTTCATACTATCATGACGTCGTTACTCCGTGACTGTTCATACTATCATGACGTCGCTAAACAGGGAAGGTTCATAATACCACGACTTCATTACTCAATGACTGTCCATACTATCACGACGTCGCTATACAGCGAAGGTTCATACTATCATGACGTCATTACTCCATGACTGTCCATACTAAACGGCGAATGTTCATAATGTCATGACGTCATTACTCAATGACTGTTCATACCATCATGACGTCACTAAATAGCGAATGTTCATATTATCATGACTTCAAAGTCTCCCCGTAGTTATCATTTATAATTACCTCCCTTTATGGCTAATTAAGCACATAATTCGAAGTCCACAGTGTGTCATTCATTGCGGAGTAAGTATATAGGCTTGCTTGAAATATCCAATTTCTGAGGATATCGATGGTTCGTTCTCTGTCTGACTCTTGCGTGGATGGCTAGGCGCTTCCGCCGTTTCTGTGTGGTTTTGGGTTGTCTGTGCGCTACAGTATTCATTACTCCATGACTGTCCATACTTTCATGACATTGCTAAACAGCGAATGTTCATACTACCATGACGTCACTACACCATAGATGCCTATACTACCATGACGTCACAACTCCATGAATGTTCATACTATCATTACGTCTTTACTCCATGACTGTCCATACTATCATGACGTCTTTATTCCATGACTGTCCATACTATTATGGCGTCGTCGCTTCATGACTGTCCATACTATTATGGCGTCGTCGCTTCATGACTGTCCATACTATTATGGCGTCACTACGCTATATCTATTCATAATATCATGGCGTAACTACATCATGTCTCTTCATGACATCACTATCACTAAACAGCGAATGTTCATACCATCATGACGTCACTAAATAGCGAATGTTCCATGGCTGTTCATACCCTCAGTGACTGTTTATACTAGCATGACTTCACTATACAATGACTATGCATGCAGTAGGCCTTCTTAACAGTGGATACTCAGTCGATTCAACCGTAATGATAACTTTAGCCATAGATCTAATGAATTATAATGAATACCAGCCACGTAGACTAATACAAAATCAAAGTCGGACTAGCCGATCCAAGTATCATATGGCTATCATAGGGTTCACACTCGAGTTACATATCAAATGTCAATAACCAGGACATTCTTCACAAGCTCAATACACGAATATGAACTAGAAGTATTGACTTGATAATGTACTAGGGTTGCCTTTAATGTCACCAGATAACAGCAAGCACCACGTGGAGTTTACCCGCACAGCAAAGCATTTCCAAGGCATGCTTTCTTATTTCAACATAATCAGAATCTACAATCAAAACTCAATAACACTGTACGTCATTAAGGACTTTCCTATTAATTTTCGTACCCAGCTGAGTTCGTTCATCCAAAGCTGAGTCCAAATTAAGAATCCCGCTGGTTCCCCAATGAGCGTTTGTTAGAGAATAAAACACTGGCACCAAATCAATATCTCGGTTCTCCCTCGGGAACCAGACAAAAGGTCAGGTGAAACTGGCTTCCTCGATTCAGATGTTTGTTATGGACCCCCGGGGGCCTGTCTTGTGCGTGTAGAAATCCACAGGGACTCGGTAATTGAAGAGGAAATGAACATATTTCCATACAAGGCAAAGAACGGCTGCGTTTATTTATTGTTCGGGGAGAAATGATTTCAGTAAAATCGATGTTTGGAACCAGAGGCCAGGGAGGCATACGACTAAAATGACATCGTGTATTTAAATAATCTAACAACATCGTTACGTAATAGGGATTATAAACATGCAAAGTATAAGTCAATGTATGGTGGAAATGATTTGCCATGTATTTCAGTTACAGTTAAACGTAAATACTAATGTACCGTAAAACCTCGTTATCTCGAGGACCCATCGGGACAAGCCAAAAGCTCGAGTTAAGCCAGGTGCTCGAACTATCCGAAGTATATGATGAATTGTTGTTATGACTAAGTGTAACTGTGTTTATAATGAAAATATGTTTGATTCGTGTATTCGGTTGTAACTACATGTACGAATATTGTCATTGTTTATTAAGTCTATACGCTATTTGAATCGTGTGGACATTTGCCGAATCAACAAATTGAATATGAATGTCGTAATGAATACTTTTACATTAAATATCAAACTCTATTTAACGGTTGTAATAAAAGTTCGCATCGGCAAAAAGATAACATAACCCGAAGCGCACGATAGATCCTACATGTGTGAACAACCACCCACGTACAAAATCACTCTGTTAAAGTTCAAACTCATTCCTTCAAATCGATCAGATGACGTAATTAAATAAAACCCGGATGCAAAGTCGATCCAGTTTCCAGCACAGGATACGGCCCATTGCGCAAAAACATGCACTGTATTATCTATTATTATTATCTTATTACATAGAAATAAAATAATTTGTCATGCATTTCAGTCACAGTTAAACGTAAGTATATAGAAAATGAAATTTTATTTTGCTGGATAGTCGTGGATTTAATTGCTAAACAGGTGTATACGCGTAACACTACCCGAGCAACAATCACGTATCAGGGCAGATAATAAAATAGGGGGGTTCCGAAACCGAACGTGTACGGGTACGCCTACGTATAGACAACGTAGGTTGCGTAACAGAGTTTACGGCGTGCACGGTTACGTTTAGAGCACTTTTTGAGCATTTCATCACCCAAATATGAGTAGTTTCTACGATTTAAGAGCCCAGAAAATAAACTTATTTCATTTTTACTATCGAAGGTCAAGATTACAACAGGCCAGCATATGGGAGTGGTCCATATTCCAAAAGGCACTGTCAACTCGAAGGTCAAGATAACACCAGGAAAGCATATGGGAGATACATATTCCAAAAGGCACTGCCGACTCGAAGGTCAAGATTACAACAGGAAAGCATATGGGAGTGACAAATTCCAAAAGGCACTGCCAACTCGAAGGTCAAAATTACAACAGGAAAGCATATGGGAGTGACATATACCCAAAGGCACTGTCAACTACACGTGTGCTTGGTGATGATTGCCGATGATTAGCGACCTATATACTAGTACGGCAGGGGTCCTACAAAAGCATACTGAGATGCAAGTTTCGTTCGGATGCCATTAGCAAACATCCCTTTACCAAACCTATGTTTCAAACATAGTTATATTCAGCTTATGAAATTTCAAATGACCATAACTTAGTAAATAATTCGATATTTTTCATGAATTCACTTTTAATTTGGGAAGAAACGTTCATTCTTTCTTTAGCAGCAAATCTGAATTTCTGGAATAATCCGGAACTGTAGGATCCCTGTAGAACGATATCTGTTCTGTTCTGTTATCATAGATGTGTCTTAGTTGTTTACGGACTGCTGTGTATTAGTCATGATGAGACAATAATCAGTTAGTAAGAAGTAAGTGCTTGTCACGTTATACGACTATGCAAAACCCGATGTAATGACGTATCATAAAACCTGATGACGCATGTTATGATGTAACAAAACATGGACACTTATTCAGTGGGTATACTAGGGGCTGAATTTCAAGGGTCATTTTGGTAAATTTGAGATTGTTAGGGGCTGGTTTGGGATGTCAGTTTACTATGATAGCATAGCCTAATAATGTGATATAATTTAAGCCTATGTCCCACTAAGGAATTCCACATCGGCGATGTTCTTCCGATTTCTTCCGATACCACTCGATTCATCACAATTCCTTCCGATATCACAAACTGTCTCATGACTTCCCCGAAGCTAACCTTAGACCACGTGGAACCTGTTCCCAAGTCCCGAATGCTCGTTAAATTTAGTCGGAAGTACATCGCCGAGTCAAAAAATTCTCTGTGGGACCTAGCTGCTCAAAGCCTCAGACAATTCAAGGCCATATACAGAAGCGATGACAGCGCCCAGAGACAGACAGCCAACGTACCACCCGTATCCCCAGAAAATGAAACTTCCAAGTAAGCCTATATACTGACCCTTACAATGAATCACATACTGCATGACCTTAGGCGCTAGAAAGTAACTAAATACTGTAGCAAACAGACAATTCAAAGCCACACAGAAACGACGGCAGCGCCTAGACATCCACGCAAGAGTCAGCCATAGAACGAACCATCCACATCCCAAAAAATGGATATTTCAAGCAAGCCTATATACTCACTCCGCAATACATGACACACTGTGGACCTCGAATTCAGTGCATAATTAGCCATAAAGGGAGGTAATTATCAATGCTAACTGCACTGAAGTAACTCTTTTCAATAAATACAGTTTTCATTTGCAATTAACTCCCTTAATGGTAATACTAGTATGCTTATTTCAAAAGTCATGCGTCTTTGTCGCGAAGCCATGGTTTCGTACCATCAAACTTACATCGCCTCATGAAGACAACAAACACCTGGCCCCGATCTCCCGAAGCATATCAAGTAGAAATCTCATCTCAAATTGAGATTTTGCTCAAATCCGAGTCATAATTTGAGATACATTTAAAGTTCGAGCTCTTTCAATTTGACAGTAATGAACTATGAACTAAGAATAAGATTTCCTGTTTTGTGATGCGAATTTTGAGTCCATCCTCCCACGGATATTATCTTAAATACACATGGCAATATTTGGGTAGAGATTCAGCTCAGATTGAGATGTTTCGGGAGATCGAGGCCTGGCTGCCAATCTGATGTATGTTTTGTCTGGATGCTAAGGCCAAGTTCAACTATATATCTAAAATATCGAATTCATATGACTAAGATATTTGTGTTAATCAATTCCTTGAGCGTAATAGACACGCACTCCCCCAGTTGTGAGACACGGGCGACAAAACTAATTTAACATTAGTGTCACACAAACTAGTATGTCCCTTATCGGACCCCTTAACGAACATAATCTGTATTATATTATAACTTGTGATGATTACATTATTTCACAAATTACATGACTCAGTTAGGGCCTCATTTGTATTTGTATAATGCTGTATGATTTACAAAGCCAATGTACGACCACAGACGTACGACTCCCTGTGGGATTCCATTGCTGAGCAACTCTTCTAATGGATCAAGTTACAAACAACCAGCATGCAATTTTCACTTTTCCCCAGGGACTCGGTTCTATTTCCTTCATATTTCTGTATTCTGTGGGTGATGGTCCCTGTGGGCTGTATACATGCCAAGATAATTATAACGTCGGAAAGATCAGAACTCAGATGTATAAGCCGGCTCATAAATACAAGGCTTGGTGACCTTTTTTTACATTGTTTTCGGTATTTTTTCCAAGCTTATGAACAGCTTATTGTGAATATGATTCAATGATTTATTTTATGAACAACGAATAACTCATTTAACAGGCCTGATAATTAACAAGCATTCTGAAGCCTGAAAATCCCAGTTTAAAAGCCTGAAATATTTTTTTTCAATATTATCAAAGAATGAAAATTCAGGATTCAAAAATATGAAATCAGGCACGGACTGAAAATCAGACACAGGCCTGAAAAATACCAAAATCAATCAAGTCAGTAAACTGTTTACACAACATTGTGTACATAAACATTGCAATTTCTCTTATTATGGTCTTAGTGGGGTTTGTTTAATAGAAATAATGTGTATTAGTATGTAGCATAGTGAATAATATATTGGTTTTCGCTGCCCTTTTCTCGAATTAAAATGTTTTAAACAATAGAATACAATGTTGTTTTTTTGCCATAATACTTATGATCCAAGTTTTGTGTAAGGAATAATATAATTTCTTTATATTTATGCACCGATCAAGTACATGGTGTGGGTGTGCAAAATGTTTGGTCAAAGTTACAGCCACGTTTCAAAAGGTTTACAATACTAAGTCTTGGAACTTGATACCGGTACTCTTTGCAATTACAGGTGCACGTGTCGCTATATATATCTCACAATATACCGTGATAAACATAAGTATCGCGATATTTCGTGGCATTTGATCGTAATGTATCGTGGTACCTACATGTATCACGATGCATCGAGATACGCTTATGACTAAACACCGCGGAAATGTATCGCAATATATCGTGGTACAATTAAGATATATCTCTATCCATCTATCATGAAATCGCCGTCCTACGTACCAGTTAATACTAAAACATTATTATCTTGTAGAAGATGCAGCTAAAGTCTTGCACAACGAAGCCATGTACGATGTGTTCAAGAAAGACACACCACGATTGTAAATGCTGATTGACAATGCTATTAACCTTTCAAAAATGAATCCTAAAGAAATCAAATTACTCGACCCAATGTATGAATTCTTCTGATCAACTGTTCCGAGCCATTATCAATTTCATATTCGTTTAGACACGAAGGAATTTGACGCATATAAAATTTCAAGTGTTTTCCGGTGTGCTCTATGTAAAAACAATAGCAGATAGTTTTGTATGTGTTTTAGCCGCACTGCATTGCAACCAACGAGCGCAAACCATGAGCACATCCTCATACATCAGTGGTTCGACAAGTTCCCTGATATTGCAGGTGAAGGATACTCTGGTGAACGAGAATGCATGAGCAAGGAGTAGGGCTATTTGGTATTGCCTATGCGTCGATACGCCGATGTTTTGGTTTGAGTGACCAGGTTCGTTGCCAATTTTAGATGGTCTTTTACTCATTTACTTGACAACCACTGGAAACGAAAGACGATGTCCCAAAGTCAAGGAACACGGTATTTAGTGGACTATTAGTGTATTAATCAAGGACAAAGGTGGACAATACAATCATCCACGTACATGTTCATCTATTTTCAAAGGTGGTACACATTTTGCAGTTTGTGGCGCAGAGGGTGTGTACATCCTCATAAACCACCAGACGGTTATGGTGAAGAATATACTGGTGGACGAGAATGGATTCATAGCGTGCAATGTATAATCTATGTATGTTCGTGGCAATGCTTCCGTGTCCCTGATAATGTCACGTGACACCACGCTTAGAATCAAAGCACCAACAAGGCACAAAGTAATTGGAATTAAACAAAATGAAAGGACGCCTAGTAAACTTGATGTAAGTCAGTTATTTGTATTAAAATGGAGATATCGTCTATTTACCGTTGTCACACTGCGTGTTCTTGTGGTCCATAAATCTCACGAGATTCCCGAATTTCTCGCCGCAAGTCTCGCACCGGAAAACGTCAGATTCCGCCAAACTGTCATCAGCATCTTTCACTGGTAGTTGGTCACTGTCGTCAGCGTCGTCTGACAATTTCTGTTTCTTTTGCTCTGAAATCGGAAACAAATCACAATCATTAGATCGTACGAGCATACATGTATGTACATGTACCAAATTGGTCGTAAGTCTACATTCAACATGACGAATCTTTAAACTTTAGTAAGTTTTATTTATGTTTTGTTTGCCTTACAATTACCAAACGTTCAAATTAGTAATTGATAAACCGTGTGATGTATTTATTACAAACCAATTGAAAGTATTTCAAAGTTTTGCTGATATAACATGTGTAAAGACGTGTCTTTTGTGGACTTTTATTGCTAAGTTCTGACTTTTTGGTATAATATTTGGTACCGTTTGAAACGTTATTTTTAAAATTTCACGGTGTATCTTGTACGGCGTAAGCGTCATTTTTTACGTAGCTATGCGGTCGTAAACCAGGCCACTTTGCGTTCGTTTTGTGTCATCTTAACGATCAAACATATATATCTCTACCAGGCGTTCGTACATAATATCAGGAAAAGTATATACCTGGTAATAAGTCGGTATCTTCATTATTTTCATCTGTCTCGTCCTCATCTTCCCCTGAAAAAATAAACACAAAAACATACACTTAACATGGTTTTCACGTGTTCCATTAGTGTCATATCACGTGACCGGAAATACTAATCACTGGATGACGTGTCCGCGTAAAATATAATCCCGTGCAAAATAAGGAAATTACGTTCACATTACTCCTGGTCGGATAAAATGTACGCACCTTTTCCCCGAATACTTAGTAAACGTTTTTACTTGAGTAGCAAGTCATTTGAATTTATTTATTTAAATAATCGTCATTGTTACATGACGGTTGACATTTTGCACGATTCTGTAATTTAATGCCATGGAATATACACCTGCGTTTTGCTTTGAATAAATAATAAAGATATTATTTATATGTAATTATTGAACCGTTTCAAGAAACAAATAACGTAAGCATCCATTACAAGTTAAATGTTCATGATATGCTAAACGGTAAATTATTTAGTGATTGGCTCGTTTATTTCTATACTCAGCATTTTCTGCTTAAATATTCTTATTTAATTTGATTATGGTATAATAGATAGTCTATATTTATTTGAAGTCATGCTCAGAGGGTTTTAATTGATCTTGACAAAGATGCATACACTGACTAATTTATTTACAAATCGATGTACATCATGGGAAAAATGAGTTCATATTAGTAAACATGCATACCCCAATCAGTGCTCCTCTAACTGGTTTTACAGTTTAAGTCATTTATATTAATTTATTTTAAGTGCACATCTATTTCCTGATGTTATTTATCGTCATGAGGGTATAAAGTTTCATTTTCAATGTTGAGTTTAAGTTTATTGGGTTTTAAAGTTAGTTTCTAAGCAGTATTTCAGTCTTATATTATATAAGTACGGCGTCTGATTCGCCTAACCAGTTTTCCTTGACTGCATCCTAACCAGTTCGAACATAACCCTTCCACAAAGAACCAGCAACTTCCGAAGTCCACATGTGGAGGAAATGAACATTGGTTTCAAATTTACATTGAAGTGTGATGGCCAGCCGCGACCGGGAATAGAACCCGGATGGCTAGGTTGCAAATCTAGCACACTATAAATTTATAAAAATGTAACCATTGGACCATAGCCGCGTCTTTCTATGTTGAACGTCAGACAAGGGAAATAATTTATAGCAATTCTTAGTTTGCGAACAACAGATATGCTACAAAGTTTCAGCGGGCGCTCTACCAATGAGCTACAGAGATTTTTAAAAGTCACAAAACCGAGATTTACGCACGGGGAAGGAAGTTTGACGCGTACTTATTACAGAAGAGTGAATAGGATGACGATCGATTCTGGACATTGTATTATTCCCCAGGGTGATCGCAGCATCTCCCATGGTGAAAACATTGATGTTTGCGTCATGTTGTAATAATCTCAATGCAAGTCTACAACAAAAAACAACATTAATTGTATTGTCTATGAGCCGCAGATCGCTTGTAGTAAATAAACAAATAAAGAGCTTTTAAAACAACGCATAATACTGCGTGATAAGTGCATGTCAGTGGGTAGTTACATAAAAAAGAAACGCACCGTCTAGGCCTAGTCGATGTAACAGTATGTAGAGAGAATGCTGTGTAGCAGCCATTTTAGCCGCAACGGATATGACGTTACAGGAATTGGTGTCCATGTTTGCTGTGACAACTGTGGAAAACTGGGTACCAGCTTTCGTAACGTCATATCCGTTGTGGCTAAACATGGCCGCTGCACAACCTTCTCTAGGTACACTTAGATAATAAGGGTACACTCAGATAATTTGAAATCATGTGCCTAGGATCAGGGAGTGTACATACTATTTATAGAACAGGTCCTGCTAGGATCAAGAGGCCCCGGTTTCGATCCCCGTCTGCGCCACTTATAGCTACCTTTATCTGAGCAAGTATAAGCCACAATATTCCACTTTACCCAGGTGCATGCTAGGGTTCATAACTTCAGAGTACATACACACATTCAACATAAAAAGGATCGCACCACCTTCTGACATTGATCTAACTATGCTCAGTAAAATTAGAAACGCATCACAGAATTTACGCCGATATCTTATCTATTGACCAGATATTTATTAGATACAAATGTATCAGGAGATCATAACAGAGTGATCAAATATAATCTGATCGCGGAATATATCAATGCTATGACATATACATGGAGGGCATCAAAAGGATACGTGTTTATGATAATACTGTCTATTTACTGATGGATTTTATATAAATGTAATCGAAGTAATTGAAGATAATCTTAATATGCTAATACATGTAGATAAACGACGCTGTAAATGGACCCAGAAGGAAAGCGATAAAAAGTCCACCCATTACCTAGGTCCGACTGAGCAGTTTAAAATGGATCAATTCAACTTTAAAATCGATGATACCAGATGAATATTGATCAATAAAACTTTAAAGTTGATAATACCAGACCAATATTGATCAATTCACCTTTTAAGTCGATAATACCAGATTAATGTTTATCAATTCAACTTTGAAGTTGATAATGTCAGATTAGTATTGATCTATTCAACTTTTAAGTCGGTAATACTAGATTAATATAGATCAATTCAACATTGAAGTCGATATACCAGATTAATATTGATTATTCCTAATCAACAGTCGATCAAATCAAATGCATAGTAATAGATCTAAGTTTAAAGTCGATAACACCAGACTAATATTAAAATTGATCAATCGAAAAGTCGACCACACCATTTAAAGGGCGACACATTCTTTGTTAAATGTCTATATTTCGAAAAGTAGTCACCTCCATACGAATCGTGTGCATCCAGATATACCACTGCACGATTCAAGATTGTGGTCATTAATAAATAGTGCAACGGTTGCAGCGTTCTGTGCGGAACATTATTAACCCAACATTTAAGATGATTTAAAACGACATTAAATAAATTGAGATGTGTTACATAAAACAGTTGTATGATATTGTCCCTAAAAGGTTATCACAGAGATAAGGCTCTTGAGGCGTGAACTGTTGTCTGTCCTCCACTCACGATCTGTGTAGAGTGCTTGTCAACAAACTGCTTAATTGTCGCAAGTTAGTTCGGAATATTATATTTTATATCTCTAATACTTTGGCCGAAGCCGGTCGAACTCTGGTCGCGACATGCTTTTAAAAACTTAGTATTAGGCCGGTACAGCACCATTGCTTTTGGTCGCTCGGCGTATAAAGGTACTAGCAGGCATTCCACTAGCTTCTGAATCTGAAGGATCATTTTTATACTTTAGACTAAATTCTACCGTTTTATAGACAAAATATCCATGATTTTAAGAGAAAAAAACACAATTATTTGAGGGTCAAAATGTGTCCATCAGGAGATTTCAATGGTCAAACCCCCTACTCCCGAGTCAACCGGAACCCTTTTCAAGTAGTTGCCACACGTAGATGTATGGTAAAGTACGAGGCCCTTTTAAGTTATATACATGTATAATATGTTTTGAAGGACCTACATCACGGTGTAAGGTCGTAAGTACAATATCAACATTTTGAGAAAACTCCAGTTTGGTCAACATGACCAGTTCCGATTTTCATAAAAGTAAACTAATAGTAACCGCCTTTTGTTGCAGATTTCAAATATGTATCAGTCTTATAAGGTCGTGCACTTACAACCTTGTAACTCCAAACAAGCGATATATCTATTCGTTAGCTCTATCATAGTTTACTATGAAGTCGTGTCTACGTTACCAGTACAGAATGTTTAAAATGATGTTTAAAATGTTGAATTTCGCGGTATGATACTGGAGATATAATCGCTTGGAATAAAAGCTTCCTTCACACAAGGGACCCCGGAGCTCCCCAGGGATGACAGCGCCATCTGGTGTACAGTAGTCAATCTCATCGTATAGTGGATACATGTTCATTCGCTGACAGAGGTTTGAATTTCATACTAGGGCAATGATTGGAAATCAGAATTTACCATGTAAATCTTAGAAGGTCGATTTTATTATTTCGCAAATTCTACATAATTAAAACCAATGGGTGCGTTTTTCCAGCCAAATCAAGTTGAACTACGTCACAAAGATGCAAGTCCCTCAATACTGGTCAGAGTTCACAAAATATACCGTATATATACGCTCATAAGACGTACCCGTACTATGGACCGGACAATTCGCATTTTGGTATGGTACCCATGTATAAGTAATTAAGTCAAATCTCCCTATAGCGGTTATATATAGACTGGTACGACGATCCTACTATCAAAACAATAAATTATTGTAGGCTGTGTCGGAAAATGAGACAAGTCGTACCAGTCAAGCGATATACGGCAGATAATGTTAAAATTGAATAAATTTGAAGAAGCTATCAAGCTTTCGGTGGATGTACCAAAATGTGCCCGAAAATGCATTAAAAATGTTACATTAGTTAAAAATTGACCCCTATGAGCATTCATCATAAGAACAGTATCCAATAGTATTATGTTCCTAGTTATTCGTGCGACCTATAGCCCAATCAAAAACAAAAAGGACGAAATCTTCACTGTTGTCTGTGTTATAGTCTTGCAAACAACAGTTATAATCTCGATAACCTATAGTGCTAGTCTGAGTTACAGTCATGCAAACAACAGTTATAGTCTCGATAACCTATAGTGCTAGTCTGAGTTACAGTCATGCAAACAACAGTTATAGTCTTGATAACCTATAGTGCTAGTCAGAGTTACAGTCATGCAAACAACAGTTATAGTCTCGATAACCTATAGTGCTAGTCTGAGTTACAGCCATGCAAACAGCAGTCATAATCTTGATAACCCATAGTGCTAGTCTGAGTTACAGTCATGCAAACAACAGTTATAGTCTCGATAACCTATAGTGCTAGTCAGAGTTACAGCCATGCAAACAACAGTTATAGTCTTGATAACCTATAGTGCTAGTCTGAGTTACAGTCATGCAAACAACAGTTATAGTCTTGATAACCTATAGTGCTAGTCTGAGTTACAGTCATGCAAACAACAGTTATAGTCTTGATAACCTATAGTGCTAGTCTGAGTTACAGTCATGCAAACAACAGTTATAGTCTTGATAACCTATAGTGCTAGTCTGAGTTACAGTCATGCGAACAACAGTTATAGTCTCGATAACCTTAGAGTTCTATTCATATAAAAGTAGTTACCAATGCAATACCAGAGTTGTCTCAAGTAATCAAAGAAACAGTGCAGTTACCTGTTAACTAGAAACGACAGAATATGTTTCAGGTTTCGTGGAACTCTAACTATTGTCATTGCTTACAGACACATAGTACGGACACAACAATATGAATAAGATTCAAAGGGAAATTAATCAGTGATTATTGGTCAGAGTATAACATGCCGCCGGTGTACACATCAAGACTTATCGATGAGTCTAGTGAAGTTTAGTTGAAATCCGACAAGTGGCTACTGAGAACTTAGTGTACAAACTTTGTCGAAGGGCAGGTGGACCTACCTCAGACATGACTACAATATAACCCCCATCAAAACCGTTGTATCTGGGGTGTAATCAAGCATTATAATCAGCCACTGGCTTTAAAAGTGCACGATATCATAAACGATATTGTTACATGGACTGAAAACATGTGTTCAGACATGCACATAATTTAGATGTCTTTCCTAGATTATATATGTGATTAAATCGTAGCACATGTTAAGCCATCTTAAAATCAATTATTAAACTTGCATACACATTTATACCCCTGTCCCGCCGTCATATTTCTACCATACTCCGGTCCCCTGGTAGACCATAATGGGCTCACCATGGCAACACAGCGAGGGTTCTGATTACAAGCCTCCCCAGGGGGTTACCATGATAAATCCGAACAGTTACAGGTGTAGAATAGACGAATGATCGTGTATAGGCACTCCTGGGCATTTCAATGGAATGCCTAACAAAAATCGAGTGTATATAACGCTCTTAAATGTGATATAGAAAACGTTCCAACGTTTTATAAAGTTTCCCCTCGATTCTTCAATTAGTTTTGAGCACAAATTATGGATCCTGGTGTGAAATCTTTGGAATAAAAGTGTCACTTTTTATATAGAACCGAAATGCATTAAGGAAAACGAAATGCCCATTCATTCCGCTTGTTTAAAATGAAAAGATTTTAAAAGTCCTCTTTTATCACGTTTAAACCGTTGGTAAATTATCGAATTTATGAAAATTGAAATAGATAGCGACGGGGAACAAGTTGTGATAAACAGCACATGTAAGCGGAAATAACCGTCAAAAACTCGAAGGAACCCCCGCGGTCCGACATTGATTTTGTTATATTGACTTGCGCTAAATGTGTTTCACGCCATAGAAGTTTATGATTGCTGTATGGGAAACTTTGAAATCACAGCAATATGAGATATTCCCTTGAGAACAATCAAGCCCCTACGTAGTAAAGATACGGGGGTATTGACAGGACCCCAGCTGGGATACAGACCAATTATTGAACCCATAAAATGAAACGAAACAGTTTTACAATACCGATATCGTCACAAGGTTGATGGGTTATTATGAACGTCACCGCTGGATGTCAAGATTATGTTAAGACAGGTTTTAGACTTCCGTTTAAAGCTAAATTGAGTTCGTGACTGTCAACAAACAGAACTTTGCGATTGTTCATTTCAATACATGTACTTAACACGTATTTTTTATTGGTCTGCATCTCCCTATTTCATTTCCTAATACGCAAAATCATGATATTTCTTCACACTCGTGAGTGATTAATTTTCGTTGAGATCGATTATAAACTTCACCACGAAAGCGAAGGCCAACGTAGCGACACGCGGACGCGGTGGTCTAAACTACGGTATGAAGAGTACCTGGGTCTATTATCTTTTTATTTATGGTAAAATAGTGTCTCTCATTGAAACGTATGTCCAGATTGGCCAATGACCACCGACTCCGAGGGAAGAGACAGTAAGGTTGTGAGATACAAAGAGTATGGGTGTAACATTCATCTCAAGTCATACGGAGACTACCCAGTTACATCATCCTGATACCGGGCGAATAAACAGTAACATGGAACAAACTAGTTGGAGCGTCAAGCATGGGAGATTATAGAAATTTCTAGTATCATTTTAACGACGCTGGTATGCATGTCACTGTCTGTGATCCAATTCGAATCCTCTTACACTCGCGAAGCGGACGCTCTACCACTAAGCTATCGAGTCTGACCATTTGAGGTCAACATTACCAATATTTGTCACACTTTTTCGCAACCATTGCATGCACTGTAAACAAACACAGGGAGGGTTCAATTAAAAGTATGGATCTAATGCTATACAGGGTGTTCCCGTATTTATACTATCCGTACCCCTGGGATTTAGACATATCAGTGATTTCATGATTTCTAGAGTTTGTCGATAGGAAAAATGGTCCATTCTAAATGTAAATACAATGTTTGTGTTTATTTCTGTTAAACGCTGTTTCTCAACATTTTTTCAGTTATATACGGCGGTCTAGTTTACATGGACTGTGCCCCTTCACCAGTACTAGCTTACTATTCCACAAGGAACGAGGAACTTCTCCACATGTGGACAGTATAATGTTTGTGTTCATGATTGCTCCTTGTACTTGCGGTCTGTGATTTTTCTTTTGTACCTTTCGGGCTTTGTTGTTTCCCTTTTGTCATCATCTTTTTGGTGTTTGTGTGTGTGTTTATTGTTTGTTTTCTATATGATTTTGTATATTGTATTAGCTATATAATATATAACAATAAAAATATATTATTTTATGTTACTAGTATGAATATATCACATATATAGTATTATTACTGCTGGGTGAAGCTGATTCCGGCTTTAAGACGCTGAGGTACCACCAGCGCCTTCAACCCATGGGGAAGGACCTGGTATAGTATGGACATGATCCTCGACCATCTATTAGCATAATTTAACAGCTGATAGCTGGCCTATGTTTATTTAACCGGTTGTACATTTTCAGTAGCAGGGAGTATCACGAAGATGCTCAAGGTGTAATACAAACACACATTTTAAGGACCAATATTGCACGGTGTGCTTGCGGTAGTTGATATATTCAACGCAAGAACCTTGTAATACATGTATGCATAAAGGTTAGGATCACGTCATTATCTTCGTACACTGTATCATATCTTATACATAATGAATGGTTCTGTTCTGTTCTGTTCTGTTCTGTTCTGTTCTGTTCTGTTCTGTTCTGTTCTGTTCTGTTCTGTTCTGTTCTGTTCTGTTCTGTTCTGTTCTGTTCTGTTCTGTTCTGTTCTGTTCTTATATAGTGACAATATAAGCGTACATCTAGACCAGTACATCCTTATTTCACGCAGTGGAGCGTAAAACAATTCGTCGCTGCTTCTAGCATCAATTTTGTATTCTTTGTTTGAAAATAAATAATTCTAGTTTTAAACGCTAGCATGTTTCTGTTAACACAATACTGCAAAGTTAATCATACACTGGGGAATATTGAACGATTTACTGTTTGAAATGCACGTGTAACGGGGCATAGATGCACTTGCGATAAGGCATACGCCAGTCAAGTATACATGCACGCAATAATCGAGAAATCGTGCAATATCTTACGTGATTTTCACTCATCAATCAGTGATAATTACAATAATTTTATAACCTAACTAGATATACATGTATTACTAGATGTACATGTATTTTAAAGTAGTCTGAATTAATCCTCGTGTCTTATTCATTCGCCTTGTATGACATGTACGTATGTTAGAATCATGATTAAATGCTGAAAATAATTAAATATAGTTGCTGATGTTGTTGTTGTATTTTTGTTTCTTAACCTACGTACGTATCTTGTATCGTATATAACCGAATTATGCTCTTGTTAATTAGCATTTAATTGTGTCTGTTACTTAGTCTGTTCTATAATAGTAATTCTAATATCATTTTATTAATCATTTTGCAGCAGATTCTTTGGCATGTAAAACGTGTATATAATATATTTATATAGTAAATACATATTGCAACAAAAATCACATGTTTCACGTAGTTAATGAGATATGAACACACGGCAGGTGGGCGCGGTGTATACCTGGGTGTGTAGATATATAACGTGAATAGTTCAACAGTATACATATACATAACTAAATCAGATGTACAGAATATTACAGCAACCCCCCCCCCCCCCCCTAAATAAAAGCAAAACATAAATGAAATTATATGAATGAATATTCAATGTACCAAAGACTTAAATAAACATGTATATTTAAGTCTTTCAATGTACGGACTACAGAATTAAAGCAAACATTTGAAGTAGTGTACTAAATCTTCAGACATACACGAATATACCCCAATCTCAAAAAGCAAAATTTAAGAAATTAATATATACATGAACGAATAGTATATAAAATGTACGTAATGTAGTACTATAGTAATCATTTGATGTAGTGTACTAATCTTTAGACATACAAGAACGTACCCCCAATTCAAAAAGCAAAATGAAGGAAATTAAATGAACGTATTATTAAACAAATTGCACGTAATAAAGTAAGAATTAAAGTGTTTTGCTTACTTTTGATGAGTCTAGGTCGTGCTTGCTTTCTCCTTGACATGTCCAAAGAATTAATTAATATTCATCCAATAGTATAAAACTAAACTGTCTACATATACACAAATATACGTAACAACCCCAGGTGACATACACTGCATGTAGCAGACGATGTATTTTGAAGTCAAGGCGGGAATCGACCCGCACGTTCTATGTTTTAAAGTCGTCTGCAAAACTCGGCTTCACGTCTGCTGGGCGTTCGTTATTTCGCGTTATTCTATCCAGCTTTGAGATACAAGCACAGCACGTGGTCCCTAGAGCGAATGAACCTAAGTATTGAATATTGTGGAAAAGCTAGATCCCCTCGGCGCATTCCCGCTGGGAGGAAGGCTATTCATCCGGCCCACTCAATATCAGCGAGAAAGCAATTTGCAATTGTATGCCATCTAAAATCGTAGTGAAGAAGTAGTTTCCGAAAATCCCAGCGGGTTAATTATGTCCAAATATCCATTGAAAACTTCAGACTATAGCTCTCTGGTATCAACTATAGGCATACGCATCAAATGGGTTTAAACTACACTCGGTATGCAATACAATACGGCCTCCGACGGGAGATTAGGCCTGCTGTGTTTAATCAATACAGAGCGGACGATTCCCAGCGGGAATCGAACTTAAAATAATCCTACCACGTGATAGGCCCCCAGAGTGATGTGAACTCCGCTACACCGAGTATTAATCGAAACAGCGTGTCATAAAGAAATGGCATGCAACATAAAAATGTTGATATATTGAAGAGAGAAGATGTTTGAAATCGGTCCCTTATGACTATTCTAGTCTAGATCTTGCCATGCAACGTATCCAAGCGATGGCTTGAAATATTGCAGTGTGTTTTTCGCTAAAATGCATTTCGCATAGCAAATCATATTACAGGATAAAACCACTTGTTAAACAAGAACCGTCAGCTAACTACTTTTTTCAACTTAGTTTGTCCTATCACACAAGTCCCAGTGGACTAAATGAAAACGCGATTTGTATAAATAATTTAACGACTAAACCCCCATTGTCATAAATGATGATGAGATATCCTGTGGTTTCAAGGGAAGTAACTGTAGTTGAAATATAAAATAAGTACATCCGCGGTTGTGTCCCTTTATCGACATTTGAACGGATAATCAACGGAACATTTTTTGAAATCCCCTGAAACTATTTCTTCGGGTGTTTTATCTTCTTGGTAACTAATTGGTAATTTAAAATTTAAATGATACCTTACCAACATCAACAAATCGCTGATTTATGCATTAAATCATGTCTTTGAAAGAAGTCCGTTAATTGGTGTAGTGCACAAATGTTACACCATTCAGCAGACGGTTAAATAAATGCATACAAATCGACTGCTTTGGACAGGTTCTTGCTTACATTAGGTACCAACTTCCACATGTTTAACTGTATACGGGTATTAAATGCTAGATTGATATACAGCTCAGAGAATTTGACCTGATCCTGACCTTTATGCATGGATATATTACCGTTGAAGGGTCTTGCAATGAATACATAATTTCCCGCGAGCAAATCGTGCAATATCGGTCCTTTAGATTTGTGT
Source organism: Spisula solida (assembly GCA_947247005.1). NCBI lineage: Eukaryota > Metazoa > Mollusca > Bivalvia > Venerida > Mactridae > Spisula > Spisula solida. Next base: position 43,542,299 of record OX365949.1, read on the forward strand.
TGGTATTACACATCGAGCGTCTTCGTGATACTTTCCGCTTATGAAACATAGAATAGAATATAGTTCATTTGCATATTTAGTCCTTAAAAGGACTTTTTACAAAGCAACACTAATACATTTACATAAATAGCATGGTGATATATGACGGGAAAGTATGCAATATGATAGTATACCAAATTAACAACCGGGATTATAAACGTAGTCAATAGGCCTTTTCGACTGGGCTGTTTCGTGAAGCAAGTTTTAGCCTGGTTCCCGTCCTCGCAATTACAGCACTACTACAGTAATACAACTGTAAAATTTGAACGGGAACCAGACTTTAACCTGCTCCACGAAACAGCCCAGTCGAAAATGCCTAATATATCAGCAGTTAAATTATGCTAATAGAAGGTCAAGAGTCGTGTCAAATTTTCCGGATTATACGAGCAGGCCTTACATGTAATATTAATTTCAAATATCTCCTTAATATGTCATTTTTGTGATGATTAATTGTCCCAGACCATTGCCTGACATGTTCATTTGCTATTGATTCAACATACGGACGGTACATCGGTGAATAATGCTATAACCGAGTCTTCCTGGCATCGCCTACACCGGTAACTGTACGAGGCGGACACGAATGACAGCGATTATGTGTACGGAATTTGCCGAGATTCTGCGTCGGTTACTAGTCCCAACCGAGACCAAACGTATCATTTCATTACATTACGTTAGTACTGAGGAACGTACATAGGGTCTTATTTAGGGGACTATATCGGTTAGGTCTGGGCGTCCAAGGCTAGGTATTCTGTCCGTAGGCACGTATGCTAATTTGCTAAAACATTTCCAAACTATGCATGTTTTTTATGAAATGCCTCAAATAGACCCTCGAAATTTTGCATCCAGGCGTTTTTGTCAGTGGATACGGCCCTCAAATGCATGTCTTCGATCAATTATTTTCTACGTTGATCCTCCTACGCCAGTGGTTAGTCAAGTTCCAGATTATGGTGTCAGAGGAATACCCTGGTATACTGACATGTGTTTTGTTCATATGATAACATGTTAATAATCTAGTGTGATATTGACTTATAGGTCCATTTGGCCGGGTGTATTTATGGTATGTTTTATATGTCTGTTGTACATGTTTAAACGACCCATTTTAATAAACAATTTACTTACTTACTTACTTAGAGTATATACCACTTTACCAGCATGTGGCTTGTGTCATGTATATGCTGTTTATGTCATTGTAGAAGATAACATTGATAAAATCGTTTCTGAAGTGGTACCATGGTATGAACAGTGTATGTGGCACCTTTATAATGTTATATACATCTTCTGTAGTGCTCATACTGTATGTGGCACCTTTATAATGTTACGTACATCTTCTGCAGACAATTAACGATATCCTTGGCAACGCTGCAACACCTGGTTGCCGCACACCAAAATTGCTAAATTTGTCGTCATTCGTTGTCCTGAAACAATGTCATTTTTAAAGTCTTCTATATGGCTAAATTTCACGCAACGTCATGGGGTCATTTCCATAAAATATAAGTTATATATAACCGCCAAAATGCGGCGTTTTCATTGGCTCATAATGTAGGTTATATTCTAATGTTGTTTGCTTCATCCGCTATTAAATTAACAATGTGTTTATCTGAACAGTCAATGAAACGGAAACGGCGTCATGACGTCAATGGTAGACTTTAAATTGAGGCGCGTTACTAGTATCAGAATAATGCGTTGGAATATGAAAAACACTCATTGAAACCAACGAAATAATGAAAATGTGCGCGAATTTTATAAGCGTATAGTCCGGCAGTTACCTACAAATTGCACAGACGATTCAAAGTGCACAGACTATCAATTGAAGACAACAGAAGAGAAAGATGGCCGCCGTCGACAGAGATTCTGTGTGTATGTGAAAAGTGAGACGAATCTTCCGAAAATCACGGACGTAAAATCTTTAGTTAGATTGTAAGCGAGCTCTATATCTATCCTTTAACTATGCATGGCATCTGTACGAAAGAGCTAGGTATGTCGAAAATCAGAAATTCGTAGTCTAATGTAGTGACTACGTGGGAAAGTGCTCCATACAATCAGGCATAAATTGCGTTTGACGTTAGGTGACGTCGTTTAGTTTTCTGGTGTGCGGCATGTATGCATAGTGACTGTTTAGGAATCGACGTAACTATGTAACTGTTTGATGTATTTTTAACATTGTTATAAGAGAGTATGATAATGTATAGACGATTGTGATGGTGTTATTTATATTTCCCTATGAGCAATAACATACGATTCACAACATAATTATACGAACTTCCCGATCAACCCACGTACTTTCTCAACGGATCGAGGAAGCGATCACGTTAACCTATAGCATCATTGAATGTGGCTCGAACACGAAACCTTGGAATATACAATTAAATTCGTATTTGTAGTTATATTATAACATAAATACTTTATTTCTTTTTCAACATTTTTGACAATGGTAAAACGACCTGATTAATTAAATAAAATATAATAGTAGATAAGTTAAATGACGCAATGATCAACTACATTAATTTACCTCAGGGGACGCTAGGGCACAAGGGACTAAAAAAACATCAACAGAAAACTACATCCATAACTCCACAGCTGTACATCAACCCCTGAACGAACCAGTTAGGCTCTGAATCGCGGGCACGAAATAGTTAGAGGACAACCAGCAAATACGAACAAATAAATCCTAGCTCCATAGAACTTTTGGCCCCGGTCAAAAAAATGAATATTGATAATTTATGACATATTATTGATTATTTAAGGTTAAAAAACTCCAGTGTAAACGGAATTGGCGTTTAAATCCAGATACAATACCATATTATAATACTTAAGCAAAATGCGAAACTACCGGAAGTAGTACCGCCCAACGGAAACAGCGGGACACGCAAGGACACGCGAGAACAGAAAGGCACAGACAATATACATCTTAACTCGAAAAGGCGCAGAACATGCCCAACTTAAAAAACTAGCACAGGGACATGTAATACAAAACCGGGCACCCAATCCCGAAAGTCTGCAGCATAAGTCAGTCACACTAAATATGAACAAGAGCCAGTTGGAAAGAAATTAACAACCGGACAAGACACACACCACAAGGACAATCCGCAACAGACACTAAGTATATGCAATTTTGAAAGATACGAAGCAGCCTTGTGCTGGACAACGAATATGCAGAATGGCACAATTTTTTTTATAAAATTTCACAAAAAGGCACAATGGCAATTTTATTTTGTATTTTTTCTAATTATACTATAAAGTGGAAAATACATACACAGAGGAAGGTTGACTAAGGGACTTCCGCATTGGTACAGACAGCGACACATGCCACTTGGGGCTTAAACGTTTTACAGTGCACCAAACCTCACCCTTTCCCAATAGACCACCTCATATAACAGAACAGTGCAAAAAAATGTTTCCCGCCATGAAATGTCCTCAAACAAGCCGTCAAAATCAAATCACTCTCTGCTGTTTTAGCGACTCGTTCACTTGTGCTTTGGTGACTCGGACGCATCAGCATTGAGTAACTCAGAATGATTTCCTAGCTCTATGCAGTATACGACTCGTAATAGTTATAACTGATTCTCTCGAATAATATAATTGTTACTACTCATTTAATTCACTCTTTCACATTATAGATTGAAACCTAATGGAGTTATTACTAAGGCAATGTCCAATGCCAAGGTTTTGTTTATAATTAACATTATGAACGTACCTTCCGCATCCGAGTCTAGTAACATCTTTCCTGCAGCTAAACAGAAGCGGATTGTACTGCGCATGATTACTGGAAGTCGATGGTAAGATGGTAAAACAACGATGGTGAAACAACGACGATAAGATGGTCAAACAACGATGGTAATACGATTATGAAACAACGATGGCAAGATGATGAAACAAAGTTCGTATGATGGTGAAACAACGATGGTATGGTGGTGAAACAACGTTGGTGCGATGGAGAAACAACGATGGCGAAACAGCGACGATATATTGTGCAACAACGATAGTAAGACGGCACCCCTGAAATTCCCAGAAAACAGGCAAATTAAACAATAACACTAACTAAAAGCAAACAATGAACTGTATGCACATGAACAAACTCAAAACTGTAACTTGTAACGTGAACAAAAACACAAACTGAAACTATATAACTAAATGTGTACAAGAACAAACTCAAAAAAGTAAACTGGAAACATAAACAATAACACAAACTGAAAATAAACAATGAACTGGATACAAGAACAAACTCAAAACCGAAAACTGGTAACATAAACTATAAAACAAACTGAAAATAAACAATGAACTGGATACAAGAACAAACTCAAAACAGTAAACTGGTAACATAAACAATAAAACAAACTGAAAATAAACGATAAACTGGATACAAGAACAAACTCGATCTAAACAGTAAACTGGTAACATAAACAATAACACAAACTGAAAATAAACAATGAACTGGAAGCAAAACCAAACCCAAAATAACGCAAAACTGGCACGCAATGACTCACAATGAACTAAACAGAAAAAGGAGCATCGCTGTAAAATCAAATTACATGTATTCAACAAATGCACATTGTGTTAGGGTCAGAAATCACTAAATAAAAGTGTTCTTTAGTTCTATATAAAGTGACAATTGTCAGCCCCAGATTGTATCATGTTAAAGTCTATGGCCAGTTGACAGACATACATCATTAAAAGGAAGTGTATTTCAACATTTCAAATACACAATAAGACCAACTTAACAAGGGGTTATGTTTCAGAAACAAATTGTTCGTCAAAGGCGATAGACTATTTTGTACAGACGCGCGGACGGCTTCAGTGTTGATTTTACCCTACTCTACTTTCGCTTTGACAAATATGCCCAACTCTCAAAATATTCAAGATAAAACAGGTTCACTAATCTATTCAAATCATTCAACGCTTATGGAATTAAAAATCAGATCTTAGAAATACACAGTTAAAATGAGCACAACCAACATAATCTACTTTGAAAGCTAACACATATACATGTATGTAGTCATCGGGAATCGGTCATCAGGTAATCTTTTATATATCTCCACACTCCACTTTGATTTACACTATTATATTCATTCCGGTTCCAACAAGTTCGCCGTGTTTGTCAGTCTAAATGTATTGACACATATTTCAACTGCCCTGAAGTCTGACCGTTATTAGTTGTCTGTGTCCTTGATTGTTCTATTCTTCATATTGCACTACATGTATCTGTCCTGGATGTTTGTATTATTGGTTACTAGTATAATACTTCTCTATCGTTGATTCTTGTATTCTCGCAATTGTGCAGGAACATATACCTATGTACACCCACCGAAAGTACATCTGTGAAGTAAAAAAGAGTGTTGATATACAAAATGTATAACAAAAGTTAAACATCATTGAACCACTACACGAGGTTTGAGAACATATGACCATGGACTATAGTGGTTAGAGCAGTAAGCTTGCATACGGGTTCGAATACCGGCCAACGAAAACCATATCCTTCCATAAATAGTTAACAGACAAGATGTGCATTTTGCTGCACCGTGATATTAAGAATTTAAATTGTTCACCCAACGCAGTCAGTGTCAAATTCACTCTTTGCTTTAAAACGACTCGACCACTTCATTTGATTGTGTTCGGTTAAATGCAACAACGTACGTATGACTATGGTTCGGAGGCTTCAGCATTGAGTGATTCAGTCCAGGTCTGAGTAATAACGCTAGTTATTGTAGTATTGACGAATTCATTGTTTTGCACGCAAACAGTTCGAATCAAGCCACCAATACCAAATCACTCTCTGCTGTTTTAGCGACTCGTTCACTTGTGCTTTGGTGACTCGGACGCATCAGCATTGAGTAACTCAGAATGATTTCCTAGCTCTATGCAGTATACGACTCGTAATAGTTATAACTGATTCTCTCGAATAATATAATTGTTACTACTCATTTAATTCACTCTTTCACATTATAGATTGAAACCTAATGGAGTTATTACTAAGGCAATGTCCAATGCCAAGGTTTTGTTTATAATTAACATTATGAACGTACCTTCCGCATCCGAGTCTAGTAACATCTTTCCTGCAGCTAAACAGAAGCGGATTGTACTGCGCATGATTACTGGAAGTCGATGGTAAGATGGTAAAACAACGATGGTGAAACAACGACGATAAGATGGTCAAACAACGATGGTAATACGATTATGAAACAACGATGGCAAGATGATGAAACAAAGTTCGTATGATGGTGAAACAACGATGGTATGGTGGTGAAACAACGTTGGTGCGATGGAGAAACAACGATGGCGAAACAGCGACGATATATTGTGCAACAACGATAGTACGACGGCACCCCTGAAATTCCCAGAAAACAGGCAAATTAAACAATAACACTAACTAAAAGCAAACAATGAACTGTATGCACATGAACAAACTCAAAACTGTAACTTGTAACGTGAACAAAAACACAAACTGAAACTATATAACTAAATGTGTACAAGAACAAACTCAAAAAAGTAAACTGGAAACATAAACAATAACACAAACTGAAAATAAACAATGAACTGGATACAAGAACAAACTCAAAACCGAAAACTGGTAACATAAACTATAAAACAAACTGAAAATAAACAATGAACTGGATACAAGAACAAACTCAAAACAGTAAACTGGTAACATAAACAATAAAACAAACTGAAAATAAACGATAAACTGGATACAAGAACAAACTCGATCTAAACAGTAAACTGGTAACATAAACAATAACACAAACTGAAAATAAACAATGAACTGGAAGCAAAACCAAACCCAAAATAACGCAAAACTGGCACGCAATGACTCACAATGAACTAAACAGAAAAAGGAGCATCGCTGTAAAATCAAATTACATGTATTCAACAAATGCACATTGTGTTAGGGTCAGAAATCACTAAATAAAAGTGTTCTTTAGTTCTATATAAAGTGACAATTGTCAGCCCCAGATTGTATCATGTTAAAGTCTATGGCCAGTTGACAGACATACATCATTAAAAGGAAGTGTATTTCAACATTTCAAATACACAATAAGACCAACTTAACAAGGGGTTATGTTTCAGAAACAAATTGTTCGTCAAAGGCGATAGACTATTTTGTACAGACGCGCGGACGGCTTCAGTGTTGATTTTACCCTACTCTACTTTCGCTTTGACAAATATGCCCAACTCTCAAAATATTCAAGATAAAACAGGTTCACTAATCTATTCAAATCATTCAACGCTTATGGAATTAAAAATCAGATCTTAGAAATACACAGTTAAAATGAGCACAACCAACATAATCTACTTTGAAAGCTAACACATATACATGTATGTAGTCATCGGGAATCGGTCATCAGGTAATCTTTTATATATCTCCACACTCCACTTTGATTTACACTATTATATTCATTCCGGTTCCAACAAGTTCGCCGTGTTTGTCAGTCTAAATGTATTGACACATATTTCAACTGCCCTGAAGTCTGACCGTTATTAGTTGTCTGTGTCCTTGATTGTTCTATTCTTCATATTGCACTACATGTATCTGTCCTGGATGTTTGTATTATTGGTTACTAGTATAATACTTCTCTATCGTTGATTCTTGTATTCTCGCAATTGTGCAGGAACATATACCTATGTACACCCACCGAAAGTACATCTGTGAAGTAAAAAAGAGTGTTGATATACAAAATGTATAACAAAAGTTAAACATCATTGAACCACTACACGAGGTTTGAGAACATATGACCATGGACTATAGTGGTTAGAGCAGTAAGCTTGCATACGGGTTCGAATACCGGCCAACGAAAACCATATCCTTCCATAAATAGTTAACAGACAAGATGTGCATTTTGCTGCACCGTGATATTAAGAATTTAAATTGTTCACCCAACGCAGTCAGTGTCAAATTCACTCTTTGCTTTAAAACGACTCGACCACTTCATTTGATTGTGTTCGGTTAAATGCAACAACGTACGTATGACTATGGTTCGGAGGCTTCAGCATTGAGTGATTCAGTCCAGGTCTGAGTAATAACGCTAGTTATTGTAGTATTGACGAATTCATTGTTTTGCACGCAAACAGTTCGAATCAAGCCACCAATACCAAATCACTCTCTGCTGTTTTAGCGACTCGTTCACTTGTGCTTTGGTGACTCGGACGCATCAGCATTGAGTAACTCAGAATGATTTCCTAGCTCTATGCAGTATACGACTCGTAATAGTTATAACTGATTCTCTCGAATAATATAATTGTTACTACTCATTTAATTCACTCTTTCACATTATAGATTGAAACCTAATGGAGTTATTACTAAGGCAATGTCCAATGCCAAGGTTTTGTTTATAATTAACATTATGAACGTACCTTCCGCATCCGAGTCTAGTAACATCTTTCCTGCAGCTAAACAGAAGCGGATTGTACTGCGCATGATTACTGGAAGTCGATGGTAAGATGGTAAAACAACGATGGTGAAACAACGACGATAAGATGGTCAAACAACGATGGTAATACGATTATGAAACAACGATGGCAAGATGATGAAACAAAGTTCGTATGATGGTGAAACAACGATGGTATGGTGGTGAAACAACGTTGGTGCGATGGAGAAACAACGATGGCGAAACAGCGACGATATATTGTGCAACAACGATAGTACGACGGCACCCCTGAAATTCCCAGAAAACAGGCAAATTAAACAATAACACTAACTAAAAGCAAACAATGAACTGTATGCACATGAACAAACTCAAAACTGTAACTTGTAACGTGAACAAAAACACAAACTGAAACTATATAACTAAATGTGTACAAGAACAAACTCAAAAAAGTAAACTGGAAACATAAACAATAACACAAACTGAAAATAAACAATGAACTGGATACAAGAACAAACTCAAAACCGAAAACTGGTAACATAAACTATAAAACAAACTGAAAATAAACAATGAACTGGATACAAGAACAAACTCAAAACAGTAAACTGGTAACATAAACAATAAAACAAACTGAAAATAAACGATAAACTGGATACAAGAACAAACTCGATCTAAACAGTAAACTGGTAACATAAACAATAACACAAACTGAAAATAAACAATGAACTGGAAGCAAAACCAAACCCAAAATAACGCAAAACTGGCACGCAATGACTCACAATGAACTAAACAGAAAAAGGAGCATCGCTGTAAAATCAAATTACATGTATTCAACAAATGCACATTGTGTTAGGGTCAGAAATCACTAAATAAAAGTGTTCTTTAGTTCTATATAAAGTGACAATTGTCAGCCCCAGATTGTATCATGTTAAAGTCTATGGCCAGTTGACAGACATACATCATTAAAAGGAAGTGTATTTCAACATTTCAAATACACAATAAGACCAACTTAACAAGGGGTTATGTTTCAGAAACAAATTGTTCGTCAAAGGCGATAGACTATTTTGTACAGACGCGCGGACGGCTTCAGTGTTGATTTTACCCTACTCTACTTTCGCTTTGACAAATATGCCCAACTCTCAAAATATTCAAGATAAAACAGGTTCACTAATCTATTCAAATCATTCAACGCTTATGGAATTAAAAATCAGATCTTAGAAATACACAGTTAAAATGAGCACAACCAACATAATCTACTTTGAAAGCTAACACATATACATGTATGTAGTCATCGGGAATCGGTCATCAGGTAATCTTTTATATATCTCCACACTCCACTTTGATTTACACTATTATATTCATTCCGGTTCCAACAAGTTCGCCGTGTTTGCCAGTCTAAATGTATTGACACATATTTCAACTGCCCTGAAGTCTGACCGTTATTAGTTGTCTGTGTCCTTGATTGTTCTATTCTTCATATTGCACTACATGTATCTGTCCTGGATGTTTGTATTATTGGTTACTAGTATAATACTTCTCTATCGTTGATTCTTGTATTCTCGCAATTGTGCAGGAACATATACCTATGTACACCCACCGAAAGTACATCTGTGAAGTAAAAAAGAGTGTTGATATACAAAATGTATAACAAAAGTTAAACATCATTGAACCACTACACGAGGTTTGAGAACATATGACCATGGACTATAGTGGTTAGAGCAGTAAGCTTGCATACGGGTTCGAATACCGGCCAACGAAAACCATATCCTTCCATAAATAGTTAACAGACAAGATGTGCATTTTGCTGCACCGTGATATTAAGAATTTAAATTGTTCACCCAACGCAGTCAGTGTCAAATTCACTCTTTGCTTTAAAACGACTCGACCACTTCATTTGATTGTGTTCGGTTAAATGCAACAACGTACGTATGACTATGGTTCGGAGGCTTCAGCATTGAGTGATTCAGTCCAGGTCTGAGTAATAACGCTAGTTATTGTAGTATTGACGAATTCATTGTTTTGCACGCAAACAGTTCGAATCAAGCCACCAATACCAAATCACTCTCTGCTGTTTTAGCGACTCGTTCACTTGTGCTTTGGTGACTCGGACGCATCAGCATTGAGTAACTCAGAATGATTTCCTAGCTCTATGCAGTATACGACTCGTAATAGTTATAACTGATTCTCTCGAATAATATAATTGTTACTACTCATTTAATTCACTCTTTCACATTATAGATTGAAACCTAATGGAGTTATTACTAAGGCAATGTCCAATGCCAAGGTTTTGTTTATAATTAACATTATGAACGTACCTTCCGCATCCGAGTCTAGTAACATCTTTCCTGCAGCTAAACAGAAGCGGATTGTACTGCGCATGATTACTGGAAGTCGATGGTAAGATGGTAAAACAACGATGGTGAAACAACGACGATAAGATGGTCAAACAACGATGGTAATACGATTATGAAACAACGATGGCAAGATGATGAAACAAAGTTCGTATGATGGTGAAACAACGATGGTATGGTGGTGAAACAACGTTGGTGCGATGGAGAAACAACGATGGCGAAACAGCGACGATATATTGTGCAACAACGATAGTACGACGGCACCCCTGAAATTCCCAGAAAACAGGCAAATTAAACAATAACACTAACTAAAAGCAAACAATGAACTGTATGCACATGAACAAACTCAAAACTGTAACTTGTAACGTGAACAAAAACACAAACTGAAACTATATAACTAAATGTGTACAAGAACAAACTCAAAAAAGTAAACTGGAAACATAAACAATAACACAAACTGAAAATAAACAATGAACTGGATACAAGAACAAACTCAAAACCGAAAACTGGTAACATAAACTATAAAACAAACTGAAAATAAACAATGAACTGGATACAAGAACAAACTCAAAACAGTAAACTGGTAACATAAACAATAAAACAAACTGAAAATAAACGATAAACTGGATACAAGAACAAACTCGATCTAAACAGTAAACTGGTAACATAAACAATAACACAAACTGAAAATAAACAATGAACTGGAAGCAAAACCAAACCCAAAATAACGCAAAACTGGCACGCAATGACTCACAATGAACTAAACAGAAAAAGGAGCATCGCTGTAAAATCAAATTACATGTATTCAACAAATGCACATTGTGTTAGGGTCAGAAATCACTAAATAAAAGTGTTCTTTAGTTCTATATAAAGTGACAATTGTCAGCCCCAGATTGTATCATGTTAAAGTCTATGGCCAGTTGACAGACATACATCATTAAAAGGAAGTGTATTTCAACATTTCAAATACACAATAAGACCAACTTAACAAGGGGTTATGTTTCAGAAACAAATTGTTCGTCAAAGGCGATAGACTATTTTGTACAGACGCGCGGACGGCTTCAGTGTTGATTTTACCCTACTCTACTTTCGCTTTGACAAATATGCCCAACTCTCAAAATATTCAAGATAAAACAGGTTCACTAATCTATTCAAATCATTCAACGCTTATGGAATTAAAAATCAGATCTTAGAAATACACAGTTAAAATGAGCACAACCAACATAATCTACTTTGAAAGCTAACACATATACATGTATGTAGTCATCGGGAATCGGTCATCAGGTAATCTTTTATATATCTCCACACTCCACTTTGATTTACACTATTATATTCATTCCGGTTCCAACAAGTTCGCCGTGTTTGTCAGTCTAAATGTATTGACACATATTTCAACTGCCCTGAAGTCTGACCGTTATTAGTTGTCTGTGTCCTTGATTGTTCTATTCTTCATATTGCACTACATGTATCTGTCCTGGATGTTTGTATTATTGGTTACTAGTATAATACTTCTCTATCGTTGATTCTTGTATTCTCGCAATTGTGCAGGAACATATACCTATGTACACCCACCGAAAGTACATCTGTGAAGTAAAAAAGAGTGTTGATATACAAAATGTATAACAAAAGTTAAACATCATTGAACCACTACACGAGGTTTGAGAACATATGACCATGGACTATAGTGGTTAGAGCAGTAAGCTTGCATACGGGTTCGAATACCGGCCAACGAAAACCATATCCTTCCATAAATAGTTAACAGACAAGATGTGCATTTTGCTGCACCGTGATATTAAGAATTTAAATTGTTCACCCAACGCAGTCAGTGTCAAATTCACTCTTTGCTTTAAAACGACTCGACCACTTCATTTGATTGTGTTCGGTTAAATGCAACAACGTACGTATGACTATGGTTCGGAGGCTTCAGCATTGAGTGATTCAGTCCAGGTCTGAGTAATAACGCTAGTTATTGTAGTATTGACGAATTCATTGTTTTGCACGCAAACAGTTCGAATCAAGCCACCAATACCAAATCACTCTCTGCTGTTTTAGCGACTCGTTCACTTGTGCTTTGGTGACTCGGACGCATCAGCATTGAGTAACTCAGAATGATTTCCTAGCTCTATGCAGTATACGACTCGTAATAGTTATAACTGATTCTCTCGAATAATATAATTGTTACTACTCATTTAATTCACTCTTTCACATTATAGATTGAAACCTAATGGAGTTATTACTAAGGCAATGTCCAATGCCAAGGTTTTGTTTATAATTAACATTATGAACGTACCTTCCGCATCCGAGTCTAGTAACATCTTTCCTGCAGCTAAACAGAAGCGGATTGTACTGCGCATGATTACTGGAAGTCGATGGTAAGATGGTAAAACAACGATGGTGAAACAACGACGATAAGATGGTCAAACAACGATGGTAATACGATTATGAAACAACGATGGCAAGATGATGAAACAAAGTTCGTATGATGGTGAAACAACGATGGTATGGTGGTGAAACAACGTTGGTGCGATGGAGAAACAACGATGGCGAAACAGCGACGATATATTGTGCAACAACGATAGTACGACGGCACCCCTGAAATTCCCAGAAAACAGGCAAATTAAACAATAACACTAACTAAAAGCAAACAATGAACTGTATGCACATGAACAAACTCAAAACTGTAACTTGTAACGTGAACAAAAACACAAACTGAAACTATATAACTAAATGTGTACAAGAACAAACTCAAAAAAGTAAACTGGAAACATAAACAATAACACAAACTGAAAATAAACAATGAACTGGATACAAGAACAAACTCAAAACCGAAAACTGGTAACATAAACTATAAAACAAACTGAAAATAAACAATGAACTGGATACAAGAACAAACTCAAAACAGTAAACTGGTAACATAAACAATAAAACAAACTGAAAATAAACGATAAACTGGATACAAGAACAAACTCGATCTAAACAGTAAACTGGTAACATAAACAATAACACAAACTGAAAATAAACAATGAACTGGAAGCAAAACCAAACCCAAAATAACGCAAAACTGGCACGCAATGACTCACAATGAACTAAACAGAAAAAGGAGCATCGCTGTAAAATCAAATTACATGTATTCAACAAATGCACATTGTGTTAGGGTCAGAAATCACTAAATAAAAGTGTTCTTTAGTTCTATATAAAGTGACAATTGTCAGCCCCAGATTGTATCATGTTAAAGTCTATGGCCAGTTGACAGACATACATCATTAAAAGGAAGTGTATTTCAACATTTCAAATACACAATAAGACCAACTTAACAAGGGGTTATGTTTCAGAAACAAATTGTTCGTCAAAGGCGATAGACTATTTTGTACAGACGCGCGGACGGCTTCAGTGTTGATTTTACCCTACTCTACTTTCGCTTTGACAAATATGCCCAACTCTCAAAATATTCAAGATAAAACAGGTTCACTAATCTATTCAAATCATTCAACGCTTATGGAATTAAAAATCAGATCTTAGAAATACACAGTTAAAATGAGCACAACCAACATAATCTACTTTGAAAGCTAACACATATACATGTATGTAGTCATCGGGAATCGGTCATCAGGTAATCTTTTATATATCTCCACACTCCACTTTGATTTACACTATTATATTCATTCCGGTTCCAACAAGTTCGCCGTGTTTGTCAGTCTAAATGTATTGACACATATTTCAACTGCCCTGAAGTCTGACCGTTATTAGTTGTCTGTGTCCTTGATTGTTCTATTCTTCATATTGCACTACATGTATCTGTCCTGGATGTTTGTATTATTGGTTACTAGTATAATACTTCTCTATCGTTGATTCTTGTATTCTCGCAATTGTGCAGGAACATATACCTATGTACACCCACCGAAAGTACATCTGTGAAGTAAAAAAGAGTGTTGATATACAAAATGTATAACAAAAGTTAAACATCATTGAACCACTACACGAGGTTTGAGAACATATGACCATGGACTATAGTGGTTAGAGCAGTAAGCTTGCATACGGGTTCGAATACCGGCCAACGAAAACCATATCCTTCCATAAATAGTTAACAGACAAGATGTGCATTTTGCTGCACCGTGATATTAAGAATTTAAATTGTTCACCCAACGCAGTCAGTGTCAAATTCACTCTTTGCTTTAAAACGACTCGACCACTTCATTTGATTGTGTTCGGTTAAATGCAACAACGTACGTATGACTATGGTTCGGAGGCTTCAGCATTGAGTGATTCAGTCCAGGTCTGAGTAATAACGCTAGTTATTGTAGTATTGACGAATTCATTGTTTTGCACGCAAACAGTTCGAATCAAGCCACCAATACCAAATCACTCTCTGCTGTTTTAGCGACTCGTTCACTTGTGCTTTGGTGACTCGGACGCATCAGCATTGAGTAACTCAGAATGATTTCCTAGCTCTATGCAGTATACGACTCGTAATAGTTATAACTGATTCTCTCGAATAATATAATTGTTACTACTCATTTAATTCACTCTTTCACATTATAGATTGAAACCTAATGGAGTTATTACTAAGGCAATGTCCAATGCCAAGGTTTTGTTTATAATTAACATTATGAACGTACCTTCCGCATCCGAGTCTAGTAACATCTTTCCTGCAGCTAAACAGAAGCGGATTGTACTGCGCATGATTACTGGAAGTCGATGGTAAGATGGTAAAACAACGATGGTGAAACAACGACGATAAGATGGTCAAACAACGATGGTAATACGATTATGAAACAACGATGGCAAGATGATGAAACAAAGTTCGTATGATGGTGAAACAACGATGGTATGGTGGTGAAACAACGTTGGTGCGATGGAGAAACAACGATGGCGAAACAGCGACGATATATTGTGCAACAACGATAGTACGACGGCACCCCTGAAATTCCCAGAAAACAGGCAAATTAAACAATAACACTAACTAAAAGCAAACAATGAACTGTATGCACATGAACAAACTCAAAACTGTAACTTGTAACGTGAACAAAAACACAAACTGAAACTATATAACTAAATGTGTACAAGAACAAACTCAAAAAAGTAAACTGGAAACATAAACAATAACACAAACTGAAAATAAACAATGAACTGGATACAAGAACAAACTCAAAACCGAAAACTGGTAACATAAACTATAAAACAAACTGAAAATAAACAATGAACTGGATACAAGAACAAACTCAAAACAGTAAACTGGTAACATAAACAATAAAACAAACTGAAAATAAACGATAAACTGGATACAAGAACAAACTCGATCTAAACAGTAAACTGGTAACATAAACAATAACACAAACTGAAAATAAACAATGAACTGGAAGCAAAACCAAACCCAAAATAACGCAAAACTGGCACGCAATGACTCACAATGAACTAAACAGAAAAAGGAGCATCGCTGTAAAATCAAATTACATGTATTCAACAAATGCACATTGTGTTAGGGTCAGAAATCACTAAATAAAAGTGTTCTTTAGTTCTATATAAAGTGACAATTGTCAGCCCCAGATTGTATCATGTTAAAGTCTATGGCCAGTTGACAGACATACATCATTAAAAGGAAGTGTATTTCAACATTTCAAATACACAATAAGACCAACTTAACAAGGGGTTATGTTTCAGAAACAAATTGTTCGTCAAAGGCGATAGACTATTTTGTACAGACGCGCGGACGGCTTCAGTGTTGATTTTACCCTACTCTACTTTCGCTTTGACAAATATGCCCAACTCTCAAAATATTCAAGATAAAACAGGTTCACTAATCTATTCAAATCATTCAACGCTTATGGAATTAAAAATCAGATCTTAGAAATACACAGTTAAAATGAGCACAACCAACATAATCTACTTTGAAAGCTAACACATATACATGTATGTAGTCATCGGGAATCGGTCATCAGGTAATCTTTTATATATCTCCACACTCCACTTTGATTTACACTATTATATTCATTCCGGTTCCAACAAGTTCGCCGTGTTTGTCAGTCTAAATGTATTGACACATATTTCAACTGCCCTGAAGTCTGACCGTTATTAGTTGTCTGTGTCCTTGATTGTTCTATTCTTCATATTGCACTACATGTATCTGTCCTGGATGTTTGTATTATTGGTTACTAGTATAATACTTCTCTATCGTTGATTCTTGTATTCTCGCAATTGTGCAGGAACATATACCTATGTACACCCACCGAAAGTACATCTGTGAAGTAAAAAAGAGTGTTGATATACAAAATGTATAACAAAAGTTAAACATCATTGAACCACTACACGAGGTTTGAGAACATATGACCATGGACTATAGTGGTTAGAGCAGTAAGCTTGCATACGGGTTCGAATACCGGCCAACGAAAACCATATCCTTCCATAAATAGTTAACAGACAAGATGTGCATTTTGCTGCACCGTGATATTAAGAATTTAAATTGTTCACCCAACGCAGTCAGTGTCAAATTCACTCTTTGCTTTAAAACGACTCGACCACTTCATTTGATTGTGTTCGGTTAAATGCAACAACGTACGTATGACTATGGTTCGGAGGCTTCAGCATTGAGTGATTCAGTCCAGGTCTGAGTAATAACGCTAGTTATTGTAGTATTGACGAATTCATTGTTTTGCACGCAAACAGTTCGAATCAAGCCACCAATACCAAATCACTCTCTGCTGTTTTAGCGACTCGTTCACTTGTGCTTTGGTGACTCGGACGCATCAGCATTGAGTAACTCAGAATGATTTCCTAGCTCTATGCAGTATACGACTCGTAATAGTTATAACTGATTCTCTCGAATAATATAATTGTTACTACTCATTTAATTCACTCTTTCACATTATAGATTGAAACCTAATGGAGTTATTACTAAGGCAATGTCCAATGCCAAGGTTTTGTTTATAATTAACATTATGAACGTACCTTCCGCATCCGAGTCTAGTAACATCTTTCCTGCAGCTAAACAGAAGCGGATTGTACTGCGCATGATTACTGGAAGTCGATGGTAAGATGGTAAAACAACGATGGTGAAACAACGACGATAAGATGGTCAAACAACGATGGTAATACGATTATGAAACAACGATGGCAAGATGATGAAACAAAGTTCGTATGATGGTGAAACAACGATGGTATGGTGGTGAAACAACGTTGGTGCGATGGAGAAACAACGATGGCGAAACAGCGACGATATATTGTGCAACAACGATAGTACGACGGCACCCCTGAAATTCCCAGAAAACAGGCAAATTAAACAATAACACTAACTAAAAGCAAACAATGAACTGTATGCACATGAACAAACTCAAAACTGTAACTTGTAACGTGAACAAAAACACAAACTGAAACTATATAACTAAATGTGTACAAGAACAAACTCAAAAAAGTAAACTGGAAACATAAACAATAACACAAACTGAAAATAAACAATGAACTGGATACAAGAACAAACTCAAAACCGAAAACTGGTAACATAAACTATAAAACAAACTGAAAATAAACAATGAACTGGATACAAGAACAAACTCAAAACAGTAAACTGGTAACATAAACAATAAAACAAACTGAAAATAAACGATAAACTGGATACAAGAACAAACTCGATCTAAACAGTAAACTGGTAACATAAACAATAACACAAACTGAAAATAAACAATGAACTGGAAGCAAAACCAAACCCAAAATAACGCAAAACTGGCACGCAATGACTCACAATGAACTAAACAGAAAAAGGAGCATCGCTGTAAAATCAAATTACATGTATTCAACAAATGCACATTGTGTTAGGGTCAGAAATCACTAAATAAAAGTGTTCTTTAGTTCTATATAAAGTGACAATTGTCAGCCCCAGATTGTATCATGTTAAAGTCTATGGCCAGTTGACAGACATACATCATTAAAAGGAAGTGTATTTCAACATTTCAAATACACAATAAGACCAACTTAACAAGGGGTTATGTTTCAGAAACAAATTGTTCGTCAAAGGCGATAGACTATTTTGTACAGACGCGCGGACGGCTTCAGTGTTGATTTTACCCTACTCTACTTTCGCTTTGACAAATATGCCCAACTCTCAAAATATTCAAGATAAAACAGGTTCACTAATCTATTCAAATCATTCAACGCTTATGGAATTAAAAATCAGATCTTAGAAATACACAGTTAAAATGAGCACAACCAACATAATCTACTTTGAAAGCTAACACATATACATGTATGTAGTCATCGGGAATCGGTCATCAGGTAATCTTTTATATATCTCCACACTCCACTTTGATTTACACTATTATATTCATTCCGGTTCCAACAAGTTCGCCGTGTTTGCCAGTCTAAATGTATTGACACATATTTCAACTGCCCTGAAGTCTGACCGTTATTAGTTGTCTGTGTCCTTGATTGTTCTATTCTTCATATTGCACTACATGTATCTGTCCTGGATGTTTGTATTATTGGTTACTAGTATAATACTTCTCTATCGTTGATTCTTGTATTCTCGCAATTGTGCAGGAACATATACCTATGTACACCCACCGAAAGTACATCTGTGAAGTAAAAAAGAGTGTTGATATACAAAATGTATAACAAAAGTTAAACATCATTGAACCACTACACGAGGTTTGAGAACATATGACCATGGACTATAGTGGTTAGAGCAGTAAGCTTGCATACGGGTTCGAATACCGGCCAACGAAAACCATATCCTTCCATAAATAGTTAACAGACAAGATGTGCATTTTGCTGCACCGTGATATTAAGAATTTAAATTGTTCACCCAACGCAGTCAGTGTCAAATTCACTCTTTGCTTTAAAACGACTCGACCACTTCATTTGATTGTGTTCGGTTAAATGCAACAACGTACGTATGACTATGGTTCGGAGGCTTCAGCATTGAGTGATTCAGTCCAGGTCTGAGTAATAACGCTAGTTATTGTAGTATTGACGAATTCATTGTTTTGCACGCAAACAGTTCGAATCAAGCCACCAATACCAAATCACTCTCTGCTGTTTTAGCGACTCGTTCACTTGTGCTTTGGTGACTCGGACGCATCAGCATTGAGTAACTCAGAATGATTTCCTAGCTCTATGCAGTATACGACTCGTAATAGTTATAACTGATTCTCTCGAATAATATAATTGTTACTACTCATTTAATTCACTCTTTCACATTATAGATTGAAACCTAATGGAGTTATTACTAAGGCAATGTCCAATGCCAAGGTTTTGTTTATAATTAACATTATGAACGTACCTTCCGCATCCGAGTCTAGTAACATCTTTCCTGCAGCTAAACAGAAGCGGATTGTACTGCGCATGATTACTGGAAGTCGATGGTAAGATGGTAAAACAACGATGGTGAAACAACGACGATAAGATGGTCAAACAACGATGGTAATACGATTATGAAACAACGATGGCAAGATGATGAAACAAAGTTCGTATGATGGTGAAACAACGATGGTATGGTGGTGAAACAACGTTGGTGCGATGGAGAAACAACGATGGCGAAACAGCGACGATATATTGTGCAACAACGATAGTACGACGGCACCCCTGAAATTCCCAGAAAACAGGCAAATTAAACAATAACACTAACTAAAAGCAAACAATGAACTGTATGCACATGAACAAACTCAAAACTGTAACTTGTAACGTGAACAAAAACACAAACTGAAACTATATAACTAAATGTGTACAAGAACAAACTCAAAAAAGTAAACTGGAAACATAAACAATAACACAAACTGAAAATAAACAATGAACTGGATACAAGAACAAACTCAAAACCGAAAACTGGTAACATAAACTATAAAACAAACTGAAAATAAACAATGAACTGGATACAAGAACAAACTCAAAACAGTAAACTGGTAACATAAACAATAAAACAAACTGAAAATAAACGATAAACTGGATACAAGAACAAACTCGATCTAAACAGTAAACTGGTAACATAAACAATAACACAAACTGAAAATAAACAATGAACTGGAAGCAAAACCAAACCCAAAATAACGCAAAACTGGCACGCAATGACTCACAATGAACTAAACAGAAAAAGGAGCATCGCTGTAAAATCAAATTACATGTATTCAACAAATGCACATTGTGTTAGGGTCAGAAATCACTAAATAAAAGTGTTCTTTAGTTCTATATAAAGTGACAATTGTCAGCCCCAGATTGTATCATGTTAAAGTCTATGGCCAGTTGACAGACATACATCATTAAAAGGAAGTGTATTTCAACATTTCAAATACACAATAAGACCAACTTAACAAGGGGTTATGTTTCAGAAACAAATTGTTCGTCAAAGGCGATAGACTATTTTGTACAGACGCGCGGACGGCTTCAGTGTTGATTTTACCCTACTCTACTTTCGCTTTGACAAATATGCCCAACTCTCAAAATATTCAAGATAAAACAGGTTCACTAATCTATTCAAATCATTCAACGCTTATGGAATTAAAAATCAGATCTTAGAAATACACAGTTAAAATGAGCACAACCAACATAATCTACTTTGAAAGCTAACACATATACATGTATGTAGTCATCGGGAATCGGTCATCAGGTAATCTTTTATATATCTCCACACTCCACTTTGATTTACACTATTATATTCATTCCGGTTCCAACAAGTTCGCCGTGTTTGTCAGTCTAAATGTATTGACACATATTTCAACTGCCCTGAAGTCTGACCGTTATTAGTTGTCTGTGTCCTTGATTGTTCTATTCTTCATATTGCACTACATGTATCTGTCCTGGATGTTTGTATTATTGGTTACTAGTATAATACTTCTCTATCGTTGATTCTTGTATTCTCGCAATTGTGCAGGAACATATACCTATGTACACCCACCGAAAGTACATCTGTGAAGTAAAAAAGAGTGTTGATATACAAAATGTATAACAAAAGTTAAACATCATTGAACCACTACACGAGGTTTGAGAACATATGACCATGGACTATAGTGGTTAGAGCAGTAAGCTTGCATACGGGTTCGAATACCGGCCAACGAAAACCATATCCTTCCATAAATAGTTAACAGACAAGATGTGCATTTTGCTGCACCGTGATATTAAGAATTTAAATTGTTCACCCAACGCAGTCAGTGTCAAATTCACTCTTTGCTTTAAAACGACTCGACCACTTCATTTGATTGTGTTCGGTTAAATGCAACAACGTACGTATGACTATGGTTCGGAGGCTTCAGCATTGAGTGATTCAGTCCAGGTCTGAGTAATAACGCTAGTTATTGTAGTATTGACGAATTCATTGTTTTGCACGCAAACAGTTCGAATCAAGCCACCAATACCAAATCACTCTCTGCTGTTTTAGCGACTCGTTCACTTGTGCTTTGGTGACTCGGACGCATCAGCATTGAGTAACTCAGAATGATTTCCTAGCTCTATGCAGTATACGACTCGTAATAGTTATAACTGATTCTCTCGAATAATATAATTGTTACTACTCATTTAATTCACTCTTTCACATTATAGATTGAAACCTAATGGAGTTATTACTAAGGCAATGTCCAATGCCAAGGTTTTGTTTATAATTAACATTATGAACGTACCTTCCGCATCCGAGTCTAGTAACATCTTTCCTGCAGCTAAACAGAAGCGGATTGTACTGCGCATGATTACTGGAAGTCGATGGTAAGATGGTAAAACAACGATGGTGAAACAACGACGATAAGATGGTCAAACAACGATGGTAATACGATTATGAAACAACGATGGCAAGATGATGAAACAAAGTTCGTATGATGGTGAAACAACGATGGTATGGTGGTGAAACAACGTTGGTGCGATGGAGAAACAACGATGGCGAAACAGCGACGATATATTGTGCAACAACGATAGTACGACGGCACCCCTGAAATTCCCAGAAAACAGGCAAATTAAACAATAACACTAACTAAAAGCAAACAATGAACTGTATGCACATGAACAAACTCAAAACTGTAACTTGTAACGTGAACAAAAACACAAACTGAAACTATATAACTAAATGTGTACAAGAACAAACTCAAAAAAGTAAACTGGAAACATAAACAATAACACAAACTGAAAATAAACAATGAACTGGATACAAGAACAAACTCAAAACCGAAAACTGGTAACATAAACTATAAAACAAACTGAAAATAAACAATGAACTGGATACAAGAACAAACTCAAAACAGTAAACTGGTAACATAAACAATAAAACAAACTGAAAATAAACGATAAACTGGATACAAGAACAAACTCGATCTAAACAGTAAACTGGTAACATAAACAATAACACAAACTGAAAATAAACAATGAACTGGAAGCAAAACCAAACCCAAAATAACGCAAAACTGGCACGCAATGACTCACAATGAACTAAACAGAAAAAGGAGCATCGCTGTAAAATCAAATTACATGTATTCAACAAATGCACATTGTGTTAGGGTCAGAAATCACTAAATAAAAGTGTTCTTTAGTTCTATATAAAGTGACAATTGTCAGCCCCAGATTGTATCATGTTAAAGTCTATGGCCAGTTGACAGACATACATCATTAAAAGGAAGTGTATTTCAACATTTCAAATACACAATAAGACCAACTTAACAAGGGGTTATGTTTCAGAAACAAATTGTTCGTCAAAGGCGATAGACTATTTTGTACAGACGCGCGGACGGCTTCAGTGTTGATTTTACCCTACTCTACTTTCGCTTTGACAAATATGCCCAACTCTCAAAATATTCAAGATAAAACAGGTTCACTAATCTATTCAAATCATTCAACGCTTATGGAATTAAAAATCAGATCTTAGAAATACACAGTTAAAATGAGCACAACCAACATAATCTACTTTGAAAGCTAACACATATACATGTATGTAGTCATCGGGAATCGGTCATCAGGTAATCTTTTATATATCTCCACACTCCACTTTGATTTACACTATTATATTCATTCCGGTTCCAACAAGTTCGCCGTGTTTGTCAGTCTAAATGTATTGACACATATTTCAACTGCCCTGAAGTCTGACCGTTATT
Organism: Spisula solida; assembly: GCA_947247005.1. NCBI lineage: Eukaryota > Metazoa > Mollusca > Bivalvia > Venerida > Mactridae > Spisula > Spisula solida. Next base: position 43,566,095 of record OX365949.1, read on the forward strand.
AGTTGTCTGTGTCCTTGATTGTTCTATTCTTCATATTGCACTACATGTATCTGTCCTGGATGTTTGTATTATTGGTTACTAGTATAATACTTCTCTATCGTTGATTCTTGTATTCTCGCAATTGTGCAGGAACATATACCTATGTACACCCACCGAAAGTACATCTGTGAAGTAAAAAAGAGTGTTGATATACAAAATGTATAACAAAAGTTAAACATCATTGAACCACTACACGAGGTTTGAGAACATATGACCATGGACTATAGTGGTTAGAGCAGTAAGCTTGCATACGGGTTCGAATACCGGCCAACGAAAACCATATCCTTCCATAAATAGTTAACAGACAAGATGTGCATTTTGCTGCACCGTGATATTAAGAATTTAAATTGTTCACCCAACGCAGTCAGTGTCAAATTCACTCTTTGCTTTAAAACGACTCGACCACTTCATTTGATTGTGTTCGGTTAAATGCAACAACGTACGTATGACTATGGTTCGGAGGCTTCAGCATTGAGTGATTCAGTCCAGGTCTGAGTAATAACGCTAGTTATTGTAGTATTGACGAATTCATTGTTTTGCACGCAAACAGTTCGAATCAAGCCACCAATACCAAATCACTCTCTGCTGTTTTAGCGACTCGTTCACTTGTGCTTTGGTGACTCGGACGCATCAGCATTGAGTAACTCAGAATGATTTCCTAGCTCTATGCAGTATACGACTCGTAATAGTTATAACTGATTCTCTCGAATAATATAATTGTTACTACTCATTTAATTCACTCTTTCACATTATAGATTGAAACCTAATGGAGTTATTACTAAGGCAATGTCCAATGCCAAGGTTTTGTTTATAATTAACATTATGAACGTACCTTCCGCATCCGAGTCTAGTAACATCTTTCCTGCAGCTAAACAGAAGCGGATTGTACTGCGCATGATTACTGGAAGTCGATGGTAAGATGGTAAAACAACGATGGTGAAACAACGACGATAAGATGGTCAAACAACGATGGTAATACGATTATGAAACAACGATGGCAAGATGATGAAACAAAGTTCGTATGATGATGAAACAACGATGGTATGGTGGTGAAACAACGTTGGTGCGATGGAGAAACAACGATGGCGAAACAGCGACGATATATTGTGCAACAACGATAGTACGACGGCACCCCTGAAATTCCCAGAAAACAGGCAAATTAAACAATAACACTAACTAAAAGCAAACAATGAACTGTATGCACATGAACAAACTCAAAACTGTAACTTGTAACGTGAACAAAAACACAAACTGAAACTATATAACTAAATGTGTACAAGAACAAACTCAAAAAAGTAAACTGGAAACATAAACAATAACACAAACTGAAAATAAACAATGAACTGGATACAAGAACAAACTCAAAACCGAAAACTGGTAACATAAACTATAAAACAAACTGAAAATAAACAATGAACTGGATACAAGAACAAACTCAAAACAGTAAACTGGTAACATAAACAATAAAACAAACTGAAAATAAACGATAAACTGGATACAAGAACAAACTCGATCTAAACAGTAAACTGGTAACATAAACAATAACACAAACTGAAAATAAACAATGAACTGGAAGCAAAACCAAACCCAAAATAACGCAAAACTGGCACGCAATGACTCACAATGAACTAAACAGAAAAAGGAGCATCGCTGTAAAATCAAATTACATGTATTCAACAAATGCACATTGTGTTAGGGTCAGAAATCACTAAATAAAAGTGTTCTTTAGTTCTATATAAAGTGACAATTGTCAGCCCCAGATTGTATCATGTTAAAGTCTATGGCCAGTTGACAGACATACATCATTAAAAGGAAGTGTATTTCAACATTTCAAATACACAATAAGACCAACTTAACAAGGGGTTATGTTTCAGAAACAAATTGTTCGTCAAAGGCGATAGACTATTTTGTACAGACGCGCGGACGGCTTCAGTGTTGATTTTACCCTACTTTACTTTCGCTTTGACAAATATGCCCAACTCTCAAAATATTCAAGATAAAACAGGTTCACTAATCTATTCAAATCATTCAACGCTTATGGAATTAAAAATCAGATCTTAGAAATACACAGTTAAAATGAGCACAACCAACATAATCTACTTTGAAAGCTAACACATATACATGTATGTAGTCATCGGGAATCGGTCATCAGGTAATCTTTTATATATCTCCACACTCCACTTTGATTTACACTATTATATTCATTCCGGTTCCAACAAGTTCGCCGTGTTTGTCAGTCTAAATGTATTGACACATATTTCAACTGCCCTGAAGTCTGACCGTTATTAGTTGTCTGTGTCCTTGATTGTTCTATTCTTCATATTGCACTACATGTATCTGTCCTGGATGTTTGTATTATTGGTTACTAGTATAATACTTCTCTATCGTTGATTCTTGTATTCTCGCAATTGTGCAGGAACATATACCTATGTACACCCACCGAAAGTACATCTGTGAAGTAAAAAAGAGTGTTGATATACAAAATGTATAACAAAAGTTAAACATCATTGAACCACTACACGAGGTTTGAGAACATATGACCATGGACTAGTGGTTAGAGCAGTAAGCTTGCATACGGGTTCGAATACCGGCCAACGAAAACCATATCCTTCCATAAATAGTTAACAGACAAGATGTGCATTTTGCTGCACCGTGATATTAAGAATTTAAATTGTTCACCCAACGCAGTCAGTGTCAAATTCACTCTTTGCTTTAAAACGACTCGACCACTTCATTTGATTGTGTTCGGTTAAATGCAACAACGTACGTATGACTATGGTTCGGAGGCTTCAGCATTGAGTGATTCAGTCCAGGTCTGAGTAATAACGCTAGTTATTGTAGTATTGACGAATTCATTGTTTTGCACGCAAACAGTTCGAATCAAGCCACCAATACCAAATCACTCTCTGCTGTTTTAGCGACTCGTTCACTTGTGCTTTGGTGACTCGGACGCATCAGCATTGAGTAACTCAGAATGATTTCCTAGCTCTATGCAGTATACGACTCGTAATAGTTATAACTGATTCTCTCGAATAATATAATTGTTACTACTCATTTAATTCACTCTTTCACATTATAGATTGAAACCTAATGGTGTTATTACTAAGGCAATGTCCAATGCCAAGGTTTTGTTTATAATTAACATTATGAACGTACCTTCCGCATCCGAGTCTAGTAACATCTTTCCTGCAGCTAAACAGAAGCGGATTGTACTGCGCATGATTACTGGAAGTCGATGGTAAGATGGTAAAACAACGATGGTGAAACAACGACGATAAGATGGTCAAACAACGATGGTAATACGATTATGAAACAACGATGGCAAGATGATGAAACAAAGTTCGTATGATGGTGAAACAACGATGGTATGGTGGTGAAACAACGTTGGTGCGATGGAGAAACAACGATGGCGAAACAGCGACGATATATTGTGCAACAACGATAGTACGACGGCACCCCTGAAATTCCCAGAAAACAGGCAAATTAAACAATAACACTAACTAAAAGCAAACAATGAACTGTATGCACATGAACAAACTCAAAACTGTAACTTGTAACGTGAACAAAAACACAAACTGAAACTATATAACTAAATGTGTACAAGAACAAACTCAAAAAAGTAAACTGGAAACATAAACAATAACACAAACTGAAAATAAACAATGAACTGGATACAAGAACAAACTCAAAACCGAAAACTGGTAACATAAACTATAAAACAAACTGAAAATAAACAATGAACTGGATACAAGAACAAACTCAAAACAGTAAACTGGTAACATAAACAATAAAACAAACTGAAAATAAACGATAAACTGGATACAAGAACAAACTCGATCTAAACAGTAAACTGGTAACATAAACAATAACACAAACTGAAAATAAACAATGAACTGGAAGCAAAACCAAACCCAAAATAACGCAAAACTGGCACGCAATGACTCACAATGAACTAAACAGAAAAAGGAGCATCGCTGTAAAATCAAATTACATGTATTCAACAAATGCACATTGTGTTAGGGTCAGAAATCACTAAATAAAAGTGTTCTTTAGTTCTATATAAAGTGACAATTGTCAGCCCCAGATTGTATCATGTTAAAGTCTATGGCCAGTTGACAGACATACATCATTAAAAGGAAGTGTATTTCAACATTTCAAATACACAATAAGACCAACTTAACAAGGGGTTATGTTTCAGAAACAAATTGTTCGTCAAAGGCGATAGACTATTTTGTACAGACGCGCGGACGGCTTCAGTGTTGATTTTACCCTACTCTACTTTCGCTTTGACAAATATGCCCAACTCTCAAAATATTCAAGATAAAACAGGTTCACTAATCTATTCAAATCATTCAACGCTTATGGAATTAAAAATCAGATCTTAGAAATACACAGTTAAAATGAGCACAACCAACATAATCTACTTTGAAAGCTAACACATATACATGTATGTAGTCATCGGGAATCGGTCATCAGGTAATCTTTTATATATCTCCACACTCCACTTTGATTTACACTATTATATTCATTCCGGTTCCAACAAGTTCGCCGTGTTTGTCAGTCTAAATGTATTGACACATATTTCAACTGCCCTGAAGTCTGACCGTTATTAGTTGTCTGTGTCCTTGATTGTTCTATTCTTCATATTGCACTACATGTATCTGTCCTGGATGTTTGTATTATTGGTTACTAGTATAATACTTCTCTATCGTTGATTCTTGTATTCTCGCAATTGTGCAGGAACATATACCTATGTACACCCACCGAAAGTACATCTGTGAAGTAAAAAAGAGTGTTGATATACAAAATGTATAACAAAAGTTAAACATCATTGAACCACTACACGAGGTTTGAGAACATATGACCATGGACTAGTGGTTAGAGCAGTAAGCTTGCATACGGGTTCGAATACCGGCCAACGAAAACCATATCCTTCCATAAATAGTTAACAGACAAGATGTGCATTTTGCTGCACCGTGATATTAAGAATTTAAATTGTTCACCCAACGCAGTCAGTGTCAAATTCACTCTTTGCTTTAAAACGACTCGACCACTTCATTTGATTGTGTTCGGTTAAATGCAACAACGTACGTATGACTATGGTTCGGAGGCTTCAGCATTGAGTGATTCAGTCCAGGTCTGAGTAATAACGCTAGTTATTGTAGTATTGACGAATTCATTGTTTTGCACGCAAACAGTTCGAATCAAGCCACCAATACCAAATCACTCTCTGCTGTTTTAGCGACTCGTTCACTTGTGCTTTGGTGACTCGGACGCATCAGCATTGAGTAACTCAGAATGATTTCCTAGCTCTATGCAGTATACGACTCGTAATAGTTATAACTGATTCTCTCGAATAATATAATTGTTACTACTCATTTAATTCACTCTTTCACATTATAGATTGAAACCTAATGGAGTTATTACTAAGGCAATGTCCAATGCCAAGGTTTTGTTTATAATTAACATTATGAACGTACCTTCCGCATCCGAGTCTAGTAACATCTTTCCTGCAGCTAAACAGAAGCGGATTGTACTGCGCATGATTACTGGAAGTCGATGGTAAGATGGTAAAACAACGATGGTGAAACAACGACGATAAGATGGTCAAACAACGATGGTAATACGATTATGAAACAACGATGGCAAGATGATGAAACAAAGTTCGTATGATGGTGAAACAACGATGGTATGGTGGTGAAACAACGTTGGTGCGATGGAGAAACAACGATGGCGAAACAGCGACGATATATTGTGCAACAACGATAGTACGACGGCACCCCTGAAATTCCCAGAAAACAGGCAAATTAAACAATAACACTAACTAAAAGCAAACAATGAACTGTATGCACATGAACAAACTCAAAACTGTAACTTGTAACGTGAACAAAAACACAAACTGAAACTATATAACTAAATGTGTACAAGAACAAACTCAAAAAAGTAAACTGGAAACATAAACAATAACACAAACTGAAAATAAACAATGAACTGGATACAAGAACAAACTCAAAACCGAAAACTGGTAACATAAACAATAAAACAAACTGAAAATAAACAATGAACTGGATACAAGAACAAACTCAAAACAGTAAACTGGTAACATAAACAATAAAACAAACTGAAAATAAACGATAAACTGGATACAAGAACAAACTCGATCTAAACAGTAAACTGGTAACATAAACAATAACACAAACTGAAAATAAACAATGAACTGGAAGCAAAACCAAACCCAAAATAACGCAAAACTGGCACGCAATGACTCACAATGAACTAAACAGAAAAAGGAGCATCGCTGTAAAATCAAATTACATGTATTCAACAAATGCACATTGTGTTAGGGTCAGAAATCACTAAATAAAAGTGTTCTTTAGTTCTATATAAAGTGACAATTGTCAGCCCCAGATTGTATCATGTTAAAGTCTATGGCCAGTTGACAGACATACATCATTAAAAGGAAGTGTATTTCAACATTTCAAATACACAATAAGACCAACTTAACAAGGGGTTATGTTTCAGAAACAAATTGTTCGTCAAAGGCGATAGACTATTTTGTACAGACGCGCGGACGGCTTCAGTGTTGATTTTACCCTACTCTACTTTCGCTTTGACAAATATGCCCAACTCTCAAAATATTCAAGATAAAACAGGTTCACTAATCTATTCAAATCATTCAACGCTTATGGAATTAAAAATCAGATCTTAGAAATACACAGTTAAAATGAACACAACCAACATAATCTACTTTGAAAGCTAACACATATACATGTATGTAGTCATCGGGAATCGGTCATCAGGTAATCTTTTATATATCTCCACACTCCACTTTGATTTACACTATTATATTCATTCCGGTTCCAACAAGTTCGCCGTGTTTGTCAGTCTAAATGTATTGACACATATTTCAACTGCCCTGAAGTCTGACCGTTATTAGTTGTCTGTGTCCTTGATTGTTCTATTCTTCATATTGCACTACATGTATCTGTCCTGGATGTTTGTATTATTGGTTACTAGTATAATACTTCTCTATCGTTGATTCTTGTATTCTCGCAATTGTGCAGGAACATATACCTATGTACACCCACCGAAAGTACATCTGTGAAGTAAAAAAGAGTGTTGATATACAAAATGTATAACAAAAGTTAAACATCATTGAACCACTACACGAGGTTTGAGAACATATGACCATGGACTAGTGGTTAGAGCAGTAAGCTTGCATACGGGTTCGAATACCGGCCAACGAAAACCATATCCTTCCATAAATAGTTAACAGACAAGATGTGCATTTTGCTGCACCGTGATATTAAGAATTTAAATTGTTCACCCAACGCAGTCAGTGTCAAATTCACTCTTTGCTTTAAAACGACTCGACCACTTCATTTGATTGTGTTCGGTTAAATGCAACAACGTACGTATGACTATGGTTCGGAGGCTTCAGCATTGAGTGATTCAGTCCAGGTCTGAGTAATAACGCTAGTTATTGTAGTATTGACGAATTCATTGTTTTGCACGCAAACAGTTCGAATCAAGCCACCAATACCAAATCACTCTCTGCTGTTTTAGCGACTCGTTCACTTGTGCTTTGGTGACTCGGACGCATCAGCATTGAGTAACTCAGAATGATTTCCTAGCTCTATGCAGTATACGACTCGTAATAGTTATAACTGATTCTCTCGAATAATATAATTGTTACTACTCATTTAATTCACTCTTTCACATTATAGATTGAAACCTAATGGAGTTATTACTAAGGCAATGTCCAATGCCAAGGTTTTGTTTATAATTAACATTATGAACGTACCTTCCGCATCCGAGTCTAGTAACATCTTTCCTGCAGCTAAACAGAAGCGGATTGTACTGCGCATGATTACTGGAAGTCGATGGTAAGATGGTAAAACAACGATGGTGAAACAACGACGATAAGATGGTCAAACAACGATGGTAATACGATTATGAAACAACGATGGCAAGATGATGAAACAAAGTTCGTATGATGGTGAAACAACGATGGTATGGTGGTGAAACAACGTTGGTGCGATGGAGAAACAACGATGGCGAAACAGCGACGATATATTGTGCAACAACGATAGTACGACGGCACCCCTGAAATTCCCAGAAAACAGGCAAATTAAACAATAACACTAACTAAAAGCAAACAATGAACTGTATGCACATGAACAAACTCAAAACTGTAACTTGTAACGTGAACAAAAACACAAACTGAAACTATATAACTAAATGTGTACAAGAACAAACTCAAAAAAGTAAACTGGAAACATAAACAATAACACAAACTGAAAATAAACAATGAACTGGATACAAGAACAAACTCAAAACCGAAAACTGGTAACATAAACAATAAAACAAACTGAAAATAAACAATGAACTGGATACAAGAACAAACTCAAAACAGTAAACTGGTAACATAAACAATAAAACAAACTGAAAATAAACGATAAACTGGATACAAGAACAAACTCGATCTAAACAGTAAACTGGTAACATAAACAATAACACAAACTGAAAATAAACAATGAACTGGAAGCAAAACCAAACCCAAAATAACGCAAAACTGGCACGCAATGACTCACAATGAACTAAACAGAAAAAGGAGCATCGCTGTAAAATCAAATTACATGTATTCAACAAATGCACATTGTGTTAGGGTCAGAAATCACTAAATAAAAGTGTTCTTTAGTTCTATATAAAGTGACAATTGTCAGCCCCAAATTGTATCATGTTAAAGTCTATGGCCAGTTGACAGACATACATCATTAAAAGGAAGTGTATTTCAACATTTCAAATACACAATAAGACCAACTTAACAAGGGGTTATGTTTCAGAAACAAATTGTTCGTCAAAGGCGATAGACTATTTTGTACAGACGCGCGGACGGCTTCAGTGTTGATTTTACCCTACTCTACTTTCGCTTTGACAAATATGCCCAACTCTCAAAATATTCAAGATAAAACAGGTTCACTAATCTATTCAAATCATTCAACGCTTATGGAATTAAAAATCAGATCTTAGAAATACACAGTTAAAATGAGCACAACCAACATAATCTACTTTGAAAGCTAACACATATACATGTATGTAGTCATCGGGAATCGGTCATCAGGTAATCTTTTATATATCTCCACACTCCACTTTGATTTACACTATTATATTCATTCCGGTTCCAACAAGTTCGCCGTGTTTGTCAGTCTAAATGTATTGACACATATTTCAACTGCCCTGAAGTCTGACCGTTATTAGTTGTCTGTGTCCTTGATTGTTCTATTCTTCATATTGCACTACATGTATCTGTCCTGGATGTTTGTATTATTGGTTACTAGTATAATACTTCTCTATCGTTGATTCTTGTATTCTCGCAATTGTGCAGGAACATATACCTATGTACACCCACCGAAAGTACATCTGTGAAGTAAAAAAGAGTGTTGATATACAAAATGTATAACAAAAGTTAAACATCATTGAACCACTACACGAGGTTTGAGAACATATGACCATGGACTAGTGGTTAGAGCAGTAAGCTTGCATACGGGTTCGAATACCGGCCAACGAAAACCATATCCTTCCATAAATAGTTAACAGACAAGATGTGCATTTTGCTGCACCGTGATATTAAGAATTTAAATTGTTCACCCAACGCAGTCAGTGTCAAATTCACTCTTTGCTTTAAAACGACTCGACCACTTCATTTGATTGTGTTCGGTTAAATGCAACAACGTACGTATGACTATGGTTCGGAGGCTTCAGTATTGAGTGATTCAGTCCAGGTCTGAGTAATAACGCTAGTTATTGTAGTATTGACGAATTCATTGTTTTGCACGCAAACAGTTCGAATCAAGCCACCAATACCAAATCACTCTCTGCTGTTTTAGCGACTCGTTCACTTGTGCTTTGGTGACTCGGACGCATCAGCATTGAGTAACTCAGAATGATTTCCTAGCTCTATGCAGTATACGACTCGTAATAGTTATAACTGATTCTCTCGAATAATATAATTGTTACTACTCATTTAATTCACTCTTTCACATTATAGATTGAAACCTAATGGAGTTATTACTAAGGCAATGTCCAATGCCAAGGTTTTGTTTATAATTAACATTATGAACGTACCTTCCGCATCCGAGTCTAGTAACATCTTTCCTGCAGCTAAACAGAAGCGGATTGTACTGCGCATGATTACTGGAAGTCGATGGTAAGATGGTAAAACAACGATGGTGAAACAACGACGATAAGATGGTCAAACAACGATGGTAATACGATTATGAAACAACGATGGCAAGATGATGAAACAAAGTTCGTATGATGGTGAAACAACGATGGTATGGTGGTGAAACAACGTTGGTGCGATGGAGAAACAACGATGGCGAAACAGCGACGATATATTGTGCAACAACGATAGTACGACGGCACCCCTGAAATTCCCAGAAAACAGGCAAATTAAACAATAACACTAACTAAAAGCAAACAATGAACTGTATGCACATGAACAAACTCAAAACTGTAACTTGTAACGTGAACAAAAACACAAACTGAAACTATATAACTAAATGTGTACAAGAACAAACTCAAAAAAGTAAACTGGAAACATAAACAATAACACAAACTGAAAATAAACAATGAACTGGATACAAGAACAAACTCAAAACCGAAAACTGGTAACATAAACAATAAAACAAACTGAAAATAAACAATGAACTGGATACAAGAACAAACTCAAAACAGTAAACTGGTAACATAAACAATAAAACAAACTGAAAATAAACGATAAACTGGATACAAGAACAAACTCGATCTAAACAGTAAACTGGTAACATAAACAATAACACAAACTGAAAATAAACAATGAACTGGAAGCAAAACCAAACCCAAAATAACGCAAAACTGGCACGCAATGACTCACAATGAACTAAACAGAAAAAGGAGCATCGCTGTAAAATCAAATTACATGTATTCAACAAATGCACATTGTGTTAGGGTCAGAAATCACTAAATAAAAGTGTTCTTTAGTTCTATATAAAGTGACAATTGTCAGCCCCAGATTGTATCATGTTAAAGTCTATGGCCAGTTGACAGACATACATCATTAAAAGGAAGTGTATTTCAACATTTCAAATACACAATAAGACCAACTTAACAAGGGGTTATGTTTCAGAAACAAATTGCTCGTCAAAGGCGATAGACTATTTTGTACAGACGCGCGGACGGCTTCAGTGTTGATTTTACCCTACTCTACTTTCGCTTTGACAAATATGCCCAACTCTCAAAATATTCAAGATAAAACAGGTTCACTAATCTATTCAAATCATTCAACGCTTATGGAATTAAAAATCAGATCTTAGAAATACACAGTTAAAATGAGCACAACCAACATAATCTACTTTGAAAGCTAACACATATACATGTATGTAGTCATCGGGAATCGGTCATCAGGTAATCTTTTATATATCTCCACACTCCACTTTGATTTACACTATTATATTCATTCCGGTTCCAACAAGTTCGCCGTGTTTGTCAGTCTAAATGTATTGACACATATTTCAACTGCCCTGAAGTCTGACCGTTATTAGTTGTCTGTGTCCTTGATTGTTCTATTCTTCATATTGCACTACATGTATCTGTCCTGGATGTTTGTATTATTGGTTACTAGTATAATACTTCTCTATCGTTGATTCTTGTATTCTCGCAATTGTGCAGGAACATATACCTATGTACACCCACCGAAAGTACATCTGTGAAGTAAAAAAGAGTGTTGATATACAAAATGTATAACAAAAGTTAAACATCATTGAACCACTACACGAGGTTTGAGAACATATGACCATGGACTAGTGGTTAGAGCAGTAAGCTTGCATACGGGTTCGAATACCGGCCAACGAAAACCATATCCTTCCATAAATAGTTAACAGACAAGATGTGCATTTTGCTGCACCGTGATATTAAGAATTTAAATTGTTCACCCAACGCAGTCAGTGTCAAATTCACTCTTTGCTTTAAAACGACTCGACCACTTCATTTGATTGTGTTCGGTTAAATGCAACAACGTACGTATGACTATGGTTCGGAGGCTTCAGCATTGAGTGATTCAGTCCAGGTCTGAGTAATAACGCTAGTTATTGTAGTATTGACGAATTCATTGTTTTGCACGCAAACAGTTCGAATCAAGCCACCAATACCAAATCACTCTCTGCTGTTTTAGCGACTCGTTCACTTGTGCTTTGGTGACTCGGACGCATCAGCATTGAGTAACTCAGAATGATTTCCTAGCTCTATGCAGTATACGACTCGTAATAGTTATAACTGATTCTCTCGAATAATATAATTGTTACTACTCATTTAATTCACTCTTTCACATTATAGATTGAAACCTAATGGAGTTATTACTAAGGCAATGTCCAATGCCAAGGTTTTGTTTATAATTAACATTATGAACGTACCTTCCGCATCCGAGTCTAGTAACATCTTTCCTGCAGCTAAACAGAAGCGGATTGTACTGCGCATGATTACTGGAAGTCGATGGTAAGATGGTAAAACAACGATGGTGAAACAACGACGATAAGATGGTCAAACAACGATGGTAATACGATTATGAAACAACGATGGCAAGATGATGAAACAAAGTTCGTATGATGGTGAAACAACGATGGTATGGTGGTGAAACAACGTTGGTGCGATGGAGAAACAACGATGGCGAAACAGCGACGATATATTGTGCAACAACGATAGTACGACGGCACCCCTGAAATTCCCAGAAAACAGGCAAATTAAACAATAACACTAACTAAAAGCAAACAATGAACTGTATGCACATGAACAAACTCAAAACTGTAACTTGTAACGTGAACAAAAACACAAACTGAAACTATATAACTAAATGTGTACAAGAACAAACTCAAAAAAGTAAACTGGAAACATAAACAATAACACAAACTGAAAATAAACAATGAACTGGATACAAGAACAAACTCAAAACCGAAAACTGGTAACATAAACAATAAAACAAACTGAAAATAAACAATGAACTGGATACAAGAACAAACTCAAAACAGTAAACTGGTAACATAAACAATAAAACAAACTGAAAATAAACGATAAACTGGATACAAGAACAAACTCGATCTAAACAGTAAACTGGTAACATAAACAATAACACAAACTGAAAATAAACAATGAACTGGAAGCAAAACCAAACCCAAAATAACGCAAAACTGGCACGCAATGACTCACAATGAACTAAACAGAAAAAGGAGCATCGCTGTAAAATCAAATTACATGTATTCAACAAATGCACATTGTGTTAGGGTCAGAAATCACTAAATAAAAGTGTTCTTTAGTTCTATATAAAGTGACAATTGTCAGCCCCAGATTGTATCATGTTAAAGTCTATGGCCAGTTGACAGACATACATCATTAAAAGGAAGTGTATTTCAACATTTCAAATACACAATAAGACCAACTTAACAAGGGGTTATGTTTCAGAAACAAATTGTTCGTCAAAGGCGATAGACTATTTTGTACAGACGCGCGGACGGCTTCAGTGTTGATTTTACCCTACTCTACTTTCGCTTTGACAAATATGCCCAACTCTCAAAATATTCAAGATAAAACAGGTTCACTAATCTATTCAAATCATTCAACGCTTATGGAATTAAAAATCAGATCTTAGAAATACACAGTTAAAATGAGCACAACCAACATAATCTACTTTGAAAGCTAACACATATACATGTATGTAGTCATCGGGAATCGGTCATCAGGTAATCTTTTATATATCTCCACACTCCACTTTGATTTACACTATTATATTCATTCCGGTTCCAACAAGTTCGCCGTGTTTGTCAGTCTAAATGTATTGACACATATTTCAACTGCCCTGAAGTCTGACCGTTATTAGTTGTCTGTGTCCTTGATTGTTCTATTCTTCATATTGAACTATCTGTCCTGGATGTTTGTATTATTGGTTACTAGTATAACACGTCTCTATCGTTGATTCTTGTATTCTCGCAATTGTGCAGGAACATATACCTATGTACACCCACCGAAAGTACATCTGTGAAGTAAAAAAGAGTGTTGATATACAAAATGTATAACAAAAGTTAAACATCATTGAACCACAACACGAGGTTTGAGAACATAATATGAACATGGACTAGTGCTTAGAGCAGTAAACTTGCATACGGGTTCGAATACCGGCCAACGAAAACCATATCCTTCCATAAATAGTTAACAGACAAGATGTGCATTTTGCTGCACCGTGATATGAAGAATTTAATTGTTCACCCAACGCAGTCAGTGTCAAATTCACTCTTTGCTTTAAAACGACTCGACCACTTCATTTGATTGTGTTCGGTTAAATGCAACAACGTACGTATGACTATGGTTAGGAGGCTTCAGCATTGAGTGATTCAGTCCAGGTCTGAGTAATAACGCTAGTTATTGTAGTATCGACGAATTCATTGTTTTGCACGCAAACAGTTTGAATCAAGCCACCAATACCAAATCACTCTCTGCTGTTTTAGCGACTCGTTCACTTGTGCTTTGGTGACTCGGACGCATCAGCATTGAGTAACTCAGAATGATTTCCTAGCTCTATGCAGTATACGACTCGTAATAGTTATAACTGATTCTCTCGAATAATATGATTGTTACTACTCATTTAATTCACTCTTTCACATTATAGATTAATACCTAATGGAGTTATTACTAAGGCAATGTCCAATGCCAAGGTTTTGTTTATAATTAACACTATGAACGTACCTTCCGCATCCGAGTCTTGCAACATCTTTCCTGCAGCTAAACAGAAGCGGATTTTACTGCGCATGATTACTGGAAGTCGATGGTAAGATGGTAAAACAACGATGATGAAACAACGACGATAAGATGGTCAAACAACGATGGTAATACGATTATGAAACAACGATGGCAAGATGATGAAACAAAGTTCGTATGATGGTGAAACAACGATGGTATGGTGGTGAAACAACGTTGGTGCGATGGAGAAACAACGATGGCGAAACAGCGACGATATATTGTGCAACAACGATGGTACGACGGCCCCGCTGAAATTCCCAGAAAACAGGCAAATTAAACAATAACACTAACTAAAAGCAAACAATGAACTGTATGCACATGAACAAACTCAAAACTGTAACTTGTGACGTGAACAAAAACACAAACTGAAACTATATAACTAAATGTGTACAAGAACAAACTCAAAAAAGTAAACTGGAAACATAAACAATAACACAAACTGAAAATAAACAATGAACTGGATACAAGAACAAACTCAAAACAGTAAACTGGTAACATAAACAATAAAACAAACTGAAAATAAACGATGAACTGGATACAAGAACAAACTCGATCTAAACAGTAAACTGGAAACATCAACAATATCACAAACTGAAAATTAACAATGAACTGGATACAAGAACAAACTCAAAACAGTAAACTGGTAACATAAACAATAACACAAACTGAAAATAAACAATGAACTGGATACAAGAACAAACTCAAAACCGTAAACTGGTAACATAAACAATAAAATAAACTGAAAATAAACAATGAACTGGATACAAGAACAAACTCAAAACAGTAAACTGGTAACATAAACAATAAAACAAACTGAAAATAAACGATGAACTGGATACAAGAACAAACTCGATCTAAACAGTAAACTGGAAACATCAACAATATCACAAACTGAAAATTAACAATGAACTGGATACAAGAACAAACTCAAAACAGTAAACTGGTAACATAAACAATAACACAAACTGAAAATAAACAATGAACTGGAAGCAAAAACAAACTCAAAATAACGCAAAACAGGAACGCAATGACTCACAATGAACTAAACAGAAAAAGGAGCATCGCTGTAAAATCAAATTATTCAACAAATGCACATTGTGTTAGGGTCAGAAATCACTAAATAAAAGTGTTCTTTAGTTCTATATAAAGTGACAATTGTCAGCCCCAGATTGTATCATGTTAAAGTCTATGGCCAGTTGACAGACATACATCATTAAAAGGAAGTGTATTTCAACATTTCAAATACACAATAAGACCAACTTAACAAGGGGTTATGTTTCAGAAACAAATTGTTCGTCAAAGGCGGTAGACTATTTTGTACAGACGCGCGGACGGCTTCAGTGTTGATTTTACCCTACTCTACTTTCGCTTTGACAAATATGCCCAACTCTCAAAATATTCAAGATAAAACAGGTTCACTAATCTATTCAAATCATTCAACGCTTATGGAATTAAAAATCAGATCTTAGAAATACACAGTTAAAATGAGCACAACCAACATAATCTACTTTGAAAGCTAACACATATACATGTATGTAGTCATCGGGAATCGGTCATCAGGTAATCTTTTATATATCTCCACACTCCACTTTGATTTACACTATTATATTCATTCCGGTTCCAACAAGTTCGCCGTGTTTGTCAGTCTAAATGTATTGACACATATTTCAACTGCCCTGAAGTCTGACCGTTATTAGTTGTCTGTGTCCTTGATTGTTCTATTCTTCATATTGAACTATCTGTCCTGGATGTTTGTATTATTGGTTACTAGTATAACACGTCTCTATCGTTGATTCTTGTATTCTCGCAATTGTGCAGGAACATATACCTATGTACACCCACCGAAAGTACATCTGTGAAGTAAAAAAGAGTGTTGATATACAAAATGTATAACAAAAGTTAAACATCATTGGACCACAACACGAGGTTTGAGAACATATGAACATGGACTAGTGGTTAGAGCAGTAAGCTTGCATACGGGTTCGAATACCGGCCAACGAAAACCATATCCTTCCATAAATAGTTAACAGACAAGATGTGCATTTTGCTGCACCGTGATATGAAGAATTTAATTGTTCACCCAACGCAGTCAGTGTCAAATTCACTCTTTGCTTTAAAACGACTCGACCACTTCATTTGATTGTGTTCGGTTAAATGCAACAACGTACGTATGACTATGGTTCGGAGGCTTCAGCATTGAGTGATTCAGTCCAGGTCTGAGTAATAACGCTAGTTATTGTAGTATCGACGAATTCATTGTTTTGCACGCAAACAGTTTGAATCAAGCCACCAATACCAAATCACTCTCTGCTGTTTTAGCGACTCGTTCACTTGTGCTTTGGTGACTCGGACGCATCAGCATTGAGTAACTCAGAATGATTTCCTAGTTCTATGCAGTATACGACTCGTAATAGTTATAACTGATTCTCTCGAATAATATAATTGTTACTACTCATTTAATTCACTCTTTCACATTATAGATTGATACCTAATTGAGTTATTACTAAGGCAATGTCCAATGCCAAGGTTTTGTTTATAATTAACACTATGAACGTACCTTCCGCATCCGAGTCTTGCAACATCTTTCCTGCAGCTAAACAGAAGCGGATTTTACTGCGCATGATTACTGGAAGTCGATGGTAAGATGGTAAAACAACGATGGTGAAACAACGACGATACGATGGTCAAACAACGATGGTAATACGATTATGAAACAACGATGGCAAGATGATGAAACAAAGTTCGTATGATGGTGAAACAACGATGGTATGGTGGTGAAACAACGTCGGTGCGATGGAGAAACAACGATGGCGAAACAGCGACGATATATTGTGCAACAACGATGGTACGACGGCACCGCTGAAATTCCCAGAAAACAGGCAAATTAAACAATAACACTAACTAAAAGCAAACAATGAACTGTATGCACATGAACAAACTCAAAACTGTAACTTGTGACGTGAACAAAAACACAAACTGAAACTATATAACTAAATGTGTACAAGAACAAACTCAAAAAAGTAAACTGGAAACATAAACAATAACACAAACTGAAAATAAACAATGAACTGGATACAAGAACAAACTCAAAACCGTAAACTGGTAACATAAACAATAAAATAAACTGAAAATAAACAATGAACTGGATACAAGAACAAACTCAAAACAGTAAACTGGTAACATAAACAATAAAACAAACTGAAAATAAACGATGAACTGGATACAAGAACAAACTCGATCTAAACAGTAAACTGGAAACATCAACAATATCACAAACTGAAAATTAACAATGAACTGGATACAAGAACAAACTCAAAACAGTAAACTGGTAACATAAACAATAACACAAACTGAAAATAAACAATGAACTGGAAGCAAAAACAAACTCAAAATAACGCAAAACTGGCACGCAATGACTCACAATGAACTAAACAGAAAAAGGAGCATCGCTGTAAAATCAAATTATTCAGCAAATGCACATTGTGTTAGGGTCAGAAATCACTAAATAAAAGTGTTCTTTAGTTCTATATAAAGTGACAATTGTCAGCCCCAGATTGTATCATGTTAAAGTCTATGGCCAGTTGACAGACATACATCATTAAAAGGAAGTGTATTTCAACATTTCAAATACACAATAAGACCAACTTAACAAGGGGTTATGTTTCAGAAACAAATTGTTCGTCAAAGGCGGTAGACTATTTTGTACAGACGCGCGGACGGCTTCAGTGTTGATTTTACCCTACTCTACTTTCGCTTTGACAAATATGCCCAACTCTCAAAATATTCAAGATAAAACAGGTTCACTAATCTATTCAAATCATTCAACGCTTATGGAATTAAAAATCAGATCTTAGAAATATACAGTTAAAATGAGCACAACCAACATAATCTACTTTGAAAGCTAACACATATACATGTATGTAGTCATCGGGAATCGGTCATCAGTTCCATTTTGTCAATGCATATCGTCATTTCCAGTAAAACAAAAGTTTTTGGTAAGGTAAGGACTATTTGTGTGCATCCGATTTCCGGCCGTGTATGCATTAAGTGGTTTTATAACATAACCTGCGATCCAGGAGTGTCGTAAAGCCGTGCCGTAAATATCGTTCGGCATTCCCAGACTGTGCAATAAATATTTAAATTAGCTTGACGTGACGTTAGCCAATCCATGCATAGATCCGTCAATGATGTTAGGATAATATCAACGTCACCATGACGTCGCGCTCATTGTACCGTTGAATTTTGGGTGCAACATATGCAGCGTACGCCATCCTTTTGAACAGTAATGAGCGTTCTCTAAGGTTATGTGATAAATAGAATCTTACATTCGTGCTCAATACATACGAGTTTTATTAAAGCAAAGCCTCGTGTCATATCATTTTGTCCACTCGTTTAATAAAACCCGTATGTAATGAGCACTCATACATGATCCTCTATATAACCTTAAGTTGTATTTTGTTTAGACAGAAAAAAACACCTACATTTAAAACTTGACGAGCCATTTTTCTTTTTTCTTTCTGTATCCTGTACCCTTTAGTTGCGTCAATCTAAAAAGACATTTGGATAAAATGAAGTGTATAATCAACAAAAGATAAAACCAACACAACTAATTACATGAACGACAAACACAAGTGTACATCCCACACAGAACAATGCAAAACAGAAATAAACAAACAAATTCGTTGAATTAATATTCCCCGCCTACAGGTTATCAGTATATCATTGCACAGTTTGGAATGTAAGCTTCCATTCGATAACAATTGTCAATAAACTCAACAGAAAATTGACCAAAAAATAACTTGAAAGGCATCATCACAGTAGGGTTGTTCATATTTCTTTTAAGTTTCATTAAATTCTACCCGCTAGTTAGTGGACGAAATTAGTCAATAAACCAAGGCAGTAACTCTTAGGAAAATTGACCAATAAAAAAGTGGGTCAAGATGTTTAAGATGGCCCTGTGCATAATGAACTAGAAGAACAATAGACAAACAGGACCTTGATTTCCGTTACCATGGTTCTACATGAATTTCAATTATTTAGCTATTTATAGAACGGAGCACTTACGGAATATTGTTACCAATTTGTAATGAAATTCAGTCTGCAGATAAGAAGACTTCACTATTTATATACAGGGGTAAACGAGCCCCGTCCACTGGCGGCCATTTTTGTTGACGAATCATGACAATAGGTCAATTTTGTAAGAGGGTCACCCAACAAGTATGTCTGTAAAATTCTTTTCAAATTTGGCCAGTGGTTGAATTTTTATGATTTTTTAAAAGTTTTTCCAATGGGTTGCCATGGCAACCAGACATTTTATAGATTTCAATTATTTTAGCTATTTTTATAGAGGATCACCAAAGGAACATTGTTAATAATTCATAATGAAATCCAATTAGTACTTTTAGAAGAAGATTTTTAAAGACTTCACTATTTATATACAGGGGAAATAGAGCCCCACCCACTGGCGGCCATGTTTTTTGGACAACTCATGATAAGAATATCAACTTGGTAAAAGGGTCGCCCAACAACTATTTCTGTGAAATTATTTTGAAATCTGGCCAGTGGTTGATTTTCTATTAATGTTCTAAGTTTATTCCAATCGAAAAGGAAAAATTAGTTGACCCTTATCAAATTTGGTGCAGTATATTAAGTTACAACAATTCATGGCTTTCACTCAAACGAATTAACAAGAGCACCGCCTTGCGGGTGCAGACGCTCATTTGACTATTGTCACTGTAAAAAAGGCCCATTACCCTTGCATAAAGTAGGGCAGTGTAATGAGTCTTGCTTAAAAAAGTGAGGTATTGATGGTGAAAAAAGGGGCAATAACTCTTGACATGGTCAGGTATTGATGGTGAACAAGTGTTGAAAGTTTCAAAGCTATAACCCACATAGTGTATGAGAAGAGTGGACCTAAACACAAAACTTAACCAAGGAATGTTCTAAGTCCAAAAAGGGGCAATAACTCACGCAAAATGCAGATCAGAGTAATGGTTCTTGCTTGACATGGTCAGGTATTGATGGTGAACAAGTGTTGAAAGTTTCAAAGCTATAACCACATAGTGTATGAGAAAAGTGGACATAAACATAAAACTTAACCAAGGAATGTTCTAAGTCCAATAAGGGGCAATAACTCATGCAAAATGTAGATCAAAGTTATGAGTCTTGCTTGACATGGTCAGGTATTAATGGTGAACAAGTGTTGAAAGTTTCAAAGCAATTACGCTGATAGTTTAGGAGAAAAGTGGACCTAAACGCAAAACTTAACCAAGGCATTTTACTTTCTAAGTCCAAAAAGGGGCAATTATTCTTACAAAATGCAGATCAGAGTTATGGGTCTTGCTCTACAGGCTCAGGTATTGATGGTGAACAAGTGTTGCAAGTTTCAAAGCAACAGCTTTGATAGAATATCAATAAAGTTTAACAATGCAACGCCGACGCCGACGCCGACGCCGACGACGATCAAGTGATGACAATAACTCATCTTTTTTTCAAAATTCAGATGAGCTAAAAACGCACCACTTATGAAATATAAATTTATGCATGAAAAAGTAAATCTATGGTTATTTAACTTGGGTGAATAAACTTCAGTCTATACGCCACGAGTTAAGTCAAGTTCGTGTAATGCACCTACCAATGTTTTCCTCCAGGGGGTGGTGGCGGGCTGACCCAGGGGAATTTGACATTTTTACTTTTTCAAAGACTTAATTCCCACCCTAGAGCAAGGGCAATTTGTCTAAATCCCCTCACTGGGCGATGCTTTACATACCACCGGGATCAAAATTTAGGCCAAAGTCTATTTCCCCGGGACTCGGCACCATTCTGTCTGTCAAATTCCCACCTATCGGGAACAGACTTCTGTCAAAAGTCCCGTGTATGCCCGCTGCCCCCTCCCCCCCTGGGGAAACATTGATAGGTGCATAATTATCGCGAGTTTGAAATAAATTATGGTATGGTTACCAGAGGGACCCATGAATATGAAAATCGCAATTACAATAGCGAGTATATGAACCTGCTGTATTGATGTAAGCACGTGACATCTCCTCCTCAATGATAACATACATTACATAATAGGATAAACATTATGTTCTGTGTGATGTTTTCCCACACTTCAAGCAACACTTAAATTAAATTATAATGATATGTGGCTACGTCTGCCTGTCCATACCGAATGACCGAGTCCATATTCTAGATGTGCTCAGTGTGTACACCTGAGATGGTTTCAAGTCAAATTTAGCATAGCACTTTTGGTGATTGTCATAAGTCTCTTAGGATATTTCCCGCGTTGCGTCTACGACACATCAAACGAACACCACGCAATGCATTCGCAAATAAGGCTTGAAACGAACAAAAATCGTTCCAAATTGTACTTAAAAAGGTTTTCCTTTTTATTGATAATTCTGAAATAATAATGCAATAATGTACTTTTGACTAATCCACTGACACCCGGCATTCGTCTGACACGGTGTGCAGTCATGCGAAACCATTATAAGTGACGAAGCCTGTGTAATATTGCCTCCTGACTATGGGTCATAACCCTCGACTGGTGCGTTAGTGGTCGGTCTTTGACTTTGCCAGTCGCCAATAATCGATGTTCTAAGCACACGCTCGATTTGTGGTGGCAGCTGGACCGTCATGATACGGCACCGT
The DNA here is from genome assembly GCA_947247005.1 of Spisula solida. Classification (NCBI taxonomy): domain Eukaryota; kingdom Metazoa; phylum Mollusca; class Bivalvia; order Venerida; family Mactridae; genus Spisula; species Spisula solida. Next base: position 43,588,610 of record OX365949.1, read on the forward strand.
GGCTCATTTTAGTTTGTAGCAAACCAAAAAGCATCCGAACAAATATTTCGAGCTAATCGCAGCAGAAAAAGGCCATAGAATTTTTTTTTCAATGAGTTAACCTACAGTGGACAACTGAAAGTCAATGTCGATCCGTTATGTTGACGCGATCGAGTTGCGTGCGCCAAACATGCAAAATTAGAGAAGTGCTGCTAGCGGGGTATTCCGAATTATAAAATTTCTTATTTTCTTTGCCTTAGATAAAGATTATGAACTTGAGAGATACTGTAGACTATTAATTTCAGCCTAAAATGAATTTTGACAAAATTCAATTATTTTTTATACTGGTGCGTTTTTAAATCTGTTGAGTGTACTATATATGGCTTACATGCAAGACGTTCAGCATTGATCGTTTACTCAGGGATCCATACGCAACTATTTTTATTGGAGCGGTGTCGTAATTAGGCTCCTAACCATGACACACTGCAATATAGCAACATGTTTTGCTACAATCCAAGTGGGTCCAGATTCCTCTGGGTCTGCACATGACTTCAGTAATATACAAGCTGTATTTTACACACAACTGTTCGAAAAGGATCGATAACTTATCCCTCGGAAACATTTCTGAAGCTTGCATATTGTATGTTTAGTGCAGGAGTCCTCATTTCTGTTACTATTTGTAGAGCGGGAAAATTCGTTTTAACATAAAGCATTTCTCAGATTTAGGATAACAGTTAGCTTAGATATTTGTAAGATGCTTCTTGAATACAACTTCAGACAAAAATGACTTATATTCTTAGCTAAAATAATTTCTTATCAGTTAAGAAAATCTTAAAAAATGTATAAGAAGCTTTGGGCATATCAGCCCAGGTCCAAATTCCACGAAAAAACTTAAGTTATTGCTCAGCTGAGATTGCTATTTTGAATTTATCATATGACTACAATCATGGTCTTGTGATGTCGATTGCTATCAGAAACAGTGTATTTATTGCTAAATAATGATTTAGTAGGTGAGTTTTGTATGAAATGCTCATGGAAACCCAACAGTTATAAACAATAAAGTACTTCGTACTTGAGTTTGTTATGACAGACTTAAGATTTTACTTTAGATGTTAATAACTTTAAAGCACTATAATATTCTGTAAAAATCGCACTGATTATGTAATGTACTATTAAATTGACATCTATCTGTGATGAAACAATGTATTCAAATATACATTTGAGTCATTTAAATAATATGTTTTTAAAATAACAATCTCAGCTGCGCAATAACTTAAGTTTTCTCGTGGAATTGGGCCTGGTTTTCAATGCAGGGCAATAGCTTTGGTAGTCCATGAGAAAAGTTGACCGTTGGACGGGCATTTTATAATGGCTACAATTGAAAGGACCCCGACACAACATTAGCAGCGTCCAATGGATCAGTTTAATAGTTTCCAGGGGTCATTCTAATTGCGATCAAATGTCCGTCTAAAAAGGTCTATGGAAAGGTCTACATTGGATGAACCTCTGGAACATTAGGAATATGTCATCCATTATAGACAACCCTTGGCTCCACTGGATAGACCCCTAAAACCCAATTGAAGGATGTATATAAAATATTTTACCTGAACTAATGCTGACAATTTCTAACCAATGATATATTTGTACTATCTTCCACTTGTCACTTATATTTGCAAAACCAAGCAGGATTGTGTGCTTTATCGTCAGTCACTTCAAAGCTGGAAAATAATAATATAACAAAAAACTATAAATGTTGTAAAGTGAATATTATTCAATAACAGAATACATTATATACATACACTTACGGACGTTAAAATCGCACTTTTCAGGGTTCCGTAAAGTTTTGTTTGAACTATTTAGCTTATTTAGTTTAGTTTATACTAATTTATTTAAGGTCGATTGTGAAATAAGATTTTCCAACTTATATTAATCACTCTCGACACCTCATTCCTGATGTTATCCGCCGCTACGAGGGTGTGAGAGAAGAGAATCCAGTTTCCCTTTTAAGCTGAGTGTCTAGCAAGAGAATTTCTGGTACTATTTTTATTTCGACTATGGTATGACGCGGCCTGAGATGAGGTGGTTTATTTAGTTTATGAGTAGCCGTTGTTGTGAATGCACCACGAACACAACGTTTTACCCACTCTACTAAAGTGTGAATTTGGAAATTGGGACCTGGACAAATACACGGCACATGGCTTACAATAATCTTATAAACTTCTGTAAAAATGTTACATAGTTTATTAAATAGTAGAATAAAATATGAACAAATGCACTGCATCCAGCGTGGATTTCCCATCAGGCTTTTGGGTAATATTGCAGGGGGAAAAATGACTAAGGAATTGGTTTGCTCCATGGAGACAATAGATCTAGCCGCTGGTTGCCAGGCAGCACCACATAGAAGATCAGGCGAACACGTACTTAGAAAATAGTGCTTTCCGATCTAGGAGACGGATTGCTCAGATATGCCTTATGAATATTTATCATAGTGTTACACTCGTCTTTTATTTGCTATTTAAATTTATATTCCGTAGAATATATAAAGAGCATTTTATACACCTATGTTTGTTGCTTTACTATATGTGCCTGGTAGGGATAAGTGGTACGTTTTGAAAGTCTGAAATTGTAGTACGTTGGTTGTTCGATAATATGTTGAATTTTGTATTATTCAAATTACCGTTACAATTCGCATGAACGTAGTAAGAATTAAAGTGGATAATTTGAATAAAGCCCTAGACAGTATTTGAAATAGTCTTTAAATTATTTGTAACGAAATATACACGATTAAACCCCAATCCCTGTCCTACAAGCATTGTACCCGGACCTCTAGCAACTTCCTTTTCAAAAAGTATACAGGATCATTGTATAGATAGTAGTTGTGGTATTTCATACTCAATCATTTCAATGCAAATCCAAACATGATATATTTCCATAAATATTAGCCGTAAAGTGGGAAGAAGATAATGTTACTCATAATTATATATATACACATTACTACGCAATATACATAGCTTGATACATAGAACCAAGATAACGCATGTTTTGTTCAAAATTGACAACGATGTATACAAGGACGCTATGAGGGAGTTTCCGTAAATGGCGTTGCTGCATCTATTTCCACAACCGATGCGTGATTACCTTTAACATTTTGTTTATAAGATCTCTGCGTTCCTGGTTCGATCACTGACCGGGGCACTAGGTCATTTCTGAAACGCTTCCATTGTCTCTCACCCAACTAGAGAGGAATTAGTTGGAAACCCATGTGTAGTGTGCTGTATACCGAACATGTTAAAGAACCAAGGTCTATTCAAAAAGAGCTAGGGTTACGCACCCGGATTCCTTGTATCACACATCTTTCACTCCATTGAATTTATGTCTGCCCTTGTCCGACATCATTCTGCCAATCATAATCGGAAAAACGAGTGTAGGCAGTTTAATAGAATACAAAAAAAACCCATTATAATAAGTATAGATAGAACAGTACACTTACATTATTGTTAAGCTAGAGTGAGTGATTCACAAAAACGCTTTAAATAATACTCCATTTCAGCGACAAAACGTACACATGTATAAATATTCAATTGCATTTTGCATATACCTATACATGATATTTTTGTGACCTGTGTGTAGGTGACAACACGTGATATTTCGCTTTGTACCTCAACAATAAGTTATTAAACTCGCCTGAAGCGATTATATTTTGATAATGTACTGGACGCCTATTGAAAGCATGCGCGGAACAAGAGGGGTCGACAAAATGTCCATATGATATGCACATGGTGTATAATCAAACATGCACTGTTGGTACAAAACCGGCGTTGCCTTCGCTTTTTGGTAAACGAAATTTTTCGTACAAAAGGAAAAAACGAAAACACACAGGAAGGAGGTCACGCATATTTAAACAAATTCTGCTTCAGAGACTTATATAAATAATACATATCACGTGGAGAACGTTATTGACGTCATGACATGAGTGTAAATTACAAAATAATGAATGCGTAGCTGTGATTTGTTGCGTAATAAAATATAGGCACGAGTTTTGGTGCGTAGTAATTAAATCACGTGTGCGTCGTCCTGACCCTTGTTATTTAGCACTAAGATAATTCCTATACGCGTCAGAACTCCAAACCATTGCATAACAGCCGGTTTACAACGGTTTTTCATAGTTTATTTCTTAATTATAATAAAGTTTACACGATTGTTGTTTTAAGTATTCTTATTCCATACAGTCAGGCGTTGAATATTCACATTGGAATTCGGACAACGTTAACCAGTTAATTTAGTGAGGTAATACATGTATTTGAAGTGGTTGGTTAAGATCATTGTTAAGACATAATGTGTGTTTTGTCATGTTTCAAAGCTGTTACCATGGCAACCGAATTTTAAAAATTGTAATAACATGTCTGTTTCAATTCTGATAAATATTCTGTTGACACAAATACATTTTGTTCAATAATTCTAAAAAAGTGGGTTTTTTTTCATTTTTTGCTAACAATTTCTGTCGTTGCCATGGTAACATAGTTTCAATAAATTACCTTTAAAAACGTATTCTTCGGTAACACATGTAAAATGGTAATATCACAGTAACTTTTTTTTTAGGAATTGGGCCTGGGACCTAAATTGACACTTCGTGGCCCAAGATGGTCTTTGCAACTCATTGTACATTATAGCATAAAAACGATGATTTTGCCTATACGTTAACGGGACCAAAACCATGCGTAAACATAAAGATTCACGCGCTGTTAACGTCCAGTTTTACGTATGCTCATTTCAGGGCCGCACCGGCGACTATAAAAGTTGTACAGCTTCATATGAACAGTTATTCCCATTTTATTTCTAAGTACTAACAAGTACTAATTAGTTTTCTATAATATTTAAATTCTGCATTTAAACAAACCCGCAGTATCCATGTTTTCTTGGTATTTGCCGATACCGGAAGTCGACGTGCATAACAATAACTGGTATGACGTTACGTTTGTTTTCGCGACGTCGTCACAAAATCTCCCGCCAAAATATCATTATTTTGAAATACAAACGCATAAATTGATGTTTTGTATGCTATAATAGCGTTTACGCATGTTTTTTTCGCTTTATAACATATGCAGAGTCCCTCGGGAGCATTGGTGCCCTCGCCCTGGCGGGCTTGGGCACCAACCGTCCCTCTGGACTCTGCAGATGTTATAGCCCGAAAAAGCATGCGTTAACCCTACATAATTGCTAACGTCAAACGGCAGTTGGCATGAAGATATGCATAATATCATATTATGTTTGTGACGTCATATCTACGTAACTAGATCAGATACAGCAATGCAATTTCATATTTGTAATAAGCAATGTGTAAACATCATTTTGAAGTAAAAAAAGCATTTTCGAAAAAAGCCTCATTTGGACCCAAAATCTCATGACCAGTCACATTATGGCATATACCACTTTGACTTTACCAACATGTGCATAGGTGGATCCAAGGGGGGGCGGACCCGGCGTACGCCCCCCCCCCTAAAATCGCCGGAGCCTAGGTAATTTAATCATAGATTAGATGTAAGAACAATATTGATATGCAATTTTTTTTCGCTCGCTTCGCTCGCGTCAAAAACAATAATAAATTAATAGATTTTTAAGTGAACTTAATGCTCTATGCAAAAAACACAATATGGGACTGATTGGTAGCATAATGCCAAACATCGGCTACAGAATTGCCGAGATTCTTGCACATTAAAAATGTCCGACAAGTCACTAATACAGTTGACTTGATTTTCTTTTAAACCTGTCATTTTCATTAAAAAATAAGATATCTTAAAATGCAGCTGACGAATTCCATGGTTATACTTAAAAAGTCACGAGGCAGAAAGGCACTGGTCTCCCTAGTCACTGGATCCCAAGTATTTCACATTTGCTCTTAAACAAAACTGAAGCCCTGGAGTTCGCAGAGTATGCTGCTCAGATAGACATTGCATTTTTTCTTCGTGACGAATTTACAGAAGCTATATATATATATCAGTGAATATTATCCAGTCGATAATCGTTAGTCCTGGCTATGCTGCTCATATAAACAACGAATTTTCTTGCTCGCTTCGCTCGCTGTAGAACTACATAAATTCAATGAAAGCCGCCAAGTTTTGATTTACCAATGAGTTGGTTGGGTATGCTGCTCAGATAAACACAGATTTTTTTCTAATTCTTACAATTACTACATCAGTGAATATAACCAAGTAATAAGGATGTGGTGTTTGCTGCTGAAATAGATAATTGCATTTTTTCTTGCTCGCTGCGTTCGCACAACCACTATCAGTTAATGTTAGTAGGGAATGAGTATGAGGGATATGCTGCTCAAATAATTAATTCATATATTCTTGCTCACATTAACTTTATCAATGAATATTTTAAGATAAAGAACGAAATTGTGTGGAATGCTTCTCAGAGATACATTTTTTTCTTGCTCGCTTCGCTCGCGTATTTTCTTGGGGGGGGGGGGGGGTATCAATACATGAATGTACGCCCCCCCTAACGCCAAATCCTGGATCCGCCCCTGATGTGGTGTGTGTCATGTATATGCTGTTTATGTCATTGTAGAAGATAACATTGATCAAAAATCGGTGCTGAAGTGGTACCATGATATGAACAGTGTATGTGGCACCTTTATAATGTTATATACATCTTCTGTAGTGCTCATACTGTATGTGGCACCTTTATAATGTTACGTACATCTTCTGCAGTGCTCATACTGTATGTGACACATTTATAATGTTATATACATCTTCAGAGACAGTAGAACCAGAGACAGTAGATCTTCTACTGTCTCTGACATTTTCTGTAGAGCCCATACTGTATGGGACACATCTATAGACATCAACTGTACATAACCCCCTACTCCAGACGGTCAAAAACAGAAATGCTTTTCAGTGTTTCCCCACCTAACATAACTAAAACTACAAACAGTCTTTGGTATCCCGTGTATGATGCTTTACATCGGCACGTAAAAGAACAAGGAATGCTTCTGGAACTGGGGCATCTTCTGTATCATGCACTATTCCTTAAAAACTAGTCACAGACTCTGGGGGTCTGGTCCATATGAATTTCCGGTGGTGAGGATAAATAAAAGGAACTAAACCAGCTCTCACACTCATACTCACAGAGTCATATTTCTGTCACACGAGAACTGGATACCTGACGAGTGTCCTACTGTCTCTGCTGTCTATGGGAGTCATAAGAAAAATATGCTGGCTGTTGCAAATGTGTTGACTGAGTCATAAAATACATCCAATCCTTTGTGTGATTCCTATAGACACTTGATAAGCATCTCTGTGTGTCTACGTAGCTCAGTGGTTAGAGCGTTTGACGTTCAAATACGGCGATCGTGAAAGCTCGGCCATTTCCGTTTGTCTCCGGCAAATAACTATTGCAATGCATAAAGGCCGAGGTGATCAGAATGCAAATACGGGTGAAGGCACTCATAAGCCTGCTATATTTCAGCACAAAGCTGACAGACACAGGCTATGATCGGCTACTTTTCAGTTCATTTCTGGGGGGAAAATTGAAATGTCAAGTGCCCCGGCCAGCCGGGATTCGAACCAGGGACCTACTTATTATGACATGTAGTCGAGATCTTTATCAACCGGTCAAAATTAGGGGCCGGAGCTCTGTGGTATAAGAGTTACTTACCTTGATATCAGGGACCTAGTTCTATTGCAATGGGACGTAAATGAGGCAGACATTTAACAGAATATCTTCTCGAGTTATCCCCTAGACAAAGATGGACAAAAATGTCTCTGTACTTGATGCCATCAACCCGTCCTTGGCTTTTTATTTGCATTCTGTTTTTGCATGTACAAAATGTTACGTTGACATTTCATACTGCAATCTTATTTGACCTATCAGTTCAGTAACAGTTTGTAACAACTAATATATATTCACACACATGTTCTAATCCTTGAGCTCAGGGAAACATATATCTGATTAAACAGGAAACCCATGAAAGATAACTCATGGTAATCTGACTGCCACAAGTTCTCTCCCTTGTACATATCCTATAGAAAGAGAAACACATGAACGATAACTCATGGTAATCTGATTGACACAAGTTCTCTCCCCTGTACATATCTTATAGAAGGGGAAACCATGAAAGATAACGCATGGTAATCTGATTGACACAAGTTCTCTCCCTTGTACATATTCTATAGAAGGGGAAACCATGAAAGATAACTCATGGTAATCTAATTGACACAAGTTCCCTCCCTTGTATATATCCTAAAGAAGGTGAAACCATGAAAGATAACTTATGGTAATCTAATTGACACAAGTTCCCTCCCTAGAGATAACTCATGACAGTCTGATTGACAAAAGTTATCTCCCTTGTACATATCCTATAGAAGGTGAAACCATGAAAGATAACTCATGGTTATCTGATTGACACAAGTTCTCTCTCTTGTACATATCCTAAAGATGAATACGAAGGGAGATAACCAAGGACATTACCTCCCATTGCTTCAATGTCAATGTTTACTTCACAATCATGAGGTTCAAAACAAAAACATATGCATTCACATTCAATATTTTTTATTCTGTAAATAATTTCATAAAACATTTAGCAAAAATAAGGCAGTAATATTTATAAATATAAGTGTACATATTAATGTACATCAAAACAAAAGTGAAAACCAACTGGAAATTCTTCGAAGAAATGTTCTCATAGAGACCTTATTTAAATTTGAGAAGTGGCTTTCTTTGACAAACAACAACAACAAAATATCACAACATTGAAGCCACCGGTGGTCATTTGGCAATACCGGTACACATATTTCACAGTGAAATTCAATATTATATACAAGAGGGCCTAGATGGCCCTAAATCGCTCACCTGTTTCCACCCCAGATAACCCAATGCCAAACTTAACTTAGATTTTATTCAGATGACAAATGTGACCACATTTCATAATAGAGATAAAGTCAAAATTGGAACCTCCAGTGTGTCCAATAGCCTTGGAAGACCAAATTTTCAAAGGAATCAGATTTTGTAAAGGTGGTCATGGTGACCAAGTTTCATAAAGAATGGGCCGAAATTGTGACCTCAAGTGTGCACACAAAGTTTCCTTTGAGTACACTCAGATTTTGTGTACTGGTATGAGGTCACTGTGACCAAGTTTAATAAAGATTAGAAGTTTTTTCGTTAATTTGACCTAGTGACATAGTTTTTAACCCCAGATGACCCAATTTTGAAAGGGAACAAGATTTTGTATAGAAGGTCATGGTGACTAAGTCTCATAAAGATTAGGCTAAAATTGTGACCTCTAGTGTGTTCACAAGAAATTGTGGACGGACAAATGACAGACGAAGAGTGATTACAAAAGCTCACAGGTGAGATAAGCTTTAAACAACAGCACCAAGCGCACATACCAGATCAAAGAAAAATGCCTTTCAAAAGAAACAAGTACAATAGTAAGTTATGTTCATTGTCACAATGACCTTCACCTCAAAATAATTATACGATATTTGTTTAATTTTGGTGTAAGATCGAGACTTTTATTACACCAAATGATCGAAGAAGGCAATATTTTCTTATATAATCCATGAGTTGAACTATGCTCTTCTGGGATCAAAAGTAAAATAAATAGTGGATATTTGTTGATTTTGGTGTAAGATCGAATTTTATTTCACTGAGTGGTCACAGAAAATCAATAAATTTAATTTTATGTGATCACGAGTGAAATAAAATTGATCTTACACAAAAATCAACAAACTTTCTGTTTATTATATGCCTCAATGTGCCGTAATTGGCTTAATTGGAAAAAATCACGTCGAAATTGGAACATCACGACGTGAGAATTATGATGCATATTTTAAAGCCCGGCGCCGTTGACATTACGTTTCCTTTTCTGCGTGATACTGGAACCAGCTTCTAAAACAGTGAAAATAACAAAGTGGTAATTTCACTGGTAATTTCACTGGTAATTTCACTGTTATTTTCACTGTTATTTTCACTGAAAAAACTCCATAATCCATTGAAAGCAAATAATAAAATTTGATCTTTCACCAAAAATCAACAAATTTTCTGTTTATTACATGTTTCCATGCCGACATTGAGTCGCAAGTTGACTGTTAACACAGGAAATGAGGTGTAAATATTGACTAACAAAAGTTGCAGATTTTGTTTCACACTCAATCACAAGTATATGTACATTGTATATCATTAATCGCTCAATCACAAGTAAATTAGTATAAACTCAATATCATTAATCGTTCATCAGATTCAGAAAAAGACGTGCTAATCAGCAATCATGAGCTTAAAGACCTGGATTTTGGCACTGGTCCAACTAAATTTGGTCTAAACCCCTCATTGCAGAGTTCAAGCAAAACGGTTCTAAATGCTAAGAAAAACAGATGAAGATGAAAACGTTTTGCTCCTTTGCTAATCAGTATGTGTATTGAAATTGGAAAGTAATTAATGAAGCATCCCAGAGAACCCATCAAGTCAGACTAGCTGCTTCAGATTTCACCATTTTTCTCCAAAAGTTTTCGTAGATTAACCCCCAAACCCCCTGATAAATTGGTCCCATATCTGAACACACAAGGGTCGAACCCACACCTTGAGGATAAAAAAATAAAATGTAAATTTGTGGAAAAAGGAAATAATGACCAAAAAATTCATAGAATTCAATAAGTAAATAATTATAACTGTGAAATAAATAAATGAACAGTACAAAGTACATGTATATGTGTGTGCAGAACATAATTATCTGATATCTTCCAAGAGTTATCATTCCTTTCCAATCCTCAATGGCCATGTGGTTGAGCGTCCGCTTCAAGTGTGGGAGGTCCCGACTCCGATCCCAAGATATGTCATACAAAAAAAAGAAATAAAATTGGTACCAGTAATTCCCTTGCTAGATACTCGGCACAAAAGGGAAACTGGCTTCTCTTATACCCTCTTGTAGATGGATGACATCAGGAATGAGGTGCCAAGAGTGATTAATATAAGTTGGAAAAACTTGTTTCGAAATCGACCTTTAATGAATTAGTAAAAACTAATCCTCGTACCTGTTACGCTCTCATAATTTTTTTTATATGTGTGGATGGAAATGGAGCAACAACTCTGGGTAGACATTGATATGATATGAGTAATTAATTAGTATATTCAATTACAATGTAATATGTTTTCTCACAAAACTATAAACACAAAATGACAAATCAACAAATTATTGTATAGATCTGACAAGTAAAGTATAACAAGAGGGCCCAAAGGGCCATAGGTCGCTCACCTGTCCTAGTAGTTCATTCACCCCTAATGGTAGCCTCTATTGCATGTACAAGGTTTTCATATTGTCTTATGCTTTATAATTTACATCACATTTAGACCCAACGACATATTGAAGTGATTTGACCTTGAGACCTAGTTTTTGACCCCGGATGACCCAATATTAAACTTGACCTGGATTTTTTTGAGATGATCATTGTGACCAAGTTTCATAAAGATTAGACCAAAATTGTGACCTCTAGTGACTACACAAGGTTTTTCTATGATTTGACCTTGTGACCTAGTTTTTGACCCCGTATGACCCAATATCGAACTTGACCTAGATTTTGTTCAGATGATCATTGTGAATAAGTTTCATAAATATTCGGCCAAAATTGTGACCTCTAGTGACTACACAAGGTTTTTCTATGATTTTACCTTGTGACCTAGTTTTGACCCCATATGACCCAATATCGAACTTGACCTAGATTTTGTTGAGATGATTATTGTGTACAAGTTTCATAAAGATTAGGTCAAAATTGTGACCTCTAGTGACTACACAAGGTTTTTCTATGATTTGACCTTGTGACCTAGTTTTTGACCCTGGATGACCCAATATCGAACTTGACCTAGATTTTATCCAGATGATTATTGCGACCTAGTTTTATAAAGATTGGGCCAAAATTGTGACCTCTAGTGACTACACAAGATTTTTCTATGATTTGACCTTGTGACCTAGTTTTTGACCCCAGATGACCCAATATCGAACTTGACCTAGATTTTGTTGAGATATTCACTGTGACCAAGTTTCATAAAGATTAGGCCAAAATTGTGACCTCTAGTGACTACACAAAGTTTTTCTATGATTTGACCTTGTGACCTAGTTTTTGACCCCGTATAACCCAATATAGAACTTGACCTAGATTTTGTTGACATGATCATCGTGACCAAGTTTCATAAAGATTAGGCCAAAATTGTGACCTCTAGTGACTACACAAGGTTTTTCTGTGATTTGACCTTGTGACCTAGTTTTTGACCCCGGATGACCCAATATTGAACTTGACCTAGATTTTGTTGAGATGATCATTGTGACCAAGTTTCATAATGATTAGGCTAAAACTGTGACCTCTAGTGTCTACACAAGTAATCGTGGACGGACGGATGTACGACGGACGACGGACGAAGAGTGATCACAAAAGCTCACTCTGTCACTTTGTGACAGATGAGCTAAAAATAACAAGAGATGTTTGTAAAACACGTATGCCCCCATGGCAGCCAAATAGTCAGAAATGGTGAAGTTCACATTGATCTTGACCTTTGACCTACTGACCCTAAAATCAATAGGGGTCATCTACAGTTGATGACCAACCTCAATGTAAAGATTGAAGATTCTAGGGCAAAGCATTCTTGAGTTATTGAACGGAAACCATTTGGTCTACCGACCAACCGACCTACCTGTGCAAAGCAATTTACCCCCTCATCAAAGATGGTGGGGCATAATAATGATGATCTACATCTTCTAATAGTGTTCTTTATCCAGTCACTTCAAGCAAAATTGACCAGATAAAAGGGTGCCGAATAAACTATGCTTTACTATGTCACCAAGTCATGTGACTTGTGATAAAACATCAACTGAACATGTGATGTTACAGACTATTTCTAATATGAGAGTCAACAGTTGAAATTCCGTACCAGAGGGTGAGGTTTTCCTATCCTAAATTAACTGGCGGCTGATCTATTCTTTTCTACGACTCTTTAATGAATGAGTAACAATGGAGTCCCGAGTTTGATCACCTTACTAAGTAGATTAAGTGACTGGATAAAAAAATAATAGGTTAGTGTCATGGATGAAGTAAATGTCTATCTGGCTCGGCTGCACAGGTTAGCCTTTGGCTCGCCCGATAAATTCCTCCGCCTTGCCAGATAAACTTACTCCTCCATGTCACTATTCTATGATTCTCTATATATTCAACTCTGGGGTGTCTATGCAATAGATTAATAATGACATCTCCCTCACTGTAAAAAATGAGACATTTTCAGGGATTACATTTGACCCCTTAAATTTACCTTTTGACCCGATAAAATACCCGAAAAGCGACATACTGACCCTAATTATTCTGACTTAAGGGTCAATATTTATTTTGATTATAGGTTTTTGGATTAAAAAAATAAAATCCAGTGCAAAAAATAGCATATGGTTTTTTGACACAAAAATGTATGTCTACAACAAAGGGCGATAACTCTGGCAATAATCATCTGACATAAACTTCCAGAAAATATGCACAACAAAGCTAGGTACATGTACTTGTAACTTAGTATTCATGTGAAGTTTTATTGAAATCCAACCAAGGGGAAGGAAAACAAGCACAGAAAGCTTTGTGAAGGACAATCCAGCACAACAACAATATGTCTCCCCCCCCCCTCCGCTACAGGTATTCTAAGGTGCGAGACGAATAAATATTTTAATGACCTTTGAGATTCCACACCTAATTAAAATTAAACACCCGACTTTGAGATCACTTTCCAACTACATTTCTGTCCATAAAATCATCACAATTGAGCATGGATATACCTGTTGAAAGAACTAGGACCTTAAATGAAATATTATTTGTTTACCTTCCCACAACCAACCCACTAAAGGGCCCATACCCCAGAATTGTTTTTGGGTGTAACTAGCTTAATTTAAGATCGATATTTCATTTAAGGACAGGTAAACACACAGGTAACTGTATCATTGATTAAGAATGAAAAAAAATGTTTTGGTAAAATTTATAGAATTATAATACATTTTATTTTTATTTTTTACTCTTATTAATCAATGATACAGTTACCTGTGGGTAAACACTGAATTCTACCAAACAAAATTATCACATTTAAGTACATGGATATTTCTGTTGAAACAACTGGTATACATTGACTGTTACAAACATGACAGCAGCGCCGACAGCCGATCCAAGTTGTGTAATAGCACCGCACCATAATAACGCTTTTCTTCCTTCAAATCTGAAGAGTGTTGCTATTGAAACTTTGGAAAATGTCAAGGTCAAATAGACTATCACAAAAGCAGTGACCTGAAAATAAGAAGAAAAACAAGCCATGTAATAAGCAAAGATTAATACATTTATTTTTTAGACCTTACTGTAACATAAGTCAAACTTGTGTTTAAAATATCACCAGGTTACTGTCCTGTCTTCAAAGACCACCTTTTCTCAAATACCACTTGTCTTCAAAGACCACCAATCTTATCTCCTGTCAGGCCATCTTCAAGGATATTTAGCCCATTAAAAGAGACCCCTTGTCATCCCATTACTGATATTTAACCTGTTGAAAGAGACTGTGTGCGGTAAATTTATAAATACACATTAATACCAGGCGCGTAGCTACCTGTACGCAGAATACGCAGCTGCGTACACATGCTTCTCAAAAAGTGAAAAATTAAATGATCGAAAAATGAAATAAAAACTGATGCCTAAGCCCTAAGGGGGATAATCCTTTAGTATTTTCAGCATTTCTTAGAAACACTTTTAAAAAGCTCTATACACAAAAAACCTGGTTTTATCAGCAACAAATGTTAAAGATGATGCAAAAAAACACCCCAGAACGCACCAGACACGTTCTAGCGATCTTTTTTTTCAGGGGGCATGCCCCCAAACCCCCTAGCCTTCTTGCGTACACATTCAAATACCTCTAGCTACGCCCCTGAATACAATGCCACATTCTTTAAAGCCCAAATAAGCGTTAAACTGTTATTTTCAAAAAGCAATAACTTGAACCTATCTGCAAAATGCTGGATTTTGAGCACTTTAGTTGACCCAAAGGTGGAAAACACTTTGAGACGGAAGAAAACAAAATACAGTATCCAGTTGGTTAAAATAATGAAAAGTAAACAATAAATGCATGATTATAATAGTCCAAAAGAAGCAACTCTTTGTTGGAGGTCACAGCAGATTTTTTATTTTCCAGTACTGGTGTACATGAAATGAATGATTTTGAAAAATAAAATGTTTTTCCTACCTACCTACCCTATTTTTTTCCTACCAACCTAGCCATTTTTTCATCATGTTTCCAGAACCACAATATTAATTTGATTTGGCCTCATACATAATATATTCTGGTACCTTGTACCATGGTTGTAAATATGGCCTCCAATATCACAGGTTTTATAAAGTGTTAATTTTCTCTTAAGGTGATTCCCAACTCTTCATTTGAGCGGAAGTTTAGAAATCGGTGTAAAAAAGACGTATTGAAAGCGTCTGACTACAATGATGAAATAGTACGAAAAACTTAAAATTGATTTGTCAGCATGTTGGGAATCACCTTAAGTTAAGTATCTGAACTTGGTCAATGCGTATGTAAATAAAATATTGATTTTTCTCAGTTTTACATTTAGTGTAAATTCTTAGTAATAATTTCTTACCACTAATGGTCCACCTGCGTCAGAGTTGACCAATATTGGAGTCGGACTACCCGCAGCCAATACCATAATGTACGCAGCTGTCAATGTGCCGAACAATGAGATTGCTCCAATTTTTACAGCTGATTTCACAGGCAAGAAGAAAGCACCAAAACATGCTAATGGATTGGCAATGTTTGACAATGTTACAGCTAGATGATAGGATTCTGATCCGTATGGTAGACAGGCAAATGTTTGCACGGATGGCAAGATACCATTGGTTAAAGCATTGGTCCATCCAATCACGCTGAGGAAATAGACGTAACCTAGCAATGACATTTTCGGTTGAGTAACTGTAGATACAGAACATTCAGCATCCTCGTTAGACACTGCTTCGTAATCATTTTTGGACTCTAGAATTTGTTCATTGCTCGAAATAACGTTAATATCACTTGAATTTCCTGATTTGTCTAATTCATACGTAGGGTTTTTCTTATAGTTTACGTGTTCTGTTTTACAGTACGGTAAATAATTCAAAGCTGAGAAAGCGATCCCACAGGTCAACATCATGGTGAACACAAATATGAAAAAGTCCTTGACGGGGAAATGTGGCGGCAGATAAACAGGCTGGATGTGGTAGTCTGTTTCATTAGTATCTGGGTCAATAAAACTTGTATTTTCACATTTCACTTTTCCGACACCTTGGCCAAGGGCAACCAAACTAGGTACCAGACCACTGAAACCCTCTCCTATATAATAAGATGTCATATAATTCGGCTTGAAGATGTTCATGAAAGGTAGAAAAACAACCGATGAAGTACAGTCAACTAGAGACAGGAAAAACATGAAAATCAGTAAAGCTGTGCTATGCTCCTCTCCACCAATGGTTGATGTTTTCATCCAGAAGAAGGCAAGAAGTATTGAAGCTACAGATCCGACTAGAACCATTATAAATACAACCGGTCGTTCGTACGTTTTATTCGGAGACAGTACACTAAATATTATATATGTGATAGGTCCAATGTTGGCAATCTGTATAACTACAGTCAGATATGATGGTAGATTCCATCCCTCGGGTAGCTGATCCACTAAGATAGGTAACTCCACCCAGATTCCGTTGATGGCAATCCATGATCCCATTCCAAACAGTACCGTGAGAACACAAACTAATATTTTCACATCTGAACAGTATGTGGTCCCCATCTTGAATGTTATTTAGATATGTCACACAAAAGCACACTTTATAACCTGAAAAAGTATATTAAATAATGTCATAAATTAGTACATGATATTATGATATAAATAAATTGCCTAGCTGAAATCATCAAGTTGTTCGAAATGTTTGCCATTCTCTGAGCTCTCCCTATGTTGTTTGTATATGAAAAGCAAATGATTCACAATAACTGTTAACTGAGGTCCAAAAATTAAATAAAAACTCAAGTTGGTAAACAATTTAATGCAAAAAATATATCTTATCAGTTATATGTCAAGGCAAAGATCTAAAAATACTGTGTTTAGATCTTTGGTCAAGGTTTTATACATTAGTAGACTAAAACAAGAGAGTCCAAAGGGACCCAGGTTGCTCACCTGTCATAGAATAGCATGCAGGCCCCTATATTGAACTGAATTACAGCTTCATACGCAAGGTTTTTCTATGATTTGACCAATTTTAAAAAGTGCTCTAATTTTTTACTCCAGGTGACCCAAAATCAAACTTGACCCATATTGCGTTAAGATGATCATTGTGTCATAGTTTTTAACCCCAGATGACTCAATTATCAATATCGAACTTGGCCTAGATTCTGTTCCGTCTCAGATAATCATCGTGACCAATTTTCATAAATATCGATTACACAAGGTTTCTCTATGATTTGACCCTGTGACCTAGATTTTGACCCCAGATGACCTTGACCTAGGTTTTGTTGTGATGATTATTGTGATTATTAATAAGTTTCATCAAGATTAGGCCAAAATTGTGACCTAGAGTGTCTGGAATGTACAAGCAAATTGTGGATCATCGACCAGGACAACAGACGAAGAGTGATCACAAAATCTCACTGTATCACTTTGTGACAGTTGTGTCAGGTGAGCTTAAAACACTACTAATCAGTCCATAATAATTTTGATATTATTTCTTAGGCTGTTGGAGCATTGAGACCATGGATTATTGAGACCAGAAAATTTCTGGAGTATTGAGACCAGATTTCTGGAGTATTGAGACCAGATTTCTGGAGCATTGAGACCAGACTAATGAGTATTGAGACCACATAATTAATGTAGTTATTTGACTATTGAAGCCAATATACTGATATTTTTATATTGATTTAAGACATATTAATGGTTAAAATTTATCAACAGTTTAATAAAATATTACGACAAACCATTTTAACTGTTTTTTTCTTCTTAATATGTAACGATTATACAACAGTCTAT
Organism: Spisula solida; assembly: GCA_947247005.1. Lineage (NCBI taxonomy): Eukaryota > Metazoa > Mollusca > Bivalvia > Venerida > Mactridae > Spisula > Spisula solida. Next base: position 43,606,641 of record OX365949.1, read on the forward strand.
CAATTTTGACTTATTTGTATATATGTAAATGAGATAGAAATAAAGAATAAATAATATAATCCAATTATGGCTGACACATCATTATAGACAACATTTTAATGAACAGAAAAAGTCCTCCGACATGACATTAATCCTTATCATTTTAATCCCAATATCATACTTTAAACTTGGACTTAACATCAATATTGATAATAATAATAATAATCAATAAAAATTAACAATTAAACAAATCTCATGATACATATTGAAAATAATGTAAGTTTTAAACAAAATCCGCTGGATTGAATTTGGCATTCAACCGCCCCCGCAATTAACCATTTTTAGTTTATGTAAATCCAATTTGTAGATCAGCACTGATAATATTCATGTCTTAATTTAATTAATTACATTATATTAGAATTATTAAAACTCAATGTTATTTGGAAGTAAGATAGTATTATAGTAGTTTACTAGTTACATAATATTATTTGCTATTTAAATTAAAAATAATTCTAAATAGACTAGTTATATTTTGTAACTTACATTTATTTGATAAATCGACATAATCAATGTCTTCGACAATTTACGACATAAGTCGCAAAGGTTCATGTATAAGCAACATATTTCGGCTTTAAGTACGTTTGTCGCTAAAATTGACTTTAGTCCCTAGAACTATCGACAGTATAAAGATAGTATTGTTAGTGATAATCAATTTGATTTGTGAGTTGTAACACGAAGTTTTTTTTTAACAAATAATAATTCAACCAAATAAATCGAATTTATGAAGTGTAAAATCATCGAAGAACATTTTGAGCAAGTTAGTTTTAGCGCTGAATGTTGATTATATTCAGATTGATAATTGGAATTATTAGTCAATATAATATCAATGCTTTCATGATCTGATATGTCAGTCTATTCATCTATTAATCATCTCTCTATAGCAACAGCTTGTATTAGTACAGTACAACATCTTAAGACATTACTATAATTTCCTCTTTTGAACAGTCATCCTCTAAATAACGACCAATATTTGCAGCTCACAAAGGGTGTTGCTCAAAAAAGGTTCTATTGTGTAATCAATATAATTATTTAACAATCTGTTAACAAATGTATAATTTTCAGCAGACAATTAATTAAAAAATCAAAGTATGCTGTATAATGTACAACAGATAATCCAATCAATTTGTATAATGGGTTGTTAAAGGATTATCAATAATCCCATTAAGATGTATAATTGATAGGTAAATGCCGATCACTGGTATTATTATAGGTGTTGATAGGAATGTGATAATTTAATTAGGACTGTGAAATATCTTGTTTACCATAGTTAGTGTAAAAATTAGGTTGTATTTAAACCAATATTATTATTTATATTGACATAATTCAAAGTATATAATTATATATATTTAGATAGTTTCACCTTAATTTGATACAAATTACAAATAATTCAAAATCTGTCTGTTAATGAGAATTAGGGCTGGGTAATACTGATTACTAGAAATATATTTATTAGTGGCTGCATGGTCTCAGACTCTGTTATATTACAATCTCTTACACAGTACTTGATATCACTTGCAGATTTATTCACAACAAATGCAATAAATAGAAAATATGTGTGTCTTGTGTCAATAGTCCAGCAATCACACGACTATAATCGGACAAAGATAAATTGGCCGGGCTATAAATAGTACCAGAACATAAACATTCTTGTTTTCCTTTTCACCTAAATTAAACTATTAAATAAGGTGTCTTAACTTGAACACTAAAGCAGACGAGAAAATAGCTCAGTCAGTACAGAGCAAGGTCCAGTCACAACAATATGTTACGTTTTTTTATTCCGCGTGAGTTCGAATCTCACTTTATGACTTTCATTTTATTCTATATATTTACTGTTGATGTTTCATTCTATTTCGTTTCATCTCTATTATACTATGTAATTTAAAATTGATAAGAAAACGAAAAAAATATGATAAAAAGACACAACGAGTATTAAAACCTGCATACAAAAATATAAAGCCAGGTACATCATCTATTGGCGGATGTGTTACCACTGAGCCACTGGCGCTTTACGAGATATGATTGCAGCATGACAATGTCTACAAATTGTTTCGATTAATTAGATGTGAAGGTCATTGCTGTGTTTATTTACTCGTGCTTAATTTAGCCCGGCCAATTTATGTTTGTCCAACTATATATGATAGGCACACAACTATAAAGTTTATAAACAACATGTGCATACCGGTATATGGTATTATAACAATTTGGTTATCATAAAAATGTACTTTGTAAATGGAATCAACAGTAAACCACTTTAAATAATTTAATATCAAGCATTGCTCTTTATAGCAAATTCACATAATATAGATATCGCAATTGATTAGTTTTTCTGATCTCATATGCAACAAACGAATGAACAAAAACCAATAATATGCACTTTAAACTCTAGAATATCACATATTTAATACCACATAACGTTTTATTAATGACAAATGCAACAAATTGGAAAAATATTTATCTGGTCTCAATACTCCAGAAATTTGGTCTCAATACTCCAGGTGTCTGGTCTCAATACTCCAGAAATCTGGTCTCAATGATCTTGTCTCAATGATCCATGGTCTCAATCATCCGGTATTCATTTCTTAGGCCTGTGCATGAATGAATCAATTTTGTTTATACTAATTATTTTAATTATGAATCCCTGACAAATGTTCGATTTAGAATACTTACTTATACCTGACAGTCACAAACACATATCCTCTATGAATCTGGGAAAACATTATATATATTGACTCATTGAGCATGAAGAGCACACATGATATCCTGTTGATCAACAAAATGTGTTTACCAGTTTACGTAATCTGTAGTTTTAAAGGTCATTGGAGAAATAAACAAGCAAGACAAAGGTCGACAACTTACGTGTTGAATAACATTTATTTCTTACAGCATTCTCTTCACAAATCAACGTGACATTTATTCACAATACACGAATAGATGCTTGATTAAGTGTCAAAAGTTTCCACAGACTAATGTGGGATAATTTACACGAAGTATTGTTTACTTCAGCACCGTTATGATGAAATCGGTGTCGACACAAACATTGTCTCGGCAAATAAACCCACTTTCGCATTTAACATTTATCACCTTTAAGAGGATAGATTTACTTATTTCTGGCATTAGGTAGCAATAATTCGAGTTTTCTTCAAATAATGATAAATTAAAACGCATTTCACAAAAAAGTAATTTTCACGATTTTACCAAATTTATGCACACCGCCGTTCAATTAAAATGTAAACAAACCAAATCCGACTACATACGCATCAATTCGATGGTTGTGGACTCTCTGTTAATTTATGCACTTAGATAGCATTGTCAAACATGACTTGATACTTTGTAAATATAAACAGTTTAGTCATTTTACTGCGTGTCAGTTGCATGAAATGGTCGTGATATTTCACATACATGTACATAATTTTTGCACTCGGCACAAATCCTGCGACCTGTGACGCAATCCCAATCCCAAGACGACAAACTTATAAGATATCACGACTTTCTGTGGATCCCGTTAGATGGCAAGTTGCTATAAAATTTTATAATTTCACATATTGTATGATCTTTGTACCATAAAGCTATTACTCATCTGGAGTTATAATTTGATAATACTGGTTATATCCCCGTGGTATTGGAAATGGCGCACTTAACAGTTTATGTCGTTATTTTGTTATAAATATAAAACGTTCATAATTAAAGTGATTGAGCAATGATAGGGCAATTCAATGGGAACATGTTGACACTAAATATCAATAGTCAATTCCATCAATGCATGTTGTATGACCATTACAATGAGGACACACTCGGCTTATTATGTCAGGTCAGCGTGATATGAAATGGCGCACCTATCCTGTAGGTCCCTAATGGTAAAAAAATAAAAGGATTCATGATGTAGTTGTTTCCAATTTTATTTTATGGCTATATATTCCATTTTTATATAATAGTTAGCTTACTTTGTATACTTCTTCTTAGATAATAAATCAATAATTAGTATCGAGACAGAATTGCACTGGTTACTAATTGCCATTATACTTTTTGAGTCACCAAGACAACTTGAAGATGTCCAAACAAGTGTTAAATCATCTATTACTGTCATGTAAGAATCATTCATGGCATCTGCATAGTCTGATCTGTCACCAACTTTACTTGGGAATGCCGAAAATATCAATGACAGTTAATATTAACAAAATTTTCGAAACATATTATTTCAGATTTTGATTAGTTTTTTCAGTTTTTCTTAATAAGAAAGTTACATCCTTCTGGACACCATTTCCTGTGTTTGACAGTGTGTAGGACATTTTAATCATGTTACATGGTGTTAACATCGACGCCAGTGCTCTTTACAAAAAAAAATTGAAGTTAAAATTTCATTTTACAAATTTGTGGGATTACGATATCTAAGGAATAAAGTGACATAAGAAAATAACAACAAATATGGGTACAGCATACCTTTCGAGTTCTAAAAGCACCAAATTTTACTTTGAACATTGTTTATTTGCATTACAGACCAAAACCATACATCCTTCCAAAAATATACTGGAAATGTATGTCATTTTGGGTCTTAAACTCACGAAAAGACCACAAATCTCAGGTGCGCCATTTCTGATACCGCGCCACAACCCATACCACCACGATAACTTATAATAGTCTAGATCTGAATTTGACATCCAGAACTAGTTCACCATATTTTTATCAAAGACCTTAGGACTAGTTGGATACCTGATTTACCTTTTGTTGTTGTGATGCAACCCGATCCTTGTAACGCAGTGGCGGGTGCCAGGTAACGATGGGTTGGTGATGTTTTGCGGGCTCTGAGGCGGCATTTTGGCAAGGGTGTCAGGTTGGCGCTGTGGAACATGGCACGGGTCTAGGTTGGTGTTTCGGTGCAGACGACATTTTGGCTTGTGAGCTAGGTTGGATTGTGGGTCAGATGTCAGATTGGCATATTGCGTTGCAAGCGCCATGAAGGTTAGCATTTGGGCGTGGACTCAAAGAAGGGCAGAATTCTGTCAAATTGGCTGTTTTCTTATTGCAGAATCTGTATCTGTATAGTATCCTCGAAAGTATCTCACTAATGAGCAAAAGGCTTAGAGTGTGTGTGCGACTTGATGTTAATGATGTTATTTGCGTGAATTTAGTCTATAGTCTGATAGGGCACTTTTGAATGTTTTATTTTCTTTAATAGTCACTAATGAGTCTGGTAAAGAGTTCCAGTCACGGATAGTTTGAGGCACATACGAATATTTATAAGTGTCAGTGTTTCTTGATGTTTGTACTACCGATTTGGAGTTTGAGAGTCTTTGTTGACGTTGGTTTAGTTCCAGGATGTCATTAGCGGGAACGGCACCAGGTCATGGATGATCTTGTGGAAGAATGCTACTGCTAGGCGTTGATCTTGGCGACGTTCCTTTAGCATCTATCAACCTAGTTGTATCATCATTTGTGTGACACTGCTTTTCGTCCCGTAGTCATTACAAGCAAATCTGGCAGCACGTCTTTGTACATTCTCAATTCTGTCTATATCCTTTTGGAGATGGGGATCCCAGACGGTGCTTGAATAATCAAGGATTGAACGAACGAGGGAGATGTACGCTTGTTCCTTGAAGTTCTTGTTGCTGTGCTTCAGGTTCCTCCGTATGAATCCCAGAACGCTACTGGCCTTATTGCACATTTTGTTTCTGTGTGTTGTCCATTTTAGGTTATCACTGATTTGCACTCCAAGGTATGGATTGTCCTGCACTTGTTTCAGAATGTGACCATTTAAAGTGTAGTTGTAGATTGATGGTACTTTAGAGCGATGTATTGGCATGATATAGCATTTGGTTGCATTAAATTTCATGCCCCAGTTGTCTGCCCATTCTTGCAGGCTGATGAGGTCTTTTTGCAATGCTAGATGGTCTGCATATGAGTTTTTTTGACGATAGAGTAGACAGTCGTCTGCAAATAAGCGTACTTGTGATATAACACTCTTGGGGAGGTCATTTATATGACACAAGAACAGTAGTGGGCCTAATACAGTCCCTTGGGGTACTCCCGAATCAACTGTGCATGTCGCTGACACTTCCCCTTCGACGATGACTCTTTGCTTTCATTCTGTCAAGAAGGAGGTAATCCAAGTTAATATATCGCCCCGGATGCCATAGTTTTCGAGTTTGTGAAGGAGTTTGCGATGTGGTACGGTGTCAAATGCTTTGCTGAAATCTAGTTTTACCATGTCTGTTGTTTCTTTTTATCATAAGTTTTCATGATATCGTCCATTGTAAGAATGAGTTGGCTTTCGCAGAAATGTCCGCTTCGGAATCCATGTTGCAGTGGTGTAAGAATTTTATGTTGCTCGAGGTGATTCATTATGTGACGGCAGATTATATGTTCAAGAGTTTTGCAACATACGCTTGTCAGGGAGACGGGTCGGTAGTTGCTTGGTTCATGCCGACTTCCTTTCTTGAAGATTGGTGAGATGTTTGTAGTGTGCCTGTTGACAGGCTTGTGCGGAATATGTGAGCTACTGCCGGAGCAAGTTCCTTTGAACATTAAAGAGAAGTTTTAAATGACAGTTAAATGTGTGGCATGGTGGTCATGTGGGTCTTGACTATGGATTGAGAGATCCCTGGTTGGATTCTCAGCCATGGTAGTACTGGTACTTGATCATTCAGAGATGAAGGAGTTGGTAACCCTGAGATAGTATCCAGTGTATCTGTGCTGAAGTCTATTCATCGGGCACATTAAAGAGCCAGGGAGTCTATTTAAAAAGAGCGCACCTGGGTCCCTTGTATCTCACCCAGCGCACAACAATGATGACGATTGCGAGCTTCATATAATAATAAACATGTTGTCTTTACTTCATTTTCAGAATGTATTGTGGAGGTTAGGGTAATCATGGATGTGGATTATCTGACCTGCGGGCAATGTCTGAAAGAGTTTCCCCTGCAGCATATTACTCTGTTCATCCAACACAAAAAGTTAGATTGTGAGGATGACGTAGAAGAAATGAAAGCTGATGCAGGTAAAGTTATACATATGTTGGTACTACGGGAATACCTGTGTAACAGACCACCTGTACACAACAGCCAATACTGTGACATGTCAAACCTCAAGGATAAGTCCACCTGAAAATCTGTAGGATCCTTAAAAATGTCTCATTAATTATTGAGTTAATCTTAATATATATTTTTGACCCTGACTCATGTTTAATGCCAAAAAGGGCCAAAAAGACTTGCTCAAAAAATGGTATCCAAAATGCAGTACATACACATGTATTCAAACCGAAGACAAATTTTTAGGATAATTGTTGGTCTTTTTGTTGACATGGTCTTTAATTTAGGTTTCGTTGTTTCCAAAATGTTTGTGAATGGTAGTAAATGAAATTCTGTCTGCTGGAAATACATCATAATTATATTGACCTTGGCTTTGTTTGCACTTTTAATCAGCTAATTAATCTGATAAGACATGTTATATATTGTCTAGTTTAGACTTGTCTGTCATTCACATAAGCTTTTGCCAATTTTAATGTGCATAATTACTGAGACGAAAATATTAAAAAAGGTTGGTGGTACTGGGTTAAATAGGTGCATGGATCCTGCTCTGAAGGTCGTGGGTTCAAATTACACCTTGGGTTAGGTTGAACCCTGAACTTCACACACTATCTGTAATTGCAGCCTAGATTACTGATATGTAATTTAGTAAGCAGTCACCAAGAAAGAATGTAACTTGTAAAAATACGTTTGATGTTAAATAAATAACCTTTGATTTCTAAAAACTTACTTGAATGTTTACTAGAATTTACTAGAATGTTGCCTATTTTTTTCAGAGCTGAAGTGTAACAACTGTCCACAGGGGTTTATGACAGCTTGGGCTCTTTTGGTACATGCTCAGCTAACACATAATCTCAAAATATTCTTGGAAAATGCTTCCAAAACAATATTGAAGGACCCTGATTTATCTCGAAATGATAATGGAATGTTCCTACCTGCTATCAGAAGTATTAAGAATGTGGAAGCTTCCAAAACAGCTGAAGGTGAACATGCAAAATCAACTATTATTGACGAAAAACCTGTACTTCTGACAAACGCAAATCAGTCAATGAATAGAACATTGGAAATACAGATTGATAAAGTAAGAGATGCTCCTTCTAACATCTCGCCAAACCTTAATGTAATTCAGCAGAGTACCGCCGGGCATTTTGTGCAGAGTACCGCCGGGCATTGTGTGCAGAGTCCCGCCGGGCATAATACCAAAATGGGCTCCAGTATTACTATTACCAAAAATATAATAAGCAATACAGGTAACGGACCCAATCTTACAAAATCTCCAGAAAATAACATTAAAACAATGAGTCCCACAGAGAAAAAAGAACCTAACAAGACAAATCAACAAGTCAGCTTGTCTACGCCTATGAATATCTACCAAGTGCTTCCGTCTACTGTTGCTGTTGTCAGAAACACAAACAGAACAACATTCACTTTACCGGAAGGTCAAATGCTTAATAACAACAGTATGAAAGTTCTACCCGCTGTGATGGTCAACCCAACAGCGAAGGTCTTCCCATTAGCCAAACCAGACCACAGTCAAGGAATTGCATTGGTACCACAGCTCCTGAGCCATGAGCGATCAGCGTTTTTGCCACAGTCGGTGAACAGTGAGGGATCAGCATTTGTGCCACAGTCCGGGAGTAGTGCGAAATTATCATTGTCGCCACATTCAGAGAGTAGTGCAAAATTATCCTTATCACCACATTCAGGGAGTAGTGCGAAATTATCATTGTCGCCACATTCCGGGAGCAGTGCGAAATTATCATTGTCGCCACATTTCGGGAGCAGTGAGAAATTATCATTGTCGCCACATTCCGGGAGCAGTGCAAAATTATCATTGTCGCCCCATTCCGGGAGCAGTGAGGGATCAGCATTGGTACCACGGCACCAGTATTCAAATGAAGCTGCTACTGATGCTGTGAATGTGACGCAAATCAGTCAGAGTAAGCTCCCTTTAACAAAGCTGCTTGCAGGCATACCATTCCAAGACAAACAATCGAAACCTGCTTGTTCAGAATCAGGGGATAAGTCATTGTTAAACAGTATTAACATGACTGATAATGACAATAAAGAAATACAGGGACCAGTAATTGATGGACAAGAAATTGAGGGATCAGCAATTGCGGGACCAGCTCCATCGAAAAAACAATGTTTAGAAGAGGAGGTTGGAATGGACGTATCTTCCCAAGAATGCTGCAATAGTCAAGACTGTGGTGTTAAAGTCATACCCGTCTCTCATGAACACCTGAAAAAATGTTGCAATGCAGTTGTACCTAAGAAACGGAAACGACACATGGAGTTAAAGCATATGCCTTTTAGTTCTAGTCGCTATGCAAGTAGAAAACTTCTGTACAGGTCCATTACGTCGAGCTCTGCTAGATCCAGCTCAAACCAGTATAACCTGAATAAAACATCAGCTAATACTATATACATTGACCTTGAACCTGACTCAATGACAACAGGTCAAGGTAATGATGAAACAAGGTTCAAGGTCACCCAGTCTTCTTCATCTGTGGATATATCTACAAACGAGCCTTCTTCACATATGCCAACATTCGGGATCCAGAGTAAACAAAGGTCATTGATACTGAAACCATGCTCAGTGTTCTCAATACCATTGACCTATTCCATTCCAACCTCTCAAGCAGATTCAAAATTGGCCACGCCTCCTAAGTCAAATACAGCTAATCCATTGGTTGATTTGAAATTAGAGACTGGTTCCAGTATTTTACCATCATCCAGTATTGCCAGTCTGGCATCTGCTTTGGGAATAGATGAAAACCAGTCTACTGAAACTTCTCAGCAAGCGAATACATTGATGTCCACCGTTGAGAATGTTAGAAGTCATGCCAAAGTTCTGGGAAGATCTCGTCAACAGCTAGCCAAACCATTCAAGTGTGACAAGTGCTCGTCTGCATTTAACCAAAGAATTCACTTGCAGAAACATATGAGTAAACATACAGGTATTTATATTGTTTAATCCATGTTTTATTTTATGTAAAAAAAAACCTTTACTCCATTGTCTTGCCTTATGTCCCATTAGTTTATAGGTCAGGGCTTCCTCTGGAGAATATTTAGCTTTCACCACTACATTCGCCAAATGAAAAAAGTTGTCGCGAATTTAGCGCCACTTGGGCCAAATCTTTTCTTAAGATTTCTGTTGACTATACGTACATGTATTACAAGTATTACAATTATAGTAAATTGCTCTTTTCTGTGTGTTTTGAAACTATGTGTCTATGGTTATGCACTAAAAGATTGCATTTCTTTTGTTTCTCTTATTTTGAGTGAAATCTTGATTTGATAGTATAGTTACCAATGAAGCATCTATATAAATATAAAATAAGAAAATTCATTAATCTTTATAATCAAGCCAAAAGCCATGAAGAGGTACACCACCTGACCACAGCTCTAACCTTCAGTAAACAATTTTAAAAACAAGCATGTAGACTGATTCTTTAGAAAAAAATGTCAAAAATAAACCCTAAAAAATATTTGTTTGGTGCTTTATTGTCTCGGGATATGGCCCTGATGATATTTAATTATTACTATACAAATGATGACCAAATCACTGATACTGGCACATTTACAGTCAGCATGGTCATTAAATAGTGGTCTGATAGATATCAATAGCCAGACTGGACCATGCTAACTGTAATTATTCCTTCCATTCATCGACTTATGTGAATCACACTTTCACTTTCAAGTTTCTCGGTTAAACAATTTTACAAGTCAAGTGTTAAAATTCCATCTAACATCATTAATTGCCAATGAGACCTCTTGATTAAACAATGTCAGGCTTCAATCATAATCACCTTGGTAACCTGGCTTCACAAGACAGACTGCCGAAGGTGCAATAAACAGATAAACATGTCAACTTATGTACCCATCGGTATTTGTTTACAATCTACAAACCCCCCCCCCCCCTGGATGAAGACCGTTTTACAACATTAAGCATGCAGTAAAATGGATCTTTTACGACATTAGATCAAATTTTGTAAAGAAGTTAGCTTTCGCCATGAAATTCGCCAAATTGATTTTTTATCGCCAAATTCTTGATTTCTGTGCCATTTGGCGCCATTTGCGACCTTCAGAGGAGGCCCTGTAGGTGTGGATCACCAATTGTTATTTTTCAGTAGATTACAGAGATTTTAACTTGATCCTAGACCTTCTATTAGCATAATTCAACAGTGATGTGTTGTCTATATTTATAACCCCGATGGAATGTTTTAATAACCAAGAATTCGAGGTGTAATACAAACCTAAAGGACCAATACTATTATAGCACGATTTGCTTGCGAAATTCGCATAACTTTCAACTTACATTTACTGTAAACCAAGAAATTTAATTTCAGGCAGTTCGAAAGTGGTAGAAGTTTGCAAAATTAAGTCGCTTACGAATGTGCCTAAACAATAATATGGACATTGCGGGAAACTTAAAAACTCGAAACCTTGTTGTCGGGAATATTAAATAAAAAATACTGTTTGTATTCTATCATTTTCAACACAATTATTTTCTGTGTGACTGTTTCTTGTTCGTAATAAACTTGTTCTGAACATATTGTTTTGATTTATATGTACAGGAATAAAGCCATACAAGTGTGGAGAGTGTAGTTATGCAACGGTAGAAAGATCTCATCTTAAAGTTCATATAAGAATCCATACAGGTAGGTTGTTCTACTGGAGTTGTCGACCCTTTCATAATGACTAGGTTCACAAATGACTTATTTTGGCCCAGTGTTTGGCAAAAAATAAAAACACCTGTTCCTATAAATGTGTCCTATATTTCTAATAACCTAACTCTGCCTTTCAAAAAATAAAGACAAAATAAGACGAAATAAATAAAAAAATAAGCGTACATATCCCAATTCTGTCATCAAATCCGCTGAAAATAGGTCATATTTAGCAAAAAATGTCATGTTTGGCCATTTTTATGTTTCATGACTATTAATAACTTAAAACTTTCTGAAAAACAACAATGACAGTCCTCTTCACTTATATTTTTTCATAACCCATGTTTTGCATATTGTTATATGAAAGTGTAGCAAGAATCAAAGGGATTCGACCCGGTTAAAAATCTCTCACATCTATACTATGAATATCTAAGACAGTCTTAGATAATTATTCATAGTTTAGATGTGATAGATATTTTTATCGTGTCGAATCCCTTTGGCAAGAATAGGTTGAAATGTAAAAATAAAGGAGGAAATAATATTCTTAATCCTGAGTGATTATGAATAAAATGGTGGTGTTCTAGTGTGCTGGATTTATATCCCTGTGATCTGGGTTTGCTCCCTGACTATGGCAGGTCATACACAAATTAACATCATTGCTGATAAGTTGCTGGCTCCTGGTGGAGTACTGGTAAGAATAAGGCCCAAGAAAACAAACTGGTTAGGTGAATCGGTCACCATAAAGAAGAGTCTGAGAACAATTTTAGACAAATAATGTTAAACCCGAATAAACCTAAACGTCAATGAATAAGATATGCCTTTTCTATACACAGGTGAGAAGCCATTTAAATGTACATATTGTGAGTATGCCACAGCACAGAACAGTACGTTAAAGATCCACCTGAAGCGTCACCATGGCGGTAAAATGTTCCACTGTGGATCATGTGATAAACAGTTCACACAGAAAGAACAGCTAGAAACACATAAATGGGACCATGAAAGTAAAGAAGTTGCCTCCCCTGAACTGAAGGTAATAATTGTTTCCCCTAAACCTATGGTAATAATTGTCTCCCCTGAACTGAAGGTAATAATTGTCTCCCCTGAACTGAAGGTAACAATTGTCTCCCCTGAACTGAATGTTATAATTGTCTCCCCTGAACTGAAGGTAATAATTATCTCCCCTGAACTGAAGGTAATGATTGCCTCCTCTGAACTGAAGGTAATAATTATCTCCCCTGAACTGAAGGTAACAATTGTCTCCCCTGAACTGAAGGTAATGATTGCCTCCCCTGAACTGAAGGTAAAAATTGTCTCCCCTGAACTGAAGGTAACAATTGTCTCCCCTGATCTGAATGTATTGCCTCCCTTGAGCTGAAGGTAATAATTGTCTCCCTTGAAATGAAGGTAACATTGTCTCCCATGATCTGAAGGTTATAATTGTCTCCCCTGACCTGAAAGTAATAATTGTCTTCCTTTATGATTATATTTTGTGCTAATGTCAGTCATTATTCCTTTATAAATGAGATCATGAACTTATCAGTGTTACCTATTTTTAGTGTTCGTCATATTCACGATTTGTGACAAATTTGAACATTCAGGCACAATTTGATAAGGTTCACCACTTGTTCAGGTCAAGAATTGAAAGTTATTTTCACAAATATTCAGGACATTACCGACCTATCACAGAACTTCTGATAAGGGATGAACTAGAATGAGTACACAACTCATATACAGCACTTTGGTGTCAAATATCAAGAATGATCTCCCTTGATAAGGTGTTTGTGAAGTCTTATTTCTGTAATTGTATTATCTCCCCTCTTTATTCATTATTATGTCTCCTTGGAACTTAGTGCATATGTTGCAGAGTCAAAGACATTGATGGTGCTGGATGTCTGGATGGATGTCACAAAGTTTGTTCTCCTTAACCTTTGGTTTAATTTCAATGAAACAAAACATACCAAGCGTAGTTGCGCATATTGTGAGGAATTTTAGGTCCGATATTTTTTGTCATTTGCCAGTTATTGCCATTTGAGGGAGACATACGATTTTGCATAAAAAACCCTTCTGGTTTGAAAATTATTGTAAGTAAGTAAGTAACGCCTTTATTTAACGAGTCTGACACATTTGGTTTCCTAATCTTCCATGATGGACATCAAGCCTAGGTCCCACTGAGGAATTCCACATTGGTGATGTTCTCACGATTTCTTTCGATACCACCTGATTCATCACAATTCCTTCCAATATCACAAACTGTCTCATAACTTCCCGGAAGATTCGTCTAGACCATGAGGAACCTGTTCCCCATGCCCTGATAGCTCTTTAATTTCAATCGGGAGTACACCGCAGAGGCATAAAATGCTCAATTGGACCTAGGCTTTAAATTGATGTATCTTTAAAGTAAAAGGCTAATGCATTGCTTGATATTGTAGATTTCAGAAGATGTCAAATTTCTCATCCCTACTAAAGACATCATTGAAGATGCAGGGACAAGTCAATCAGCCAATCAGACGCTTGATGACAGTCCATGAACCAATCAGACGCTTGATGACAGTCCATGAACCAATCAGATGCTTTATGACAGTCCATGAACCAATCAGAAGCTTGATGACAGTCCATGAACCAATCAGAAGCTTGATGACAATCCATGAACCAATCAGGTGCTTGATGACAATCCATGAACCAATCAGATGCTTGATGACAGTCCATGAACCAATCAGAAGCTTGATGAAAATTCATGAACCAATCAGACGCTTGGTGACAGTTCATGAACCAATCAGACGCTTGATGACAGTCCATGAACCAATCAGATGCTTGATGACAGTCCATGAACCAATCAGACGCTTAATGACAGTCCATGAACCAATCAGAAGCTTGATGACAGTCCATGAACCAATCAGACGCTTGATGACAGTCCATGAATCAATCAGACGCTTGATGACAGTCCATGAACCAATCAGACGCTTGATGACAGTCCATGAACCAATCAGATGCTTGATGACAGTCCTTGAACCAATCAGACGCTTAATGACAGTCCATGAACCAATCAGATGCTTTATCACAGCTAACATGTTCCCAGTTTAAACCAGTCAAATGCATTTTTGCAATTACGGAGATGTTATTTACTATATTGGGTATTATCATGTTTTACTTATACAATGTATCATAGAATTCTAATATGTAAGAATTGGAGTAGGGGTTTGTGACCCCGATCTCCCAAAACATCTCAATCTGAGCTAAATCTCATCTCAAATATTGCCATGTATCTTTTGGATTATATCCATGGGAGACTTGACTCAAAATTTGCATCACAAATCAGAAAACCTTATTCTTAGATCATTACAATAAGATTTAAAGAGCTTGAACTTTAAATGTATCTCAAATTCTGACTTTGATTTGAGCAAATTCTCAAATTTTGAGATGAGATTTCTACTTGAGATGCTTCGGGAGATCAGGGCCTGGACTCTTTTAGGATTATTTATTCTATTAATACCAAACATTATACTAGTGTAAAACATTATAACCACCTCTATAGCGTAGTGGTAGAGTGTTCGCTTAGAGCGAGAGGGAGGTCTTGGGATACGCTCCTTGACCATGTCATACCTAAGACAAAGTCATAATAAAAAATGTGCCATTGCTTCTTGTACTTGATGCTCAAAGCGATAGATTATAAGATACCAAGTTAAGATGTCAAAGGGTGGCTGAATTGCTGAAAGCGACCCTTGTAAACTGGTCATTATACTGTAACTTAACCTTATACCAGGAATGAGGTGTCAAGAGTGATTGATGTAAGGGGTAGAGATTGTTTCACAATCGACTTAAAATGAATTATTATAAAGCTTAAACTGTAAAATCTCTTATTTTCACGGGTAGTTAATTCCATGGATTTGGTAATATGCAATTTTGTGGGGTGTTGATTTTGTGTATAACAAAAGCTAACGGATGAACCTTATTTGGTTTTTGATTAATTGTTTGGGTTAATTTCGTTGGTTTAGTTCAAGCATGAAATCAACATAATTAAATTAAATCCCAACGGAAAATGATTTTGGCATTATGTAAATTGACACCTTTAGGCTTTAGTTTAGATTTTGTGGGTTTTTGTTGCGAGCAAAAAAATGGCAGAATTGCATTAGCTGATTGCTTATTTGCATCCAGGTGGCCAAAATAATTATTCATAGAATATAATTCAAGTAATACTTAAATAGAAGGTTTTGACGGAATCAATGTTAATAATTCATTATTTTCTAGGGGTAATAATATTGTATAGTAATATTGTGTAGGTAGTTTAACGTTATCACTAATAGAACATTACGTTGAAAAACTCCATTTACTTCAAAGAGTTTCAAAAACTATTTGAGTTTGGTATTGGTATATGCAAATTATTGCAACATAATTGCATGCACACGTAATCCCTGTAGCATTTTCAATTAGTGGTATTTTTAATTACTGGTATTTGAGATACCATTCAATGAAAAAATGTAAATTCATGAATTTTCGCAGGAATAATTTTTCGTGGATTTTGGTAAAATGGTATCACCGTAATTTGGTGGTTTCTTAAAATGAAAGATTTAAAATATTGTAAGACAAATCTCTCATTACATACCGTACTTTGTGGTGAATTATTCAAGGGGATATAGTTTCGCAACCAAGTTCATCTGCAAAATCAACGAAAATGAATCCCCTAAATATTTTGCCCAAGTGCTTTGATAAACAGTACCCTGATGACAACCGGTATGTGTTTTCTGGAATAAGCTCTTATATTGTCTAGAACATTGCAAAACACAACAGCACTGTTGACAAAATATACAGAAGAAGAAAACATAATTTCATGTATATCATGTGACCAGAGACTATAAATTTATTTTTTTGTCTCATTTGTGAATGCATTTTGTGAGTTATGGTATAATGGCATGCAAATGTTTTTGTATCTTAAACTGTTGTATTTCTACATTTTGTGTATCAGTTTTCTGTTGTACTTATGTATTTATTTATATCCAAAGAACAGTGTAACAATACCATATGACACGTCATAAAAAGGCATCAAATCCAAGATGAAATTTGTCCACATTGGAAAACGCTTATGGACGTAAGTATTTTATTTCTACACCCATCACCTGGGTCTAAGGGGATAAATGTAAGCTTTCCACATACTATAGAGATCCCCATCACCAGTGGGGCCGTTTTTCCCAGCACCCTGTGAAACCTGCATACAACCACTCTGAAGGTTTCACGAGCTGCTGAAAAATAGCCCAGCTGTTGATAGGGATCCTGTATTTTATGAAAAGCATATTTACCCCTTAGCAAGGTTCCCACGGTCAGGGAAAAACATAATTTTTTCAAGGTCAGGGAAAAGTCAGGGAATTTTGGAATTAGTCAGGGAAATCTAGAAATTGAGCCAAAGTCAGGGAAAAGTCAGGGAATTTTTCATTGAAGCTGTCGATAAGTGTCATTTCTTATGAAGATTGTACCAAAGACTCGCTATGCTCGCTCAGAATAATTCTAAATGACAATAACTTTATGTCCATCATCAGCCTTAAAAATTGCTACCATAAACTTTTTGGTTCCATATAAAGCAAATATAGCCTCCTTCCCCCATTTTATTGCCATATTTTGATCTAATGATAAGATGAGTGTTTTCGCCCAATCACGCTAAAAAGTCAGGGAAAACTTCTCTGCAATCAGGGAAAAATCAGGGAAAAGTCAGGGAATTTTGTCTTAGAAATTTTTTGGGGACCCTGCTTAGACTGGCGTATGATTCACAGAAATTGATGAAGAAATAAAATACTTACAGCTATTATTGTTTTTGAAACAAAGCAAATGTTGACAAATTTTGTCTTGGATTTGTAGCATTTAGTGATGTCCGAGTCACATGGTATTGCTTCACTGAAGACTATATAGTGCTATTACTACTGAAATTAGTTAGTTTGTGTATAGTGTTTTAATATATTGTTAATTATTTATTTGTTGATATTTGAGTTAAAAATCAGTAAAACTGGATAACTTATTAACTATAACTAATGTTATAATTGTGTATAGGGCACATGTGTATTAAATAGAGGATCTTGCATGAGTGCTCATTACATAAAAGTTTTATTAAACGAGTGGACAAAATGATATGACACGAGGCTTTGCCTTGTCAAGCTAATTTGAATATTTATTGCACAGTCTGGGAGTGCCGAACGATATTTACGGCACGGATTTACGGCACTCCTGGACTGCGGGTTATGTGATAATTGATTATTCAGGTCAGTCACTTGTTTACATGACATACTGTACACAAACATTGCAATTTCGCTTATTTATGTTGTATTTTAAAAGATATAATGTGTATTAGTATGTAATTAAGTAAATAAGGTTTTCACTGCCTTTTTCTCCAATTAAAATGTTTATAACAATAAAAATACAATGTTATGATATTGCAATGTTTGTATACAAGTGACAGACCTGAATAAACAGATTACAGTTTCACAGACTCGACCTGTAATAATAGTAATAATGATAATATAATTATGATAATAATAATAATATAATGATATTATGACTGGGCAAGGATTTTGTGGGTGATCATTGTCTGTTGTTATAGGGTGTTGGAATGTTTATTTTATTGAAAATACAAACCGGTGATTAACAAAGGAAGATATCGAAAAGTGCTAGTGTCTCATAACAAATACTGTCCATATAATATAATATTATACCCCCGCACAACGAGTTGTAAGGGGGGGTATACTGGATTCAGCTTGTCTGTCTGTCCGTCCGTCAGTCAGTCCGTAGATGCATTCTTGTGGACGCAACTCCTACAGTTTTGGCAGGATTTCGCTCAAACTTTCACAGATGAACAACCTCGACATATAGATGTGCATGAAGAAAGGAATTTGCGCTGCGATGAATTTTGGCAGAATTATGGCCCTTTGCCGGCGGAGATATTAGTCTGCTGAATGGCGACAGCTCTAGTTTATAAACAAGAATCTGAATGTCTGGCCTCTTTATTTATTTTGCCTGACCAGGGCTGGAACCTGTGGCCCTTCACTTACAGAGTGAATGCTCTCCTCACAGAGCTATCCGGGAAACAAGAAATATTTTTAAGTCTGGCCTTATGTATAAGATTATTTAATGATGTGATAATTAATTACATTTTTTCATATAAATTATCATAATTATTGTAGATTGTCTGTCGTCTTCGGTCATTAATTATTGTCACAACCAATGCATGATATTAATACACTTTACTGTAACACTCTTACGCCTAAAATAAGATATTGTTTGCTTATCCAATTACCTACCGGTATGCACTAAAATCGGCCCTGTCCAAGTTGATATTTTTTTAGAAATAAGAAAAAACATTTTGAACCAAAATTTGAGAAAGTTGTTCCATGTAACTTTTGTAAAACTTATATACTAGTATATTAAAAATATTTTCCTACTTACCGGTATTTACCTACCCAACCCCAATTGACATGGGATGGGGGGGAAACATTATATATATACCATTTTATCTAGGTTTACAGGGAATTCGATTTCTTAGATTTTGTGGACTATGAAGCAATAACTACAATTAATAAATAAATACATGATAATAAAAAAATATCAATATTTGTTCCATTTATTTTTATTTATTTTAATATTTATTAATGATACCAGTGTATAAAATTACTTAATAATCATTATTTGCCAGCCCTGGTATTCTGTGATATTATAAATTACCGGTATATCGTAAATAATGAAAGATTCTTAGGTGATTTTGTGTGTAAAGGATTTTTCTAAATTGAAGGGTATTAATTTTGGGTCTTTAAATAGCTTCTGTTTCAATTGAACTTTGCCAATGAATCTTAAGCCTAGGTCCCACTGAGCATTTTTTTGTCTCAGCGATGTACTCCCGATTGAAATTAAGGTGCTATCAGGACATCTTGAACAGGTTCCTCGTGGTCTAGGGGAAGCTTAGGTGAAGGCATGAGACAGTTGATGAGTTTGTGATATTGGAAGGAATTGTGATGAATCGGTGGTATCGGAAGAAATAGGGAGAACATCGCTGATGTGGAATTTCTCAGTGGGACCTAGGCTTTAGGGTGGAACAGTTTGATTACTTGATATATATATTTGCATGTAATTTAAATAGGTGACATTAAAACATGTCTAAATTAAGCCATCAACCAACTTCAAAATGCTTTGGGGGCAGGTCAATGGTTGCACAGCCTCCAGTCTAATTAAATAATAAAATTATGTTGTCATTAATTGACATATTTTAGACAGGGTTGTTATATTTTGGGACCAATGAACTTGTCATGCACTTGTAGAAATCCTGTAACTGTTTCTAACTTTTTACTGTAAAGGTCACATCTACAAATAATTAAATTAAATATGAATTTTTCTTCCCAGTAAGAGAGTTTTAATTATATACATTTGTTCCGGGTATTATTGATGCAGTTATGTTATCATGTGATATTAAAGGTACTAATATATGGCTGGCTTAGAATGAGAAGGTTGTTAGCACAAAAATGCTATTTTGTGAAAACAAGAAAAAACTGTCTGAAAACTACTCTTTACTTATGGAAAAACAAGCTTTTTGTACCCCCGCAAAACAAGTTGTAAGGGGGGTATACTGGATTCAGCTTGTCCGTCTGTCTGTCTGTAGACGCATTCTTGTGGATACAGTTTTGGCAGGATTTCGCTCAAACTTTCACATATGAACAACCTCAACATATAGATGTGCATGAAGAAAGGAATTTTCGCTGCGATGAATTTTGGCAGAAGTATGGCCCTTTGCCAGCGGGGGTATATTAGTCTGCTGAATGGCGACAGCTCTAGTTTGAATTCAGTTTGGTCAACCTGACTTGTTCGATTAACCTGAAAACAGGCTAATAAGAAGCACCTTGTGATGCAGATTTCCAATATTTATGGGTCTTATAAGGTCATAAGTAGCACTTATGACATTCTCATTCTAAGCCAGTGATATGTAAATCCATCCCCTATCGGTTGAGGACCATTTTTGAGACTGTTGGTGTGCCCCTTACTAGAAAAGTCGGGGGCATTTCAATAGTTATGTCCCCCCCCCCCCCCCCCCCCCCCCCAACACAAAATCCTGAATCCGCCGCTGATATTAACAATACATTCACATTATCATTGTCTATGGGTATAATTTCTTATAATACCGAAAATACATTCTATAAAAATTAAAAATCATATGCCGTATTTTTGCATTGACCCTCAACCAGTTGGGATTTGAAACTGCTTGGCAATACATCTTTTATTTAGCTTTTATTGTTAATTAATGAACTTTAATTGTTTTTGTTTTGAAATGAATATAATAATAAATGTTAAAAAATCAACTAAAATGTATATGTTGTTTGTTTTGTTTAATTGGACTCCAGGCCAGATTACAACAATTCCAATATTACTAACCCTGCATGCCCACCCCCTCTGCTCTTGACATTGCAGATCCCTGATATTTTAAGCTCGCCTATCACCAAAAGCTTTTGTGATTACCCATTTGTTTATTGTCCACAATTTCTTGTGTAGATAGTGGACGTCACAATTTTGGTGTATTCTTCGTGAAACAATGTCACAATGGTCCTCTCTTATACATCTAGAAAGATAATCGACACTCAGACAGGAAAGGCAGCACTCAATTGAAATAAAAAAAAACTAGGTCAAATAATAAAAAAAAACTTGACTACACTTAACCGAGCATTTGGATTGATTTGTTTTCCTCATAGATGTGTGGAACAACATCATACAACACTTTATTTTCCCGCCAATGAGGCAAAGACGCCTGATTTTAATAGCAGGTTGGAGCTTATAAATACATTGGTAATTTTGCGAACTTGACATTGTCAATTAATACATTTCATTGTTTGGTTGTGTGACCATCTAAACCTTGATTACAATGAAATTTGCACATCTTTGACTTCATGCATTGATTTCATCACATGTGAAATTTCAAGAGAATTGAAGCACCTTAACTGGCTTAAATTTATCAAAAACCCACTGTTGCGTTTTTAAATCGGTTAAGGGTATGAGTATAATTTATTTTTGGTCAACAGCTAGTTCACTAGGCCCAAATCATAGAAAACACATGTCATTAGGCCCAAATCATCGATACACATGTCATTAGGCCCAAATCATAGATACACATGTCATTAGGCCCAAATCATAGATACTCATGTCATTAGGCCCAAATAATAGAAAACACATGTCATTAGGCCCAAATCATAGAAAACACATGTCATTGAGTATATGCAATCTTCATGAAAATTGGTTATAACGTTTTTCTTTGTGAAAATTTGGTAGAGTTTGAATACATGTCACTGGGTCAAATAATAGAAAAGCTGTGTCTAAGCAATAAAGGCTACATTCTTCTTCGTGAAACGGTTGGTAATCAAGACTATTTTATTGATGAAATCTAGGTAAGATTTGAATATGGGACATATGAGGTAAATACTAGGCCATTTGGTATTTACTTTGAATATTTGTGATACTTGGTCGAATATTCCACCTCTTGGGTCAGTGAACTCGGGTGAGCGATACAGGGTCGTGATACCCCTCTTGTTTAACTACAAACATCTAGGCTCCAATGGCATGAACTTGACTGCGATGGGGAACAGTCTTTGGCCCATTTGGTATGTAGCAAAAGCAATGCTTCCAGGTGAGCGATATAGGGCCATCACGGCCCTCTTGTTACATGTTTCGTCGCCCGAGAACCATAGTGTTATATCGTCATTTTGCAAAAAATGAGTATAATATACCGTTGGAAAGCTCTCGGTGAGAGTTATGTCACAGTGACCTGGTCCTCTTTCGAGAACATCTTTATATTTAGATATCAACAGATCCATTTTGTTCTATTTGCAATTTTCATGTTTTTCTTGAGAACCAAATTGTTCTATCTGCGTTTTTTACCAATGGATTGCTCCCATAAAGTCACGTGATGTTAACTAAAAGGGGTGTATAATGTTTTATCTGCAGTAAACCGATTACAAGTGCGGTATGTTTGAATCAACGATTCTGATATTTGGAAGTGTTCCTGAGATCTACATAAATAAAACACATACCAATTTCTGTTAGAATTC
Organism: Spisula solida; assembly: GCA_947247005.1. Lineage (NCBI taxonomy): Eukaryota > Metazoa > Mollusca > Bivalvia > Venerida > Mactridae > Spisula > Spisula solida. Next base: position 43,629,426 of record OX365949.1, read on the forward strand.
GCCCACAAATAAAAAAGTTATAAAGGCTATTAAAGCCCTGAATCTTAAACCCTGATTTTCTCGAAAACAAGAAAAATACACATAGAACACTATTGTTCTCGAGCGACGGTTTATACGTTTCTGAAGACCTGTCCCTATCACAGGTTGAGAGAGGGGTTATAGTACAGTATTTGTACTACAACTGCAAGCTTCTTGCAAACATCCTATTGAACTGATCGGTAACAATCGCACCCGAGATTTTAACACCAAATTGTCTCTTCCCTGGAAGTCGGAAGGTCATTGGCCAATCTTGCAGAGAAAATGCCAAATGAAATCACACGACTGTGTCAGTCGAAATGAACTAACAAGCATCATTTTCAGAAAGTCTCACAACACCTGGGTACTATTTTATCAAAGCACTTAAAGTTATGCTCGAATTTAAATTCTTTATAATTCTTTAACAACTGCAAATTGGTGATGGATATGATTTGTAGGAGTTCATTAACTGAATCATTAGTAGTATTGCAGCTCCATTTACCACACTTTATAATTGTAAACAAGTAATAAAGACTTTAAATTTGATCGTAACTTTACGATTTCCGTAAGTGCTTTGATAAAACAGTACCCTGGTGGTCCCATGATTATTAAACGTTTTTCATGCCCGACTCAATTATGTGGTCAATCTTCAAATGTTTCTTACAGGAAATGCTGAAGAACTCGTGTTTTACTTAAACTATTATATTACAATGATAGATCTAGTCTTAAATAAAGCCGTGAAAGTATTCTGATAATTTAAAGCTGCTTTCATTACATTCTGATCACCTCGGCCTTTATGCCTTTGTCGGAGTCAAACGGAAATGGCCGAGCTTTCACGATTGCTTTCATTATTGTACTGCATGAACAGGAGCAAATCATGTTTCATACTCAAGTTGAGCATGAATAAAGCTTTATAATCACAGGGCCTAACCACAGGTAACTGTATCATTGTTTAAGAGATAAAAAATTATAAAACATGTTTTTGTAAAATTTATATATTCATAACTTTTACCATTCTCGTTCACCAGAGTATTCTTCGTCCGAAACATAGGTAGTCTGGACCCTTGACTAACCACTGATGTATGAGGATGAACTTTTTTCCCAAAAAAGTATATTTTTTCTCTCTTAATCAATGATACAGTTACCTGTGGGCCTTATGTCCCCAAGTATGATACAACGCGAATCTGTGTCATGGAGTAAGATACAACGTGGGTGCAACAAGAAATTAAATAATTTATGCTGTATCAAATTCCAAACTCAAGTATTTTTAAATCCCCTTGACTCTTTTCACTCCAGATAATGATCGAAAAAAATTGGACTGTCCTGTGACTTGAAACCATGAGCTGTTTGTCAATACAAAATGTAAAACATGTGAATTAAAGTGCAAACTTAGAACACGCTGGTCAGTCACTCTAGTTCATTCAAGATTTTCCCAAATTCAAAATCAAAAGGAACGAAATGTCACGATGTAATGAATTATATAGAGGATATTACATGAGTGTCTTTTCATATTGAATTTATTAAACGAGTTGAATAAAATAATAAAATGCGAGGCTCTGCCGAGCATTTTATCGATTTTTTCATCGAGTTTAATAAATTCAATGTGGAAAGTCACAAATGTAATGTTCTTTTTATCACATGTTAGCCTTTTCCGGCCGAAACATAAAAAACGCTACTTATTTTTCAGTATAATAAACGCGCAACTTGGACGACGTCGCCTATCCTTTGAATGACGTCGCGTGATTGCTTTATTACACTAGTGTATTATCAAAAATAAATAATGGCTTTATTACGCTACCGCGACGTCAAACATGTGATAAATATCCATGTACACTAGACCCTGTTATGAAACTTCTTATCAAAAAGAGCTACCAATGCCTAGTATATATATTAAACCTGGTGACATTTGGAACACTCGGCCAGGTCATGATTTTATTTACAAATTTAAGTCTCAACTTCCTGAATTAATAGTGAAATTGACCTGAACGCAGGAATACTACCGGGTATTACTACTATTGGCCAAAATGAGTGGTGTTGTGTTGCACCTATGGGTTTTGATTCTCCAGATTTTAGAGTTATGGCCCTTGGCGGCATAGTCAAATGGCAAGTTGGGACAACCGTATGATAAAGGGATATGGACGCATTTCCAATTGAATGTTACACAACCTTAAGTGTTGTGCAACTCTTTCTAGTTCATATACATGTAGTGGCCTACATTCGGGTAGCCTATGTAAATGATGCAAACGTTTATTATCATCGTAGCCTTTGATGTTTTTTTCAGTCACAGTTTCCAAAGATTTGTATTACAATTGCATATCCTGTTTCTATGTTTGATGTAAGTGATAATGTGAGTGATAGCACCTGGTAACAAGTACGATCCAGAAACAATAACAGGAGTAGAAAATAACATTATCTCTTCGTAAGACAAATATTTAGGCAATTATCATTCACTTGATAGAGGTTCAGATACGTTTTACACCTATATAGTCAGAATAGTGCACATGTACTATAAAACTTTACACATACAATTAATAGGTAAAATTACAGGCAGATACATTGATAACAATTTGGTAAAAAAGTTACCTCGAATGGTTTAGAAGTTTTCAATAAAAATTAAATGGTAGCTTTAGAAGACTTAGTGCCGTTAAGGGTCAACCTAGAAATAAAGGACGCACCTTTCAAGTCCGTTTTCACTGAAATTTGATGGTTTTAAAAACATGAACATATAATGCTGACGTTTACTCGGAATTTGTCTTCTTATTTATAATGATTTAATTTACTAATTGTCATTTTCTCACATATATATAGTAAAGGTCAAATAGTTGAATTTGATCGATCCTTGATCACTATCAACAGTTCGCCACAACAGTGACGTACCGGTATTTATACTAGTACTAGCATTCCCACCGTGTAACAATGTATAGTCCAGAGAATTTGACACGACTCTCGACCTTCAATTAGCATAATTTAACAGCTCATCTATTGTCTATTTTTATAACCCCGGTCGTAGGTTTTCATAAGCGGAGAGTATCACGAAGACGCTCGGGGTGTTATACCAACACATACCTAAAGAACCGATATTGCACGATTTGCTCGCGGAAATTGATACATGCAACGCAAAAACCTTGTAATATCTTCATGCATAAAGGTCAGGATCGTGTCAAATTATCTGTGCTATACTACCGAATCATCAAACAATTCGTATTGTTTCATTTTTTTTGTTGAGTTCGTACTTATACAAGCCATTACAATGACACTTTTCGTTTAGAGTACCTTACAATTAATACCTCTTGGCCAATGGATAATTCCGGCTTTTATTTAGCCTTTGAACATATCGCAAGTTGTTTACAAAAGGAGGAAAACTTTATAAATAGAACACACACGTACATTGTATACTATAGTAGTATGGTATTGATACTTTTAATATCATGAACAAATGCACTGCATCCAGCGGGGATTTCCCATCAGGTTTGAGGATAATATAATCGAGGAAACATGACTAAGGAATTTGTTTGCTCCACAGAGGCTATAAATCTAGCCTCCGACTGCCAGGCAGCACCACATAGCAGACCAGGCGAACAAATACTTAGAAAAGAGTGTTTACCGATCTAGGAGACGGGTTGCACAGATATGACCTATAAATAGTTATTATAGTTTTACACTCGTCTTTTATTTGCTATTTATATTTCAATTCAACATAATTATTCACAAGTTGGCGCACTTTGCCTTGCGACGACGTAGCGTTAACGGACGATGGCGTCGCGTCAATTGAAAATGTCCCAAAAATTCCTCACAGCAGCCTGAAGCAAATTAATATCATTTTCTGATTTGTATTAACTAGGCATTAGAAAAAAACAGTATCTTCCAATAGATACATCACTGTTTGAAAACAGGCCTTATGGAACTATGGGTCATTATCGGTCGGAAAATGTCAGATGCTGAAAATCGTCAATTCGGGAACTGTTCAGACTACCACAGAAAATTACTCGCCAATACTAGGGCTATACACTGCACAGATTCTTGAAGCTCATCCATTAGGCAATCAAAATCCAATGAGCTATATAGCTGTCAGCCAGCACTTTTTTTGGAGTAAAATGGCAAAATTAAAACCCACCTTGATTTCTGCATCAAATCTCCATGAAAAGTCAGAATAGCCCTAGTTTCGAATTTTTACTCAATATTCCAAAAGCTTCAACCAGGGTCAACATTAACATCTACCGAATCATTATTCTGCATCCGGTCTGTCAAAAAAAAACAGGCCATAGCCAATGCAACTACAACAACAACAATCACGTGATTTTCGCATGTAATCGTTAATGGGGATTTTCCCGGTCGCTGCGCGGCCGGGGATAAATCCCCTATTAACTGTAAAATTGTATAACATTGTTCTGTTAGTTGGTAACTTTTTGAGTAAATTATCTTAAGAGAGTGTTGAAACTCCCATAATCATTAATTAAGTAACGGACATTCTCGTCCACCAGTGTCTGGGGAACGTGACTTAACTAGCCACTGATGTATGAGGATGGTAGTAGGATTGTGTCATAAATTATATTCCAAATAAATTAATAAACCACCGATATTCTAGCTTCATGACCGGTCAGTCAAAGGACACTACGTATTATTCTGCATATATTTCTCACATAATTCTATAGCGGCGATATATCTCAGTTCTAACGAACTGGGCTTTAAATCAAGAGGTCCCGCGTTCAAACCCGGCATGTATTTCCTGCTATATCTGATCGTGTGGACTGGGTATATGGTTTAATGTGACACGAAGCTGTGTATCAGGCGCTCTATTCGAATAAGACCTGCTAGGTGCACTCCTGCAGCGCCGGTCATGCCTGTATCTAATGTCTCTTCCTTCCGTGGGACTTTCTCTCTGTCTGTCAGTCTGGACAGGTCATGCTGTGTCTGCACTGGTAGAGGATACACCTGCGCCCTTGTGGCTGCAACATTATATGTATGAATAGCCCTTGAACGTGCGTCGCATGAAAAAGTGTGCTGTATAAATCTGACATTTTTCATAATTCTTGCAATATGTCAAATTGTCAAACTTCAATGACCACATGAACACTATTCAAGACCAACTATGAAACAACGTAACTTTATATACGTGATCGGGTTTTGTATATGCCAAACGACCCAACTACTTACGTTAACGGAATGTTTTGGCGTTCATTTGCTGTATTGGTTGTATTTAAAATGCCGAGATATTGTGAATTTGTTTGAATTTGACAATGTCAATATATCGCTGGCTTGGAATGAGAAGGGTGTGCTACTTACGACCTTATCAGACTCAAACATATTTGTAATCTGCATCGAAATTAAGGCGCTTCTTATGAGCCTATTTTCATGGAAATCCGAACTGGTCATGTTAACCAAACTGAAGTTGAAAAAAGCTTGTTTTTTCATACGTAAAGAGTAGTTTTCAGACAGATTTTTTTTGTTTTCTCAAAATATCGATTTTGTACTTACTACCTTCTCATTCTAAGCCAGCGATATATTGATCCTGGTATTAAAATGGACATGCGGAATCACGCTGATCAATTTGCTGCATAATTACCCGTAATCATGAATTCACTTTTATTTATCATTAAAGTCTATCAGCAACAACGAATGCTCATCATGACGGCGTCTGGCAACTGACTAGATACGTTAAGTCTCCTCATATCACCATCTGTCAAATAAAATCACATTTTTCTCCCAGAAACTGCTAACTCTGCATGTAGAACTGGCACCGGATCACTCATTGACTGATTGAACCAATTTGTTGAACAACCATTATATATAGAACAGTCACGGTTGTTTTCACGTGTTATTTTGACAGCGTTATGGTGTTATTCTGGTTTTTATAGTTTTTTTTCGTAATTATAGAAAGGTCTAGCTATCGCAACCGCTAGATTACGTATAGTTTGCATGTTTGTAGCTAGAAAGAAAGATTCTGACATAACATCGGATAGGGCCTAAATAATGTGTTTAAAATTGGCATACTATAAAACCTGGGCTGGGTCTGTGTGCTGGGCCCATGGGCTGGGCTCGTGGGCTGGGCATATGGGTTGGGCTCTTTAGACATGACCTCAATTGTTTACATCTTTCAGCAGATGAACTTCTATAAAAAGTTCAAATGAACAATTATAAGTTCAGATGAGGATAGCAGTTGGATAACCCCATAATTACAATTCCCAGTGAGATTTAATTTTATTGAATGATAGAAAGCAGTTGCAGTCTAATGAGAAATGAGAAAATGTATGCTTTATAGCAATGTAATACTTTTAAGTCTATTCATGTATGCATATTTAAATATGATTTACCTTTCAAAATATCAAAAAAGTTATGTTTGATACACTTTTTCATTTTTTTATATTTTGAGTCCAACGACTTACCAAAATGGCGCAAATGATTATTATATCTTTTTAGCTTAACTTTTTGAAGAATGCTGGGAGCTATTGCAGTAGTCAGCATTGCATATGATGAAAATTACTATCATGTACATAATTATCTCTGTAGCCTCTGTAATTTATGGATTTGACTAAGTGTATCTGAGTCTAGGGGTATCAGACAGAAAAGTTACATAACTCTTGGTTAAATTTATAATTTTTTAGCATATTAAGCCAGGTCCGAAAACTTAAGCAAGCTCCCAAAATCAAGTTATCACACAGAGTCTAAGTGTAGGATTTATCATATCATCTGCCAGTAAACCATGTCTCGTGGGAATTGTAGTGATAGTGTTCTGTTATCCTTAACTGACCTTTTAATTGCAGCACTGAACTTTTTATAGCAGAGTGTCCCTGAAAAAATCACGGTAAATAATTAAGGTCATATCTTCTGAGCCCAGCCCATGAGCCCAGCCCAAGGGCCCAGCCCACGAGCCCAGCCCACGAGCCCAGCCCACGGGCCCAGCCCAGGTTTTATAGTATGCCTTTAAAATTGCAACTGTTGCAACTGTTGCCGAATTTTTAATCATCGGACGTTGTTGGCCTTACGTAGGCGGTTGTGACTTAGTTTAAAAAATAATTGAGCCAGTCTCCAGGAAAACCTGCTATTTTGACAAAAATATGGATTTTAAAATTTGCCATAGTTTTAAAGATGAATGTTAATGAAGCAAAATGCAAAAGAAATTTTGTTAATATATCTTGAGTTTTCAGGAAGTTGCAGCAGTTTTTGTAGAGTCGCTATTTGGAGTTTTTTTATGCGACGTCGCAAACGTCATTCGAACATTATTCGACGTAACTGTAACAAGTATTTAATTATTACACCATTTGATCAATTGTTGACATAAGCTATTCAAAATAATTTCACATTTTAGATTTATATTTAAATTTCTAAAATATATATAAAAATCGAAATTGTTTGCATTCAGATAAATGTTACTTCTGTTTTAAACAACGAACTCCATGTTTTTCTCAATCGGAGAACTTTTCCTAAATTGGTCACCATAGCAACAAAGTATGTGATTTCGATATAATTCATTGGGAACTTTAAAGCTAAGACATGGTACTACATTTGTATATTGATAAATTACTTAACTGAAATAGAATCTATAGAAACATTGCAAATAATTTAAAGATCACGCTTCAAACCGGTAGGGGACTTCTGTATTGCTTGCAATTCTTAGTGACTTGTTCCTATTGTATTTACAACATGTTATAAGCAATAACAGTCACCAATTATAATACAGGGGAGGATTCGAACAAACGACTGAGTCTTCTAAAGTTCTTCACAATTTTAGTCTTCCTGAAAAAGTTGTAATTTCGAGTGTGGACGGTGGTCATTAACGGTGAAGTTTTGGTGATGTTTTGCCGAAACCTTAATACTTTTGACCGAATAATTATTGACACAATGTTCAAGACTAAACTATAGAAACTATAGGTAAGTACAGTCTTGTATAGACTAGAATGATTAGTCTGATGATAAGGGGTACTGTATCAATAAACAATAGCTGATCTCTTTTATTCAGAGACTATACAGTTACAATATTTTGGAAGGGTAAGTTAGTACTGGTGAGGATACAGTCCAGGCAAATTGATTAGGTTAATCAGCCGCTGCATATAACATAAACAAATAGTTGCGAAACGCCGTTAATCCCGAATAAACAAACACACGTGGGTTCATTTTGTTATCGTTCGTTTTAATTGGTCAAAAGTGCCAATTTCGGGTGCATCATTTGTAAACGAATAAAACTAGCGATCAGTTCAGTAGTTTTGAAGAAAAGAAAAATAGACACCTCAGCAAGTCTACGGTCAAAGGGATCAGCAATTATTATTAAAACAGAAATATATTTTTTATTTCAATTACGAACATTATACCCATCCAAAAAATGTAAATAGGGTGGGATCAATAAGCATTGAAATATGTTTATACATAGTCATCAATTAATAGCTGCAATATCACGCAATCGAATTTATTCATTGTATTAACTAGCAGTAACTTGTCCTTTAACGTTCACATTGCATTCCAAGAAGGAAGCCGCTTATCGCGGCTTCCTAATAAAGGAGACAACTCTTCAGCTTACTCTTTTTTCCTGAAATTAATTCCCTTTGGACCTCTGTACGAAAGCGGTTTTGCTTGTAGCCTATATTGTGGCTATTGAACTTTTCTTAAGGTCAAGTAATTACAGCTGATAATGATCTTGTTATGTGAGTTGGTCAGTCTAGAATATTTATAGTTCCTGATGGGTACTTGTGATAGCCCCAGATGTTATAAAACCCTGATTTGTTAGGGAACTGAGATAAAAGAAACTTTTCTTAGTGTATAAGCAGTGAGTTTTAGAGATATTTTCTGAGTATTTTTCTGGTGAATTATATAAAATATGTGTATGGTAAATAAATCAGTGTTTGATATGGAATTTATGTATGATATAATATAAATGTTCACAATTTATTACTCAAAAGGGTTTATAAATGACGGAGAAAACATTCAGTTAATGTTGGTAAAGTCCTACTTTCCCCCAACTAGCGACTCGATGCTAGCAAATATAATGTCAATGTTTCCTTGTATAATACTGTTTAGGGAAACACCACATATTTCTTAGCAAACAGTCTACTTGGTATTGCATAAGAGCAACTAATTGAGACACTTTAACAACAGATGAGTTTCCTGACTTGTTACCATAGAATCTATAGACAAACGGGGCTTTTTCAAATGTCAAACTATTGCCACTTATGTTGGCGCACAATACAAAACATTATTTCCTTGCAAATAATTTATGCCCTTATAGTAGAAACTTGACCGTATGCCTCATTAAGTGGTACTTTATCCTGTTGAGCAATATATATGTAGAGGTTGACTATTTCCATGAATCACAATGTATTGTTTACGCGAAAATACATTAATTCATTGATTATAATCCTGTTTCTTTTAAAATATACAATTAGTGTACAAAAAATCCATCAAAATATGAACCCATTCACATTGTTAAAACCTTGCAAGTTCAAACGCCCACGATAAATCATTTTGAAAATATAGTTATAATTTAACAGTACACTATTAAAAATATATTATATCAAGAAAATCCCTAGTACTTTTTTAAATAAATGAAACACCCACCCTGCTTTTAGTGTACTAAACAATGCATGATGATCAACAATTATCGTATATTTTATATATTGGCCTAAATGTGTATATCTGTGTATATCACTTGATATTTTTTATATTTGTTTCAGGTTTTCTTTGAATTAAAAAAAAGTTCCTATAATAAACATTTATCATAGTGTTCTGTACTACTTCTGTGTTTCAATTTTGCCTGATGTATAAAACCATGAACCTGGTATTTCAACTCACACATGTGTTGACCATACGGCCATTTGAAGCAAAATAACCTCGGCCAGTAGTTAAGATTTATTGACATGTTAAATACTTGTGGTCAGGCAGCTAATGGTGTAACGGTTGTGCTAGGATATCAGGTTACACGAGGCTGGCAGATTCTACCAGACTAGATAATCAAGCCCAAAATAAAATCTAGTTAAAATTTAAAATGAAATTATGATAATTGATTGAAAAAAACATATTATCTAGTCGGGTAGCCAGACTATGCACGTATGCACCATTCTACCTACCTGGTATGGCGACACCAAAGATAATATTAAGTCGGACAGGGAAGGAATCACTCAACCAGCCGATCAAAGAACACATAAAAACATACGAGACACAATGCCCAACACACAACCGAACGAGAAAATGATCCACCCAAGTCCAAAAGGCTGAATGAACTAGTTTCAGCAATTAAAAAGTTGAATTCCCACGCTGAATGACCTATAAAAAACATACAAGGCATAATGCACAGCTAACTGAACTAGTTTCAGCAATCAAAAACGAAATGAAGTCGGACGCATGTATTTTGACCTTTTGAGATCATGTAGGCAATTAATTCCCGTGTCTGACGGAAATTGCCATTTTGGTTCCTGACAAGGACACTCCGATTCTGATCACCTCGGCTTTTACGCATTACCGGAGAAAATGGGCGATATGTTTCACGATTGGGTCACTCCGCCAACGACTTCGACACATTTTGTTGTAGTTTAACACTTTGCTCACCGTAAATAAATAATGTGTCGGTACTTTTAAGTACAAGCATACTTTTTTTTATAAATGTTCAGTACAGCATCTGTAGACCAACATCCTTTGGGAAACACAATGATTGGTTTTAAAGAGGTTGTCGGTCTGGCGAGATAAATTTGATAGTAAATGGTTACTCAGGCTATTACTCAATATTGCTCCGCCCCGCCCTGTGCCTGATTCCTGAATTGTCCTTCTTTGTCCATATTGAAAAAAGAATTTCATGTTTTGAAGCTCTGATGCTTTTCAGCCCTGAGAATGATTGCTAATTACCACTCGTGTTACTTATGGAAATGATTATGGTGTTTCAGACATGTTGTTGCTTAATCGAGGACCACTCTGGAGAGGTTGGACTGTATAATTGATATACATACATACTTGTTCCAGAATGATCGACGTGGTTGGTTCAAAAAGTCTGATATTATACAGATCCCGGTGTTTATTAAACAGTTTACTAGCAACTGTCAGTTTAATACACCATAACATCATATATCAATCAACTCTACATGTATAATATTCTATACAAAGTTCTTAACACAATTGACCAGACGCTGGTATAGAGAAACAGGGACCCTAGATATTCTTTACTCGGTTCCAGATAGAACGCTCCACGTACGTTTGTCAAAGGTTTTTGTCAAAGATTATCTAGCGAACCCATAGGTTTTAAAACTCTCAGTATAGATCAATGAACAAGTAAAAAAGACATTATACATGTAAAATGTTTGTAATTATTTTTTTTCATAATGCACGCTGTAAAACATTGCCAAGCACGATATATTGAACTAACAAACCCAAGGACCAGTCCAGATTGTGCTGTTTGTTAAAGGTGCTGCCTCACAGATTGGGCTAAAAGGCAGTCCCTTTAAGGCATCGGTCTCGATTTCCGCATGTCGAAGATTCAATTGCTGACGGTGGTCAAGGGACTCAATGGATTAAAAGGGGATCATTTAATTTATAGATATCTAGATAAGCCTTTAAAGTCGGGTTTACTCCGTAATAGTTGATCCGACCACTGCGTCACTCTATTAGTATCCTAACTTGAACGAAATAACTGAATGCAACAAAAAAGATTAGACCACGTGACTGATGTGAATCTATGCATTGAGAGTATTATTGGCACACAGGAAAACAACGTATCAATACAATATAAAACCACAAAACCACGCACTCAAACACAATCAAGATAATTATACGAATACTGTAAACAAATCAGTCATAGTACGCGGCTAACAATTGAGTTGTCTAAACAACATTAACCACAACACAGAAGATGTGCTCTCACCTAAAGTATTTCTACACTGTTCTAATAGTACATTTCACGTATCATCTTCTAAAGCATTTATTGTTATGCTTTATACCGGGCACATTAAAGAATCAAATAATAGCTAGGCGCACTTCTGCAGCGACGGACACACGCCTGTATCTAATGTATCTCTCTCCCTTCAGGGTTTTTCTCTCAGTCTGTCCCTCTGGTCAGATCAGATCATGCTGTATCTGCACTGGTAGTGGATGCACCTGCGCCCTTGTGGCTGCAACACTATATGTACAATATGTAAAGTGCCTTTAAACGTGATAGTACGCTCCACGTTTGTCGAAGGTTTTTGTCAGAGATTATCTAGCGAACCCATAGGTTGAGGTAAACATGTGCAACATTTCCAACGTTTTACATCTAAAATTAAATCCTTTCATTGGTAATCTCAATTTTCGAAATACATAAGTATGTAAACATGGACAATTCTCAGAATAGATCAATGAAAAAGTAAAAAATGCATACTAGTAATACATTGTACATGTAAAATTATTTAGCTGCAATTAAAAAAATGTAAGGAAAAAGGCGCTATATGAATCTGGTATACTTTTTATTTTATTTAACGTTACTACACAGACAGCAAACGATTTGTAGGACAGTATACGTTACCTGTCGGTAGCGGTGGCATAGAGGTAAGGCGTGCGTTTGATCAAATGGTCCTGGGTTTGATCCTTGTCTGTACCTCTGCTTTTAAAATTTCTCCGAGCAAAATTAACTCGACCAAGGTGTGAATTGGTACCTGTGAATGCGATGTCTGCAACTATTCCTGGGAGCCGTATCTCGATGTTGGCTGGTCATAAACCAGGAGAGAAATACTCGAACGCAGGTTTCTTTAGGTAACGAAATAACCAGGAAAGTTAAATGACAAATATTTGCAGAACGATAGAAATGCTGAAACTTTTTTTATTTTATTCTGTTAGATACCTCTCGTACACAAAGCTGATGCTAGATACCACTACGCGGACGGTGCATACCATTACATGACAGTTGGTCCTTCTTAAAGCCTAGGTCCCACTGAGCATTTTTTGCCTCGCCGATGTACTACTGATTGAAATTAATGAGCATTCAGGACATCGGGAACAGGTTCCTCGTGGTCTCGGGGAAGCTTCGGTGAAGTCATGAGACAGTTTGTGGTATCGGAAGAAACTGTGATGAATCGGGTGGTATCAAAAGAAATCGGGAGAACATCGCCGATGCGGAATTCCTCTGTGGAACATAGGCTTAAAAATTAAATATAAGTGAACATGGTCTGGTTGGAGATGAAATTTGTGAACATTGCAGTCAGCTTTAATTACAGGCAAAGTGGTCGTTGTTCGTTGGAGGTGTTTAGAAAATAGAGGTTTAACTGCTTTTAATTTGGCTCCACGTCCCAAAACTCCATTTGCTAAAGAAATGGTGTGGCTTATACATGAGGAGTGTTCTGGAAGGGTTGAGCTGTATTCGGTGTTGTCCGAAACTCTTACAAAGTATGCTTATCAGTGTAATGATCATTTATCACATTTAAACATCTTGATACACGATATATGATAAACACGTCATTTAGATACATCATACGATCAAATGTTATTGACAGTAAGTCCAAAACAAATTAATACTGGTTCTTGTAACCCGTCCGACCCTATTTTTGCCGCCCCCCCCCCCCCCCCCCCCCCTGTCATAAACAGTGTATTGGTATTTTGCTTGAAGTCACCGCGAATCGTTAATTTTCCTGTGCATAAAATTAATCATATACTAATTTTTAACAATATGTTTTCCTTCTAGATCCCAGCATTTTACCAGAAACAACCATGATTTCTGTTTTGTTCAGGCCTAATGAATTCCACCACGAAATCTATTAAGATAAAGGACGAGTTAAGCTTAGTTTGTTATTAAAGTGAGATCGGAAATGGATAATGACTTTAATGAGACAGATAACGCGGTGGTATTGATCTATATGTAAAACAATATACGCATCTAAACACGGTGAGTCATCGACTGACCAAGTAATAAGACAACTTCGAAATACAACAAAATACATAAATTTTGGAAGTCCATTTTCTGCCGCTGTAAGGGTTTTGAGGTAAAGCCTAGGTCCCACTGAGCATTTTTGCCTCGGGTTGTACTCCCGATTGAAATTAATGAGCGTTCAGGACATCGGGAACACACTCCGTGTGGTCTAGTGGAAGCTTTGGGGAAGTCATGAGATAGTTTGTGATATCGGAAGGAATCGTGATGAATCAGATGGTAACGGAAGATATCGGGAGAACATCGTCAATAAGGAATTCCTCAGGTGATCTAGGCTTTACCAAATAGTCCGATTTCACTTCACATGAATGCTTGGTACCAAGTCTAGTCGTGTAGGATTGTTGGGTCCGATGGTTTTTGCTGGAGTTACATGGCCACCGCATAATATCTCAAATATTTATTTTCTGAAATTTTCTACATTTTATTAGTTTCGCTTGGGACGAATAGATGGTATCTCCGTGAAGCATGTCTCTAGATAGAATCAGCGTCCCAGTTGATTTCCCTTGTCTGTTTCCTTAATACAGGTTATACTGTGTTAATATGTTTTACAAAAAGCACGAATTACACGAGCATTATAGACAAGATAAAGCACGTAACAATGGTAGTCTTATTTAATGGAATATGTTCCATGTACAACTGAACATCGTATAATGGTAGCAAACAACCAGGGTACTGTTTTATCAAAGCACTTACGGAAATTTTAAGTTACGTTCAAATTTTCAATTCTTTATAATTTTTTAACAAATACAATTTGTGGTCAATAGATCTGCAATATTAACAATGATTCAGTAGTTAACTCTTACAAGACCATACCAGTCCCAACGTTGTCGTTGTTAAAGCAATATAGGGAATTTAGATTTCAGCGTAATTTTAAGGTTTCCGTAAGTGCTTTGATAAAACTGTACTCTGGATCCTGTGTCTGTGACTGTTGCCCGTACCGTAAAACCATTATTGTTCGCGAGGGATAAATTTTCCGATGTTGATTTCGTGGTGGAACTCGATCATTAAATATAATCCCCGCGATTAATTAACCTCCAAATACAGACTGAGAGTGTTCCCTCTTCATATTTTATAATCCACGAATTAACAACCCAACGAAATTGTATTTTACCAAAAATACACAAAATTTGATGCCCTCCAAAAATAGGTGGTTTATAGTATGACAAAAACTGGCGAAATCTAACAGTATTTTGGATTTCGAAAGGTAAACCTTTACTTCAAGCAAAATAATAATTCCAAAGCTTGTATGCGAGATGGTTAAAATGATTCCTATTGGTATAAGTTGTTCAAACTTTGTACGAGGGGCATTTTTACTTTACGCATATAGTACCACAGGTAACTGTATCAATAATAAAGAGTAAACAAAATAAAATTTATAATACAAAATGTATCTTATAAAGGGTTATAACACGGGAAATTGACCACACAGTCACTGAGGTGCAGTTTGTTTTTAATAAACATATCATTCATACTGGTGATATTAAATATATTTACATAATCAGAAACTAGAGAGCTTCATCTTTAACTTGATATCAATATTTAAAAAAATCCGTCCATAAATAAGAAAATAAACCCATAGGGCATGAACTTACTTTCTTTTTTCTTGTTTAGAATAGCATTGTCGTTTCTATTGAATGCACCTCAGTGATTGACTGGACACCGTGGTATACATTTCATGGTATAACTTTTTAACTCGTTGATCAATTTTGATGGGCTTTTGCCTGGAGGTAGCTCTAACCATGTTGTCTATGAATGTAATTACTTTAGGAAGATATCAAAAGCCAATTCTTGTTTTTGCTACCACGAAAATCTGACCACTTTAGTACAAATGCACCTTTCTAAGATAACATAAATTTGTTTACTCTTTATCAATGATACAGTTTCCCGTCTATAGTACCATTTGTTAACGCAAGTAAATAATGAACGTGGAAAAGTTTTCATGAAAAATGATTTTAATATTTTTAAGCATACTGGATGTATTTATCTTTGAGTACATAAATAACAGACATAAAATTGGAACATATACAACATAATTATAATATGATATTATACAAGTTATATACACAACATAATACAAATTATATATATAACAGGTATAATCGGACAAACATAAATTGGCCGGGCTATAAATAGTACCAGAACAAAAACAATCTTTATTTACATTTTGCACATGAAGTGAACTAATAAGGTGTATTATGTATTTCATTACAAAAGCCGATGAGAAAATAGCTCGGTCAGTACAGAGCAAGGTCGATTCTCAACAAAGGTTTGTTTTTATTACGCGCGAGTTCGAATCCCAGTTTATGACTTTTCGGCTAGAAAAATATTTTTGCATTAAGTCTAATAATCTATATATTGACTTTTTTCTAGTTTTATCTTTTGTACAGTTTGTAATTTAAAAATGATAAGAAAATGAAATAGCCATAATGATAAAAATAAAGACACGAGGATTCGAACCTGCGTACAAAAAATGTAATGCCGGGTACATCATCTATTGGCGGATGCGTTACCACTGAGCCACTGGCGCTTTACAATAAATGAGTTCAGCATTATCATGCCTATCAAACTATTCGATTAATTAGATATGAAGGTCATTGATATGTTTATTTACTAGTGCTAAATTTAGCCCGGTCAATTTATGTTTGTCCGACTTTAGACAGGTATATTACGTATAAGCAGGCGCTCAATAACCATGGACAGATCAGTGTACCGTCATACAATTTACGCTAACACTTACATGCAGTCCGAACAAGTTAACTAAATCATTGACCTTTATGCATGAATATGCAAGTATTATATCTTGTGTGGAATACATAAATTCCGCGAGAAATGCGTGCCTTGACAGGGATTTATTTTAGTATTGATAGACTACTAGAACATATTCTTAATACTCTCTCCGCTAATGAAAACTAAAGTCGAAATAAATTATCCACAAAAAATCAAGTGCTAACTTCATGTTGGGCGGAGATCCATATAGCAACAAAACACCCGGTAATATACGGTAACAGTAATGGTTTAACTGCCGCAAAAAATACTGTAAATACAGGTATGGGACGAAAAGTTGGGTATGATGACGCTAATACAAGGTGCAAGGACTACGTTAACTTGTTCGCACTATAGCAGGCAAATAATAACATGGTATACTTCCCAGAAAATATTACATTTTTAGCATATGCGTACATGAAGTAACGTACAGTCAAGTGTCTATTTATTAAAGAGCCACTCCTACTTAATTAGTTTTATGGGACACCTACATTATAAGCACAGTAGAACCAAAGTAGTATTAACTGACTGGTATCATTCTATGCCAGACAACGGGCACTGTTCAGACACGCGTAGAACAATCACTATTAAACAAGCCGTCGGCTCATCAATCGGCTTATTCAGAACGGAATGTTTCTGTGATTCGAACATTCGACCAGCTATACTCAAGGTCAATACCTTAACCACACCGTCATGGAAGGCAGTGACATGTGACGCAGTACAACGTCTCCAGATGAGATGACGTCAATTTTGTTGTTGTTTTTGTTCAGTGGTGGTTGTTGTGGTACTGTTAAAATCAACAAGCAATCATAATTTCAGAAGAAAACAAACGCCCAGGCAGCACAATTACAAGCGATTTCAAAAAACAGGACCGTCCCGTACCGGACACATTCGGATTCGATAATAATGTTAGGTAGGTTAAGGTCTCCCGTAACATTGGCTACGGCATGCCCTCGCGTGTGAGAAGTCCCCACCTGTTTTATATAGGTTATATGACATAAAAACAAACGTTGAAAAATAAGAGATTTCTCAAAGAGGGACCATCGGAGATATACGTATTATCTCTGTGTATTGTATAACAATATTGATGTGACAATTAATCATCGCCGATAGTTTACATCCCGGAGACCCTTCAAAGACAACCGGAACCTTACACTTGACTGTACAATGCTTGATGTCGGATATAAAAATAGTATTTATATCTGAAGGCATATTAGACCAAACATATTAGCTAAAATTCTTTATTTGGCAAAACACTACTACCAACATATCAAAATAAGAAAAAGGCTCCAGCTAAAGTGCGACGGAACTTCCTAGTATAGCTTTTGTATAAAAGTAAACAAAATAGAGTACCATTTTAAAGTAAAGATATTCAAACAAAGACCGTTATTCTGCAAAAAGAGTTGGTTTGGACAAAACGAAATCCAAGATGCGCAGTAGCACATACAGATGAACATTCAGACAATATTGGAAAACACAATAGAAATATCAAGTTAATACAAGAGATACCCACTCACAATAGTACGCCTATATCGCTGGTTTAGAATGAGAAGGTTGTAAGTACTACTGGCGACCTTATAAGACTTTGCATCTTTGAAATCTGCATCACAAGGCGCTTCTTATGAGCGTTTTCTCAAAATATCGGTTTTGTACTTACGACCTTCTCATTCTAAGCGAGCGATACGGATATAATATGAACACAATTGACCTTTTCGACTGGGCTGTTGAGTGTAGCATGTTATAGCCTGGTTCCCGACTCAATGTTACAGTAGTAGTAATGTAAGAGTACTGCAATATCGGAGACGGGAACGAGCCTGCAACCTGCTTCATGAAACAGCCCAGTCGAAAAGGCCTAATAACACATGATTGTATTGCACGATAACACGATTAGGAGGCAGATATCACATAGTGCATATATGGCATAACACAATTATTACCAATGCAAAACAGTCAATTACGTATATAACAATTTGAACTTTGAACTATAAGGTAAGTTATACAAAATAATGATAAGTGGTATTCATCTTCAATGGCTCCTGTATCACAATACGGACATAATCGTATATAAAAGAAAATAGTCCAGAGAATTTGACACGACTCTCGACCTTAAATTAGCATAATTTTATCTATATTTATAGTCCCGGTTGTATGTTTTCATAAGCGACGAGTATATATCACGAAGACGCCCGATGTGTAATACCAACACAAATCGTAAGAACCGATATTGCATGATTTGCTCGCGGAAATTTATATATTCAACGAAAGTACCTTTTAATATATTCATGCATAAAGGTCAGAATCATGTCAAATTCTCTGTGCTATACTAGTGTTTCTATTTAACCATTTCTTGCATATTTACAGTATGGATTCTTAATGCATGTGCAGAATCATTATGCCTGCTAACAAACTATCAAACTATAGGGCAATACCAAATCGTTCTTTCGTTTAGCGTCCACCCTAAGTTTGAAAACCTATCTAGCAATCCTGAGAGAAAAAACGAAGCCTCGAAAAAAAGGTCATGCTGACTTCCATCTTCATCATTATTTGGCTAACAAATATAGCTTTCATGCATTGTCAATCATAATAACTTACTGAAATAACTAAACATATGTCTGTGAATAATAAAAGCTAATAGGCCTACTGAGCTTAAATTTAGAGTCAATATTTAATCATCTTTACAAATCACAGTGAATAACAGCGAATAATATGGTTCAATATTAAACATTTATAACTAAACAAATGTTGTTTTTTCGTTCTCAAGACACACAAACCTATCAGTCCGCGGACGCTAAACGGAGAAACGATTTGGAATGGCCTAAATAATAAAAAAAACACACGTCGTAACATCCTAAATGAAAGTGGCGCGTTAGCAAATACCATGTTTCACTAATACGTTAATGATACGTTAGCCGCTAAATCAATTTTAATGATCAGATGAAAAAGGTACATAGAATTTTCACGCAATATGAATCGTTTGTTGTTAAGATTAAGTACCCTGTAGAAGATCTTGGCATGCATTGGGTGCGCTAGAATTTAGATTCTTTGCGTTTGTTTTCATTTACATTGTATTTAGATTTTATAGCGCTTTTATAGCAACATTTCAATCAAACATACATGAATAGAATAATCAATATTGTAAGATAGTTCGCATTCAAATATGGAATGGCCCTCATACGGTCAGTTGTGTCAAAAATAAAATAGTGTTTGTTTCACTTTCCGTTCCACGGTCAATTAGGGTTGGGTAGATATATCCACAGGTAACTGTATCATTGATAAAGAGTAAACAAAAAATATTTTTTTGTTAAATTTATTAGTATAAGATTAATAAATTTAACCAATTTTTTTTATATTTTTTTACTCTTTATCAATGATACAGTTACCTGTGGATATATGTAGGTAAAATAAAAAGTTTAAAATATGTTTATAGTACTCTCGTATCCAACTTTTACTTATAAAATAAAGGTCAAATATATTTTGGGTAGGGGACGTATTGCTGGGGTAGAAAGAGGAAACAAACAATATTTTGTTCTTGGCCTAGACCTACAAAGTTTTCAAATACTACTGACTTCCTCTGTCCCCAAAGGGTAAGTAATAGGTAACTTCATCACATATCGACGGTGGCATGCATTTAACCAATGTCGTAAAATCTAACGTAACTTGCCTAACACAAGAATCAACCCCGCGTGTGCCTGACAACAGGCTAGCGCTCAGCAATGCAAGCTACGTGAATAAATCATGCACTGTAGTAATATCAAACACGTCTACGTTCATTCACAGGTGTTTGGCATGTAGATATGGCCCCTGTGGTCCCTTCTACACCCCAACAACAAGCATAAAAAAAATCAGATCTCTATATAAAATGTTACATCATACAGAGACCAGAAACAAACGTTTATTTACACGTATTTGTTTTTGGGTTGTAGAGGGGACCTTAAGGGGATCATATCCACATGCCAAGCACCTGTGCTTTCATCCCGTTGTATTTGCTGAATTCAAATTTATTTGCATGTATTATTTAATTCGCATTATAGTCTAACTAAATTAAGCGACAATGATACAAATAGTCATGAGAACGTCAATTATGACAAGCTAATTCATTTACAATTCATATACATGTACAATAACAGATCGATCATTTCCGGAACGTAGTATGTTTCACTAAGGACATCTGACACTTTACCAGTTTCTTCAATTCAGTTCTAAACTTCAAATCCATGGCAGCATAGATGAATGGATTAACCAAATTATTGATAAGAAATGAGTAAAACATAATCTGATACCTGTTGTCTGTCGGCAACAAGTGTTGGTTTTCATGTGTTGTAATTATACTCCAAATCTGTAACAATAAATGAGGTAAGTAACTTATCACAAACGCGACTGTCACCACCGTTAACATCTTCGTTATCCGTATCGTCTTCCGCCCGTGTGTTGTCGACAAACGTCGCATCAGTTTGCTGGCCCACAGCGACGTCCTCTCCTTAACTGTTCGTTTAATATTGTTAAAACTGTTCGTGCTTCGAACGCTGGTCTTGCGACCGTTGTTCACCTCCCCATGGTTGACACCGCCACTAGACGTATTGTTGACACCGCAACTAGACATGCTAGTTTGAGATGGCTTGGTGGAAAGTTTGTCTTTGCGAAGTTTTGGTGACCTAGTTGTAGGTAGGACCTGATTTAATGCTCCACGTTGCTTGGTACAACTTGTCGTGTCGTTGTCGTCACTGATGGCGTCATGGTCTTGAGTATAACTAGTATCTTCGTTCATTGCGTTCTCGCCTTTATTCCGGTTCCGTTTGACAACATTGGCATTGCCCATCCTGGAAACTTGGCGGGCAATACGAATATAGCAGACTGTCATAATTAATGTAGAAAGAAAAGCAAGTCCGAGAAGATATATATTAAAAGCAAGTGGATATTCAGGTTTGTCTATCTCGAAATAATCTTTAACGAAGCACTTTGTTCCTTCAACTCCTGGGACACCCGTGTTGACGGAGGAGTTACCGTAAAGGACGAACGCTGGGCTTGCTGAAAGAGACGAGAACACACCAGCCACAACAAATAACGCTCTTTTGGCCATGGTCACCGTAAATTGTGTTTTTAATGGCGTGCAGATTTTCCGGTGTCTTTCAATGGCAATCAGGACCAGCGTGAGACTAGAAGCTATGCACGTGTAGTATAGTATAAACCTGAATATCTTACAAGACACTTCGTCTAGGTAGTTGTACGCGAAGAATGACTCTGCAATGGTAAACGGTGCCCCTACGGCACAAGCGAAAAAATCGTAAGAAGCCAGCACTAGAATGAAGCATCGATGGGTTGAGGCGCTAAACCGGAAGTAGAAGATAATAAACACGCAAGCGTTTCCAATGACACCAGCGACCATGAGTAAACACAAGTATACAATGGAAGGAATCAGTTCTTGTGCTTTTATCCCGCTCAGCTGTGCTGGCGTCCATGTTAAGTTCTCGTTTATGTGCGAAAGTGGTGAATACATTGTGCAATTGTAGGCTTAATCCTTGTACTTGTACCTTAATCTATACTTGATTATCCAAAATAAATTCCAAAATGGGTGTTTTATGTACACACTTCTGATACAGAATCTAGATCCATCACACAAAAACGTGACTTATCTTAAAAAAATTATTCCAGAAACATAATGTTCTACGTCTTTATTTGAACAATGTTAACAAACCCTCTCGCATCCCTCGAACAATTTTAGTAAAATTTCAATAATCCTTATAGAGAACTATGGCGCAGATCTGGAACCGAATATAGCTTTTATTCCAGTACAACATGTACAGATTATTATAATAATTCCAATGCTTTTAAACAGTGTATGCATAAATTCAATGTGACAAATTATCCAACAAAAGCTGAATTATTCCTCTATTCCACAAGCGCGGTCATATTATACAGTTCGTGACCACGGCGTTTTTTTCAAAGCTACTCAATATCAAACCTCACGACCATTGAATAATTAATCCAAACATTACAATAAAGCCATCAATTAAATCCATACCACTCGACAGCGCTTCCTGATCAAATCGTTTCAAAGTTCAATCAAAATCAAAGATACATCGATGAGTTATGAATTTGTTAACATATTCATCTTATTTGTGAGTTCGGTTAAAAACTTCCGCCTCTTGAATCTAACCGGGTTATGTACGTAACACCTCTACAATGCTTAACACTGATGAAGTGTAGACTTCCTGAACAAGTTGTCAAAATCATCCGAACACCATTTGACTGATATAGTAAAGTGTTAATGACGGTATTGTATCCTCATATACTACATATACTCATACATACGTATATAAATATCATAGAACAAAGCTCGACCGTCTTCACGCGCGTTTTCTGTCTACTCACTAAACGATTGATCCATTTAGGCCAAACATATGTATATTGTCTGTATACCTATTGTTTAACACATGGCCTTCATTCACCTATAAACATTAAACACTAATACCGATCGCGAACTCCGGAATACAATGTATTTATCTGGAAGCATGTACTGAAGACTTTGTGTTTTGTTATTTTTGTTAAACCAAACCATAACATACCGTATTCATAGTGGGTATTTCAGGTTCAATGTGCGACTTTTTCACTTCTTCTGTAAGCTTTGCCCGCCCATTGACTTAGGGCCATATTCACATCCTCTCCTCCACTCTCACTCACTGAGGGCCATATTCACATCCTCTCCTCCACTCTCACTCACTGAGTTAATCCAAATTTAATTATCGTTTCGTCCGTGCGTTTGAGTGTGAACTCGACCTAACTAGAAATTGGTATTCACAACGGTAAGTGTAGCTGGAGTTGACTCGACTGAGTGAGGAATTTTCGAGGGAGCGAAACGTCGACTTGATCTCGACTCCAACCACACTCAATGGAATGTAAGTGAATACCAAAGTTAGTCACTAACTAAAATAGACAATCTAATATAGGAAGAAGAATTTGAGGAGATGGTTATACCTCTTAGAAATGTCCCAGATCATGAGCAATTCCATAGAAAGTATGGATAATGTGAAATTCTTGTAAAACTTCCATAGCTACACTCAAATGTGGTTACGTGCATACCGATTTAGCGCATGAATGTTGAAGTAATAAAGCTATTGTATTTTCAAATTAAATTAGACAACAAATTCTTACGATTGTGTGGGTTTGATAAATATATTACCATAACTATTTTATTTATAATTTGTTATCTAAAAGTATATTATTTGGACAAACAAAGTTACTGTAATAAGTGTAAAAAGTAGCTGGAATTAAAATTTAGTCATCTTACCGCGATGTCAATTCAATGCATGCTATTTATATATGGAGCATAACAATGAAATTATATTGTTTTTATTCTTTGCCATATCATTATTTTTAATTCCGTCCAGTGTTGGTATGAAGATAACTGAACTATTTAAATGAAGAAAAAAACGTGCTAACTTGTAACACATACCGATGATGTGCATTATTTTTTCTTATTTGCAATCATTCATGAGTCCAAGTGCCGCCTCGATAGCCTACTGTTAGAGCGTCCGCTTCGAATGTGGGAAGCACCGGGTTCGATCCGGGGTCACTTCATGCTAAAACGAAATGGTATTAGTATTTCCCTTGTAAGATGTCTAGCATAATAAGCGAAAGCTGGCTTCTCTTATGTTTATCGATTCCATTGTGACGATGGATAAACTCGGACATGAGGTGTCGAGGATGGTTAATATTAGTTCAAGGTTGGACCAACTTGTATCATAATCAACCTAAAACCAAGAGCCATAATAGGTAAATTATATTTTATACATGTCGCTTATTAAATGGCATTCTAGGAATTATGGCTTTCTAGTTGTCGGGCTTCCCCGGAACGGTCTGAACGATGTACGTGTAGTAATAAGTTTACAAAATCATCTGACAAGCTGCTTATAAAAGTAAACTAAGTTCATCTCATCTGACTTCTAAATTATTGACATGCCATTACCTGCTTGACGGTCGGTGGAATTAATATTGACGTGATATACTATTTAATATTGAGTCCATGCCAAAAACATACGGCATTTCGTATGGTGTATTCTTCGGTATGATCATCCTTTATTCATTTAAAACTCGTACGCATTGTCTTGCATAAATGTTTTGTAAATATATACGTTTATTTAACGTTAATTACATCGAAGTTTTATGTTAACTGATCCACTATCATCATTACAATAGTCATACTCTCTATTTGTGATTATTCAAATGAAGGTTTCATTTGAGCGAGTTCAAGGAAATAATAAAGAATGTATTAAAAAAATCATCAAAATTATAATTTGACTGTGTTAGTATACATTACGAAAATGCATCGAAACCCAACCAACCAATTCAATAATAAAGCACAGATTGTTTGTACAGTGTAATATCCTAACGTATATTATAACGGTCACACACTCAGGAAAGTCGAGGGTGAGTTACCCATGTGAATACCAAATCTCCACTCGACCTTCACTAACTCGACCGTCACTCCAGCTACACTTGAGGCTTCCTTAGGTTAGTGTGAGTCGAGTTGGAGTGGAGGACCGACATGTGAATATGGGCCTGAGTTAATCCAAATTTAATTATCGCTTCGTCCGTGCGTTTGAGTGTGAACTCGACCTAAATAGAAATTGGTATTCACAACGGTAAGTTTAGCTGGAGTTGACTCGACTGTGTGAGGAATTTTCGAGGAAGCGAAACGTCGACTTGACCTCGACTCCAACCACACTCAATGGAATGTTTGTGAATACCAAAGTTAGTCACTAACTAAAATGGACAATCTATGCGAGGTAGCAGAATTTGAGGAGATGATTTTACCATTTAGAAAGCATGAATAATATGAAATTCTTAGAAAAAAACCCAGCTACACTCAAATGGGGTTAAGTGAATACCGATTTAGCGCACGAATGTTGAACTAATAAAGTTATTGTATTATCAAATTAAATTAAACAAATAAATATGCAACCATACATATAAATTTATTTATAATTTGTTATCTAAAAGTATATTATTTGGACAAATAAAGTTACTGTAATACGTGTACAGTAAAGTCCCGCTAATAAGACCACTTTGATTCTTTTGAAATCATGCCGATTTTTGCCAGTTTAAGGTCCCAAAGTATTAAATTTAGAACAAAAAAGGTCCGCTAATAAGACCGATTCGCTATCAAGACCACCTTTTTTACTGGTCTTATTAGCGGAACTTCACTGTATAAAGTATCTAGAAGTTAAATTTAGTCATCTTATCGCGATGTTAATTAAATGCATGGTATCATATAGAGCAGAACTATGAAATTATATTGCTTTAATCTTTGCCATATCATTGTTTTTAAATCCGTCCATTGCAGTGTTGACATGAAGATGACTGAAGTATTTAAATGAAAAACAAAACGTGCTAACTTGCAACACATACCGATTATGTGCATTATTTTTCTAACTTGCAATCATTCATGAGTCAAAGTTCCGCCTCGATAGCCTATTGTTAGAGCGTCGGCTTGGAGTGCGGGAAGCCACATGTTCGATCCGGGGTCACTTCATGCTAAACACGAAATAGTATTATTATTTCCCTAACAATATGTCCAGCATAATAACCGAAAGCTGGCTTCTCTTCTCTTATACATATCGATGGATAAAGTCGGGCATGGGGTGTCGAGAATGTTTAATATAAGTTGAAGGTTGTACCAACTTGTTTCATAACCAACCTAAGTTATAGTTAGAACATATTAAGTAAATTTTAATGATTAAAAAGGGCGGAGCGAGCGAAGCGAAGCGAGTCCTTTTTAGTCATTAAAATTTACTTAATATGTTCTAACTAACTTAGAATATAACATTCTGCATTCTGATTGGCCGATAGAAATTAGCGCCAACGCATGACGTCAAGTCTGTTAAGAGAAAATTTTAATGATTAAATTTTCATTTAACCGCGAAAATGTGGCGTTTTCATTGGCTCATAATGTAGGTTATATTCTAAAGCCAAGAAAATCATGCACAAGCTATAATATGTACTATCCTTAAATACATTACATTAAATGGCATTCCAGTAATTATGGCTTTCTAGTTGCCGGCCTTTTCGGAACGGTCTGTACGATGTATGGGTAGTAATGAGTTTGCAAAATCATCTCACAGTGAATCTGCTTATAAAAATAAATTGAGTTCATCTTCTCTGACTTCTAAATTATTAACATGACATTAGTTGCTTGGAGGTCGGTGGAATTCATATTGACGGGATATGATATTTTATACTGAGTTCACGCCGAAAACATAATGCAAATGGTACGGTGTCTTCTTCCATATGCGCATCCTTTATTCATTTAAAACTTGTACAGATTGTCTTGCATATTTGTTTCGTTGGAATATATCATTGTAAACACATACGTTCATCTTAACGTTAATTACATCGAAGTTTTATGTTAACTAATCCACTATTATCTGTACAATAATCATACTTTCTATTTGTGATTATTCAAATGAAGGTTTTATTTGAGCGAGCTCAAAGAAATATTAAGATTGTAGCATATAAACCATCAAAATTTTAGTTTGACTTTGTTTGTATATATTACGAAAATGCATCGAAACCAAACCAACCAATTCAATAATAACGCACAGATTGTTTGTACAGTGTAATATTCTACCATATATTATAACGGTCACACACTCAGGAAAGTCGAGGGTGAGTTACCCATGTGAATACCAAATCTCCACTTGACTTTCACTAACTCGACCGTCACTCCAGCTACACTTGAGGCTTCCTTAGGTTAGTGTAAGTCGAGTTGGAGTGGAGGACCGACATGTGAATATGGGCTTTAGACTGGTAACACTTGTCTCGTCGTGGTACCAGTCTACAATTCTACATCCGGGCTCAAATGGTAGAAAAAGTGCGCGGCTAGAACTATTTCGCATACCAGGCGACTTCCTATCTTTCATGACCAATCCAAACGATGGCCTATGCCTTGATAGCACTCCATGTATTTCCAGTCATAAACAAAATATATGAAAACAGGGCGGCTGACTTGTAAAGTACAGACAATTTGACGTGAACTTCGACCTTCTATTAGCGTAATTTAACAGCTGATATGTTGTCTTCTAATGTTTGTTTTGATAAGCGGTAAGTATCTTGAAGACGCACTATGTGTAATTTAAAACACAAATTTTAAACACCGATGTTGCACGATTTGCTTGCGGAAATTTATATATTCAACGCCAGAACATTGTAAAAGTATTCATGCATAAAGGTCGGGATCAGGCCGAATTATCCGTACTTTAGACGAAGTACACGGACGATCATCACGTATGACGTCCGAAGAAATTACTGCCCATCCAATTAACAAGTGTGTTTAGCCCAAATCTCGCGCATTAAATTTAATTATCGGAAGACATTTCGTAGCTATGAAAGTCACACAAATGATGTAGCTCCGGGGTCTAGCGTAGGTATAATTACACACGATCTAGACATAATTATAGCTAATATAATTCAAAAATATTTATTGTGAGTGTGTCACTTTTTCAAACATAGCTTCACAATTTGATTCAGCAAAGAGAATCCAAAGGTTCCTTTGGTGGCTTCGGTTATTGGTGGTTACGGACTTGTAATTTGGGAGTTTCGGTTATGTGACATTGGTAGTAACGGACTTGTAATTTGGTGATTTCGGTAATGCGACATTGGTGGTTACGGATTTGTAATTTGGTGGTTTCGGTTATGTGACATTGGTGGTTACGGATTTGTAATTTGGTGGTTTCCGTTATGTGACATTGGTGGTTACGGACTTGTAATTTGGTGGCTTCGGTTATGTGACATTGGTAGTAACGGACTTGTAATTTGGTGGTTTCGGTAATGCGACATTGGTGGTTACGGAGATGTAATTTGGTGATTTCGGTTATGTGACATTGGTGGTTACGGATTTGTAATTTGGTGATTTCGGTAATGCGACATTGGTAGTTACGGATTTGTAATTTTGTGGTTACGGATTTGTAATTTGGTGGTTTCGATTATGTGACATTGGTGGTTACGGATTTGTAATTTGGTGATTTCGGTAATGCGACATTGGTGGTTACGGATTTGTAATTTGGGGGTTTCCGTTATGTGACATTGGTGGTTACGGACTTGTAATTTGGTGGCTTCGGTTATGTGACATTGGTGGTTACGGACTTGCAATTTGGTGGCTTCGGTTATGTAACATTGGTGGTTACGGACTTGTAATTTGGTGGCTTCGGTTATGTGACATTGGTGGTTACGGACTTGTTATTTGGTGGCTTCGGTTATGTGACATTGGTGGTTACGGACTTGCAATTTGGTGGCTTCGGTTATGTAACATTGGTGGTTACGGACTTGTAATTTTGTGGCTTCGGTTATGTGACATTGGTGGTTACGGACTTGTTATTTGGTGGCTTCGGTTATGTGACATTGGTGGTTACGGACTTGTAATTTGGTGGCTTCGGTTATGTGACATTGGTGGTTACGGACTTGTAATTTGGTGGCTTCTGTTATGTGACATTGGTGGTTACGGACTTGTAATTTGGTGGCTTCGGTTATGTGACATTGGTGGTTAGGGACTTGTAATTTGGTGGCTTCGGTTATGTGACATTGGTAGTTACGGACTTGTAATTTGGTAGCTTCGGTTATGTGACATTGGTGGTTATATGGATTCGGTCGTTTCAAAGGTAATGGACTTTGGCGGCTTTGAGTATTCGATCGGCAATCCGACATTTATTTTTGTTAGCTAATGTCAAGTCATTGTGCCATAATCGATAAATATTGATGCACAAATACGGGTGTCCTCTGAGCACGTACAATCATGTGACATTTTAAAGGTCAAGCACCAAATTTAACAAATATGTTTCTTTGTAAACTCATTGTTACATGACCAATAGTTGAAACATATATCATTTTCAATTTTCACATAATTTTCTTGTCTTTGAGGATTTCTTCCGTATCTGCAAATGTTGTAATTATCTACAGTCATGTATGTCGTTCGCAAAACCGCAACCCCGTAAATCAATACACGAGCAATTAATGAAGACGTAATGAATATGTAATTAAATTGTTCATATAAGGAACTAGAATTAAGGTCGATGCCTTAAAGCTTTGTTCAAGTTAATATGCTCTGCACAATAGACAGTGTACATTATCCCGTTTTTTTGTATTTTACAGAGGAAATATATCGCTGGCTTAATTAGAATAAGAAGGTCGTAAGTACAAAACAATATTTTGAGAAAACAAGAAAAAATGTCTCAAAACTTCTCTTTACTTCAGTTTGGTGAACATGAAAATATGCTCGTCTTGTGATGCAGATTTCAAATATGCATGAGTCGTTAAGGTCGTAAGTAGTACATACGACCTTCTATAGTGCGCCCAGGATAATGTGAAAGGCGGGAAACCTTGGTATATTCCACAAAGGTGGATTAAAATTATGTGCACCATTTATCAATGCTGTTTTGAGTACATTACTGACCTTATATGTTTATTTAAGTGATTTGTAAAACCAAGTTTGCGATAGTTGACCAAACAGATTCATGTTTATAAATATCACATTATCCTGGGCGGACTATAATTCAAGGACCAGCGATATGTTTACAGGTGGCTATAGGCTGGTGGTGGTGATTTTATTATTGGGTTAACGACTATGAATGTCACTGTTTAATATATTTGGGAAATAAAACGCAATACCGCACGTTTATAGTGGACACGTGAAAAAACAACAATTAATATGAACTAAGGCACAGCCTATTTTAGCGGATTATATCTTAAATATTAAAGAACAGCTCAGTTATATCATTTATCATTTACACTAGGCTAGTTGATTTAACCTAGAAGTTAGTATGAGATGCCATTGCTTTCTTGTCTGACTCCATGTATTATTAGCTGTTGGGGTTCAAAAACGCCAGAAAAATGCATCGACAATCATCTTACACATGTAGTAAATATCTGCATCATGGAGGAGGGGTATCGTTGGATAGCAGCCAATCCATTGTTGGTATGTTTTAAACTCAGTTTTACGAAGATTGATTTTTAGATTTTCAAAATTGATTTTGAGTGGATAACTAAATAACGTTCTGAACTTTTAAGGTTTAAGGATTGTGCCATTTATACCATAGTATCATTTGTCTAAATAATGACGATCTATTTGAGACAATAAGCACCAAAGAAGCGCCTATGGTGTGCTTTCGTTTTGAGGTAAACACGCAAGGCAGAATTAACACAGCCATGGTACAAAAGAAGCCTCTGTATCAGTGTACTACTCAGGAATTAGACTTATATATCACACAAGTAAGGCATACCTAGGTAACATGGTAATGTGGAGAATATGCTAGGAAAGGGTTCCGCAGTAAAATTACGTAACAATTACCATGATCGCCGACTTTTGATGATAGTTAAAGAAAAGAGATTTTATCTGACATTGCAAGTATTACCAACCAAGCGAGAGATTAAGCTTTCTCTAGACATGACTCGATTTTGAACGATTGGCTACTGATCAGCTGGATATACGAATCATTTGTTTCGCAAAACTTGTGAACATTTGTACATGCTTGACACTAATTCCATTCGTGATTTCCCCCGGCAGCATAAGTGACAAACTTGTTGCATGCATTTATATCGAAATTGTTTATAAATTACATATGTTTATATCGAAACTGTTTATAGATTACATGTGTTTATATCGAAACGGTTTATAGAGTATATGTGTTTTATATCGAAACTGTTTATAGAGTATATGTGTTTATATCGAAACTGTTTATAGATTACATGTGTTTATATCAAACTGTTTATTGATTACATATGTTTATATCGAAACTGTTTATAGATTACATGTGTTTATATCGTAATTGTTTATAGAGTATATGTGTTTATATTAAAACTGTTTATAACTAGTACATTTTGTATATGTGTTTATATCGACACTGTTTATAACTAGTATATGTGTTTATATCGACACTGTTTATAGATTTATGAGGAACATTGTGACAAGTGAGAAACTAAGCGTGGAAAACATGCACCAATAAGGAACTTTGTGACAAGCTACATGTACATTGTGTATAAGCAATTTTTCTTGAAGTTGGATGTGATTGTGCTAAGAAGTAATATACGTGTACTTGGTTCAAGTGCACATTTGTTATATACAATATCGAAACAGTAAAACTACATGTATGTTATAACGAACATCGATCTAATCACAGGTAACAGTATTATTGATAAAGAGTAAACAACATTTATTAAAAAAATCATATGGATCTAATCACTCCATATTAATAAAATTAGGAAATTTACAAGAAATATTTATGTCACTGTAGCTCTTTGTAAAGTTTGTGCTAATTTTGTATTATGCCCTGTCGAAACTTTGTAGTCAAGTGTAAGGCTGCTTCATTTATTTCAAAAATCTTCAGAGCAGCATGTTCAGGAGTTAATTTGCAAGCGAAACGAAATCGAAAAAATGCATATTCATAGTTTTTTCACATAGAACAAAAGACAAATTATAAAATTGTCTATGCTACGTCAATTATTTTAGGTAAATCCACCATTGTATAGTTTAGATTGGGTGTTGCCTTGTGGGCTTTGCGTGTCAGTGTATAGTCGCCCTCGTGTTTCGTTCGTCGCTTCGGTTACAACATGTATATACCACAGAGTGACAGGCTGTCGGAATAGGTTGTCGTAGCTGCTCAAGTTCAATTTTCTTGCGGGTTTTTGGCTGCCCTTGTTTCTTTTCTGTGTTGTTTTCTTTTTCTAGCTCTTTTATTGTGCCGTTCGTGTTCTAGATACTGTTTGTGTTGAGGGCTACCTTCCATGTCAGATTTGTTATTGTCTTTCCGGACTATAACTATAATTATGGTTTTCCATGGGTAGTACACATAAGGCGATTTCATTTTATGATGCAAACTGACATCAAAGTACTATATAGTCTCCAACACTTCCAATGTAGGCTACATCTAGTGATATCTGAACGGGCAATGACTGAGCTGTTTTATAAGAAACAAAATGTAGGTTATTGCACAGGAATTTGAAATTCTCTTAAACATATCTTGTTTTGTTAGCACTGGCTACGGGATTCCATTTTGGAGGGGAAATGTGGTGCGTTCATTCAGTATAATAAATGTATAGACGAGTTTGAATGGATCGACTGCTATACTTAATAACTTTTCTAAGTCCTCATTTTCATTGATTATTAACTTTTTTATTATACACCGTGACGCGATTAAATTTCTCAAGTAATGCTTGTATGCGGCAGACAAACTAATCCATGTAACAAACTGGCCGTATGTCACGTGGTTTTGCCAGTTTTAGACGCACGTGCGTTTTGTGTTTTTCTGACTCCGCGCAGTTACACATTCCAGTAATTTGTTCCTAACACTTGCGAATTATGCCCAAAGACTCGCCACGTATGAAAAACATCTAAAATCAATTTTAATATCACAGTTATGCGTCCGACGATGTCAGAAAAAAGATGACGTGACGTCGGTACGGTGCAGTGTGGCATTTTCTGTCGACAAGTCAGAATAATTACCTAAAACATCACTGTCTGATTAATTTACAAAATATGCATGTCTTCGAGTGTTCAGTTAAAGGTAATTTTATTGGTTGTCCGTCGTAAAATGCCGGTTGCCAGAGCATTTGTCAATTTAAAGTGACGTTATGACGTTACATCGGGCTACCCCGGAGACGTGATTCCACTATGAGTTCAGACAGTAAAATTCAACGAGTCTATTCGTTCAGCAATGCTTCCGAGTCTCGTCTGTGACAGCTTGCAGAAAAATCATACTACATTGTGGTCATTTAAGATATCAAAATCTGTATTTGTGACTTTTAACTTATTTAGTGGTTATATTAAGATTGTTTTCATTCAATAAATATATATCGAAATCGACGTGTTGATGTACAATTCTGCAAAACGATTACACACGCATAGCATAGCCAAATTTCATTGACAAGTATATATGGTTGACAAAGTTATCCTCCAAAATATAAGTGATGACTTAGAAAAGTTGCTTAGTATATATTTTATGGCTAGGGTTTCAAATTCCTGTGGTTATTGTAACTGCAAAGTGGTGTCATCCTGTTAACTTAGTGTTCTCAAGATGTACATTTAATGATAATCCAATGATGTAATAAACAATATAAGCCTACTTATGTCTTAATCTAGCGTACACTCATCGTCGCTGATACAGAATTTATAATTACATGTTATATATAATATATATGATGGTTATACAAGAGGGCTCAAAGGGTCATACGTGGCTCTCCTGTCGTAGCAGTTCATGCAGACCCCTATGGCGACCTCATTTAAAATCATTTACAACTTCTAAGAATTATTGCATGTACAAGGTTTTCATATTGTCTTTACCAGCGACCTTGTTATTTACACCAGATAACCTATATTAAAGTATAGACAAATTTGTGACCACTAGTGTATCCAACATAAGGGTTTTCTATTATTTGACCCAGGGCCTAGATAAGAACAGCTCCTGTTTGACCTAGTGATCTAGCTTTTGACCCAGGGGGACCTAATATCGAACTTGACCTAGATATTTTTAGATGATCACTGTCACAAAAGTTTCATAAAGAATAGGCCAACATTGTGACCTCTATAGTGACTACACAAGATTTTTCTATGCATTGACCTAGTGACCTTGTTATTGGCCCCGGATGACCCAATACAGAACTTGACCTAGATTTTGTTGAGATGATAATTGTGACCAAGTTTCACAAAGATACGGCCAAAATTGTGAGCTTTAGTGACTACACAAGGGTTTTTTCTATGATTT
Source organism: Spisula solida (assembly GCA_947247005.1). NCBI lineage: Eukaryota > Metazoa > Mollusca > Bivalvia > Venerida > Mactridae > Spisula > Spisula solida. Next base: position 43,663,815 of record OX365949.1, read on the forward strand.
TACTAGTCACCTAGTTTTTGACCCGAATGACCCAATACCAAACTTGTCCTAGATTTTGTTGAGACCAGGTTTCATAAAGATTAGGCCAAAATTGTGACCTCTAGTGACTACAATAGGGTTTTCTATGATTTTACCTAGTGACCTAGTTTTTGACCTCAGATGACCAATCATTAAACTTGACATAGCTTTTATGGTGATGAGCATTGTGACTAAGTTTAATAAAGATTATATCAAAGTTGTGACCTTAAGTGACTACACAAGGGATCTATGAATTGACCTAATTTTTGATTGCATTACCAAATATCGAACTTGACCTAGATTTTGTTCAGATGATCATTTTGAACAAGTTTCATAAAGATTAGGCCAAAATTGTGACTTAAAGAGCGTACACAAGGATTTTCTGTGATTTGACCTAGTGACCAAGTTTTTGACCCTGAATGACTCAATATTGAACTTGACCTAGATGTTCTTGAGATGATCATAGTGACCAAGTTTTATAATGATAATGGGTGAAATTGTGACTTCTAGTGACTACAAAAGCAATTGTGGAGGTACAGAGAAATCACAAAAGCTCCTGTCACTTTGTGACAGGTGGGCTTAAAATGGAGTCAACTTGGTGGAATGTTTCCATGCCGGTTTCCGCATCCCGAAAAGGCCAAATTTAATACATTTACTCTGTATCGTTTGTATATTTTTTCTTATCTATATCACAATCAATCCGAGCTGGCTGCCCTAGCTCTTGTCTAAGACTCCTTGGTTCTTTAACATGTCCAGTGTTTACATGTTGCACCAATACACACGAGACTAACTCTTGGTTTGCAACCAGTTCTAACTTCATCACTAGTGGGGTGGTGAAGGTGAGAGACACTAAAAAGCTTTTCTCAAATTTCCATTGCCCCGGACGAGGGACCTCCGAATCGGTAGACCAGAACGTTCATCACTCGGCCACCGTGTACATCCATTTTATTGTACAATACCTGTTATTTGGATGGGAAAAAAAGAAGAAGAAATGATAGTAGTATATATATTTATTTCATTGACAGATTTAATTCACGATATATAAAACGTTGTAAGATTGCAACATCATTCAGCAGATTTTTTCTTAGATTTCTTCTTTTTCTTTTTTTTCTTCGTCGGTTCATCTAAAATAAATAATAAACAGGTGTAAAACGTCTTTGATTAAGCTCTGATTTTTGAAACTGGACCATTTAGGTATACTGAAATTAATGTGCCTTTCTGGTACATTTATACTGGGCCATTCTGGACTGTTGGCCTTTCTGATCTGATTACTTAAATGTTGGTCAACTGTATTTTAACTTAAAAAAACTACTAAGTGTCTACAGCATAAGACAACTTAAATACCCCCTTGAATATAGCCATACACTTAAGTGACAATATCATTAAAGGGGATTAAATCTATATTGCATTTTCCACCTTAATCATAGGCAACTTGACAAACCACTGATGTATGAGGATGGAAAATGATTAAAGGGAAGTAACTCTTGCACAGTGTTTATCTTTTTTGCAGAGTGTAACCAAGTTTGAGCAAGTAACTTTAAACCACAAGGGTAGTTTCACTAGTCAAACTATTTCACCAAACAAAAACATATTTGGTTATTTTCTTAAAAATAGATCTGGTTTTAGGTGCAATATCATGTTGTTCATTTGATTTTGTTTGACAGAGACAGTGGTTAGTGCATGGCCATTTGGCCTTTACCAGGGAATGACATTTTGGGCATTTAGCTCTGACATCAAAATGACCTCTCGATCTCTAGTCAAGAGCGTTATCCACTTGACCACAGTGCCACCTAACATACTTTAAGTGTATAGAGCTACTGACCAGTTCCTAAAAAGTCTTGGAATATTTTTCGTTTTTTCATATTATTCTGTTGTATATGTGTCCAATCATTGCGTCTCTTAGAGAAGTGGAATAAAGCCAGATTTCTGTGTACGTGGAAACCAAACCTATCCGAGCGAATCTTATCTTCTTGTTTACACAGACAGGTGGCGATCTCGGTCTTCTGTTTCAATGAAATACATTTCCACATTGACTCTAATGTTCTACTTCCGTTTCTGTCACAAGCTATGGTAACAAAATGGTCCTGAAATTAGATATGAGTATTTTTGTTAACTCCCAGCATGAAAACCACACTAAAAAGACTAAAATAAAGTCTTGTTTGTTTCCCCTTCATGATCTATCTCATTTATGATTTGGTAGGTAGGTTCATTCAGCTTTTTTATTAGGGGTGGGCCGATGCACCGAAATATCGATGCATTGCGATTCCGAGTGTCCCGATAGTATGGATCGATAGTAAAAGTCTCGATCCAATAACTATCGCCAATAGTTAGCTCAACAATCGATAGTTACGATAGTTCCCGTTTTATAAATAAAGTTTATTATTAATTAAAAACAACTTCCGTTTTCGTTAAAAACTAATTGTAAATAACCACACGTATCAAAACAGCCACAAATGGGCACAATGGACCAAAATAGCCTTAATTTTATAAATCTATTTCTGTCGAATTCATTTTAAATCATTTCCACAAATAGTAAATTTTTATGTTGTACAAAATGTGATATCTTACACAGTGCAAATTTGCATTTACAAGTTAATATCTGGTTTTCAAATCTTGGCAATAACTATTGCAATAGTATCGCAATAGTTTCCAGCAATACAATAGTATCGCAATAGTACTTTCAGCAATACCAATAGTATTGCAATAGTCAAAATTTGACTCAATAGTCACCCCTATTTTTTATACATGTAGCTGAAACTATGTCTTTCAGCTTTTTGATAGCAGGGACTTGAACTTTCAACTTTTTAACAGCTGAAGCATGGACTTTCAGCGGTCAAGTTTATTTTCTCTTTCAGTAGTGTGTTGTGTGCCTTGTCTAATCAATTAGATTTGTGCCATGTAATTGTTGACTGCGTTGTTTTTATGTTTTCTGTGCTCGGCTGTATAAGTTGAGTGCTACCTTCCCTGTTCAATTTTTTTTAAAAGTGCCACTGTTAGATTTTTGGTTGATAAGTAAACTGTTATACAACTTGTATTAATCATTCTCAACACTTCATGGCTGATGGTATCCATTGCTGTGAGAGGATTAACAATTGGAATTATCAGCACTGTAAGTGGACACACTATCACAAATGTATTCAAGAAACCAAGCAGTAACTGTAAGATATTTAATATTTGTGGGGAAATTTAATTTCGTGGATGAACTCAACCAGGAACTTTAACACCCAGTAAATATTTTTTTTAAAGATTTATGAAAATTTAGACCATGCTATTTTTCAGGAAATCCAAAATCCTTGAATATTCCGTCCCTATAAAATGGTCTTTTTCACCAAAACCACGAAATTTAAATCATTCATGCATAAATGATTGTTAAATGACGGATACCTGAGTACAACTAGACTTCCTGGAAATAATTCAACCGTATATCCTTACTTTTAATTTCTGAACTAAGTTGTTTTTAGTTTTCTCCTTCAACGATGAACTCTGAAATGCTGCATCGATCACATGACTACCACACGGGTCACATGACATGGAGAGTAATTCCACTGGTTCCAGGCTCTCCAAGCTAAGTACCATACACTGAACATCAGAGAACCGTAGCATGTGTTGAAGTAACAGGGAACCATGATAATTCACTTTCTTTAATTTTGGTTCATTCATCTGAAAGACAAATATGTATCAATGACTTGGAAGAAGAAAGTACAATGATTTAGTTAAATCCAAGATGGCCGTCCAAATATGCCAAGTATGGTTTTTAGCCTCACTGGTCAATAATATTTCTGTTAACTTATCTACTTCTACTTTGTACTGCCGACAATCGCTTTCCGATTATTATTGGCAGATGTCTGACAAGGGCAGACATAAAATCAATTAAGAGACAGAGGTGAGATACAAGGAATCCGGGTGCGATACCCTAGCTGGTTTCGAATAGATTCCTTGGTTCTTTAACGTGCCCTGTGTACAGCACCGCTAGACACGAGACTACCTCTGGGTTTTACAACCAGTTTGTCTCTCGTTTCAGAAATGACCAAGTGCCCCGGCCGAGATTCGAACCAGGGACCTCTCGATCAGTAGTCAAGTGCGTTACCACTCGACCACCGTGCCACCCTTATACCTAGACTACTCAGTCACAAAGTCCTGACACCAGGCCAACAAGCAGTTACCTTGAACTACCTATGCCAAGCCTGAATCAAGGGAAATCCACAAGTACCATTTTAATGACTTTGGTATTTTGCTGCCTGAGAATGAACCCGAGAGTCTAGCGTAAAAAGCTGACAAATAGAAACTGGCTGTTATTTTTTGTCTAGTTATTCAGATTTGTTTGTTGGACTGATATATTTTCAGCATCTACCAGTCCAAATGTCTTTGAAACTTTTGCAAGCCTGGTTACAGCATAGAAGAATAAGTCCACATACCTGCATAAACCTATCATATGGCATAAGACTTAACACCAAATGAACAAATTTAACTTGTCTGTCTTCTTCCTCACATTTCAATCCTTTCATTAGAGTCTGAAAAATAAGAATCACACATAGATTTAAAGAGAAATGCCATTTATGTATAGTAAACAATAGCCAAAATGTCAAAGTGTGCCTGTCAGGGGGGGGGGGGGGGTCATGGTGAATGAAAATTAAAAATCAAACTTTGCCTATTACTGAATTTTGGTAATTAAAGGGACATAATCAAAGATGGCCCAGACTGCTTGGGCTCGTAATCGAACTCTAAGACGATCAGATGAAAACTGTTGGAATTAAAGTACAGACAAATTACTAAGCACTGCTGCCTTACCACCCACCAGGGTGTTCACATAATATGTCTATTTTTCAACGGGCATATATAAAAATGTACATTACTGTCTGTGATGAAGAATCAAAGAAAGGATTTCAAACGCCATAAAAACATCACAGTAAATTTTGAGGGTATAAAATACATGTATATCTACAAATTTTGTCACCTGTATAAATTGTTGTTGTTCACATTCCAGTTTCTCACATGTTGCACAAATTGCTACCAACACACCAAAATACTGAGCTTCCATAACGTCACCCAGATGGTCACTTAATTCCAATAAACATTCTGAAAACTGCAATAATACAACAGATTAAAATCATATACTTTTGAAGGTCAATATTTTGCAAATTTGTTATTTAGAAGTATTTTGCGAGGTTAAATGTTCAAGTTTTCATACTTCAGAAATTTTACAGCCATCGTTTGTAACAAAAATTCAATATCTTTAACTTGGTACACATATCTACACATGATCAAAGCAATATCACAAGGACCACAATGAAAATTGGTTAGTCATTATAACCATAGTACCAAAAATTTGACCTGATCCTAACCTTGATCCATGAATATATTACAAGGTTCTTGTGTTGGATATATATAAATTTCCTCAAGCAAATTGTGAAATATCGATCCTTTAGATTTGTGATTGTATTAAACCTCGAGCATCTTCATCATTCTACCTGCTTATGTAAACAATACACCCGAAGTTATAAATATAGACACTATATCAGTCGTTAAATTATGCTAATATAAGGTGGAGGATCAAGCTAATTCTCTGTACTATATCTCAGTTTTCAGCTGAGATGTCTATTTTATAGTATTTAAGATGCTTCAGGAGATTGGGCTTCATAATTTATAAGATAATGGTAGCAGTAACTTACCAGCTCTTTATCCGGGCAATTCTTTATAAGCTTTTGTAGCACAAAATTAGCACTAGGATGAGTAGCAAACTGGATTATCTTCCCCTTGAAGAGTTTTTGAAAGAGTTCTCTAAACAATTTCTCCGAACTAAGGGAGACAATCAGCTCTATCAGAAAGGAACCAACACTGTCAACAGCTACTGGTGGTATGCTGGAAATAGAAAAGAAATAACTGGTAATGCTCAAATATACAATTTTGGTAAAAATTTAAAATGCAATTTCAAATCAGAAATGTATATCGAATTCCAAATTCATTGATTACAAAAAGTATTTAAGGTCCGTATTTTGGGATCAGCTTGGGATTAAATTCCATCCATACATGAAATGTAATGAAAATTTATCCCCATAAAAAATAGTGTTTTTATTTGACCCCTGAGAGGTAACTTTCAACCTAGAAAGGTCCAAAACAGCCACATTTGACCATAAATATTTTGATTAAAGGGTCAATTGTTCTTCAACTTTTGGATTTTGGAAATGAACTGGTAAAACCCCGTACAAATGGATCAATATGACCTGTGAGATTCAGCACCTACCCGTATTTAAGTGGATAGGTATACTATAACATTTTTTTACAGCAACTATTCAACTAAATACTCACTTTACATTATTAAGTTCAGCCGTGTTGTCAATTCTTGCAACTTTGATGAGTTTGTGAATGACCTTCTGACAAAGGTCAAGGTCAACTTTGTGTAACACTAGAAGTAAGGTCTGTAGGACTGGGCTTGCATTGCTATCAGTCAAATACACTGAAAGAAATCAATCAATAGACATAAGCAGGAGTCCTACTGAGGCATAATGCCAAATCCTGAAAACAAGTCACAAGTCTGTTTTTGGTGCCTTTAGCACACACTCCTACACCAAAACTAAATTCTAGCATAGTTAAAATTCAGCTTATTAAATTCAAATTACCATAACTTTGTCAATAGTTTAAATTTTTTCGTCACATTACTTCTATTTTCTGCAGGAAAGTTTTTTCTTTCACAAAGGAAAATTAAACAAACTAAGTCTAAAAAAGCCTTACTTCCAAAATTTTCTAGGGCAAAAATCCTTTTGTAAATCTTCTTCAGCAACTTCCGGAAATAATCAGGTACAGTGTAATTGTCAAATTTGACTTCCTTAGGCCGATTCACTTCTGAAAAATAATTTATTTTCAAATTTAAATGTTAACATATGCCTATCAAATGAACGAGATAATGTAACATACAGGGTAAGTGTTCAGATATGGTTAAAATATTCCTCTTTAAATTCTTCTTGAGTATTCAGAATAAAGCTGTGGTGTGAAATCTACATGAAAACCCACACAATTGTTGAGTATCATGTATTATAATGATTACACTTAAAAGCATGTAAACAAGGATTTAAAGAGCATACATGTCATGTATGTTATGGAAAATTGTTAAGTCGGTCAGTCCTGACAAATATTGATTAGGACTCACAGAAAATACTGTAGTTTCTTTATTAAAGAAAGAACATTCAGTTTAACAATATTTATATTAACTTGGACTGACAGATTTGCAACTCTAAATTTGCTAGTCTGCCATTGTTATGTTATGTTGAAGTTACCAGTTTTCAGCAATTCAGCCACTCTTGGACATTGAACTTGCATGTAATTAAATTGATTGCCATTACAATGAGAACACTATAAACATCATCTGAACTTTATTATTTTGCAGACAAAACATAATTCACCAGCATGCAAGTGTGTAAAACAAATCATACCTTCTCCATCTTCGTTTCTGTAATGTTTAGAGAAGTTTCTGACTGTTCTACTTTTCAATACTTTTTCTCCGACACAAGTTCCTCCCAGAAGCTGTAGTAACGCCCTCAGTATATGAGATACTTGAGTATGTTGAACACTAGCTTCAATATTACTTGTTAAATGTTCATATAATTGTAGAACCATTTTAAGTAAATTGTTTTCAACTGAATCATCTTCACGTTTTTCATCATCTTCATTTTCAAAATTATGATTAAGAATCTTTTTGCATATGAACTTCGGTACAACCATTAACACCTTTTGGAGTACATGACTTGAACACCTATCTTCGCAAATATTGCTCCAATTCTGAGCAAAAACTGTCAACAGATCATGTATATTGGTTGCAGATCCTTTTGTTACAAGTTTCTCTATTATTGGGCTGGTTTCTGACCTTTGACATACAACCAATGCTTCCTCACAAAGCTGTGAGAACACATTGTCAAGAAATTCCACTGGAAAATAAAAGAATTCAAAATGTCAGATATCAAAACAGCAATGCATGAATACAAATAAATAAAATTAATAAGGACATCTGATGGACAAGGTATATCAATTAATTTAGCAAGTTTTCGTCTGCCAAGTTGCAGAATGCCTTTGTTAATATTTACCACGATGCAAGTTTATGACCTCATCTTAATTAACACTCGAGAAATGAGATGTCACCGGAATTTGAACTCCCATGGAATTAGCCTTATTAGGGCCTCAGACCACAGGAATTTGACATTCTATCCACAAAATATCATAGCAGTCGATCGATTCAAAATCGCCATATATAGTTTTTGTACTGAAGGAACGCAACACACCCCCCCCCCCAAAATGGAATCCTGTAGCCTGTTAGCAAAAATAGAGATTTGGATTAGATTGACTGCTAGGATATTTTATGAATTGAATTTAAAATTCCTGTGCTCAGACAATATAATCTCAATATCAAGAATCACGCATGTTAATTAAATGTATATGACACTCTATATTAACGTATGTAAAAGGTGTAAATATGCTGCCGCTTAAACATATCGATAGGCCGATTAACAATGTTACTGCGTTAAGCGTAAAACGCACTAGTCAAATTCTACCCTGCTTTATGTAAGACCTCATAATTTTCGTATCTATTATCCGATTTTAAATATTTGAAGCTTGTAATGAAGCAGAGATATATGCCTGTCTATTAATACAACATTCATCACGATACCCTAGTTATTAAATCCACGGCGACGAGTAAGAATCCGTTCAGCGTAAAAGTAAGTTTAAAATATCCCATTTTTTACCAAATAAAAATTCAATCAACGGTCGAAAATCATCAAACATTAATCTAATTTTCGATCGATTTTGTTCATTAAAGCTTGTTTTAAAAGCTTATACTGTAAGGTTTTATAAAATGTAAAACTTATTTTTAAAGCATTTGCGAGTTGTCGACTGCCAACGAAATAAAACAGAACGGACGTATTCATAATAATGTTTGATGTAAACTACGCCGACCATTGATCATCTTTTGTGGCGATTTTTTCAAAGGCTAGCATCATGGTTCGTAATTCAATGCAACCAATACCTCTCAAAATGCATTTAATAGCAGGTTATATTGTAAATAATCGCCATTTTATAATTAACATTCGGCAATAAGTCCGCAAGTTCAATACAGCTACCAAAAAAAAATAGTCCCGGATCGTGACAAAAATCACTATTTTTGACTCCATTTTGTAAAGACAGAACCAATAGAAACCAGAAAAAAGTACAACCAGTACCTCAAAACGTATTTAATCTCACAATTTAAACAAGTTTCAATAAAAAATATGTTTTCAATTAGCGCATGGAAGGTGTGCAGGTGCCCGTTTCACACACGTTTCGACGTGATTCCGCCATTTTGAAAATTTATTTGCAATAATTAGTACATAAATGCACGAAGTTTAATCAACTCGTTGGCGGTCGACAACTCACAAATGCTTTATAAATAAGTTTTACATTTTATAAAACCTTAAAGTATTAGCTTTTAAAACAAGTTTTAATGAACAAAATCGATCGAAAATTAAATTCATATTTGATGATTTTCGACCGTTGGTTGTATTTTTATTTGGTAAAAAAAGAGGTATTTTAAACTTACTTTTACGCGGAACGGTTTCTTACTCGTCGCCGTGGATTTAATAATTAGGGCATCGTGATGAATGTTGTATTAAAAGACAAACATATATCTCTGCTTCATTACAAGCTTTAAATATTTAAAATCGGATAACAGATACGAAAATTATGAGGTCTTACATAAAGCAGGGTAGAATTTGACTAGTGCGTTGTACGCTTACCGCGGTAACATTGTTAATCGACCGATCGATATGTGAAGCGGCAGCATATTTACGTTAATATAGAGTGTCATATACATTTAATTAACATGCGTGCAAGAATACAAAGAGAAAAGGAATAGTGCTTTTTCATTTGCAGGCTCCAACAAACTAGTTTTAATACAGATATCTCCTTTATTTTCTGCTTGGTCCAGTGTTATTATTATGAATTAAACTGTGAGTCAAAAATTAAAAACAAACAGTAAATTTATTTATCTTTATCACCAGTCAATTCGAATTGAAACCATGCTCCCCAACCCTGGGGAATGATGGGGATTATAAGAATCAGGGTCAACTCGGCTGTGCACTCTTCGGCCGGAAACTAACTCGGCTGATAAAACTCGGCCGGAATTTCTTTTTCGGCAAGCTCTAACTCGGCCAGAACTGAATAATTCTGCTTTTTTGTAATAATAATCATGTTTTACTTGATGATTTTATTGACTATTATATTTAGTAAGCATGTCCAATTTTACCCATGAAAGACATGTGGGAGTTGTTCTGCAATTTTGTTTGTTTTGATTTATTTTTGATAAACTCAACGCTCACATAGAAGGGTAATAATACTTTGTGAATTTTTTTAAAAATTTATTTATGTGTTTTAATTGTATACTGTTGAGTGTAAGTTGTATATATTTAACAGAAAACTTTAATGTATACACGAAAAGACGCACATTTTATCTTCACTTTTTACAGAAAACATTAATGTGTACATGAAAAGACACACATTCGATCCTTTGATGCGGCCGAGTCTGACCATTTTAATTTTTAAACCCGACCAAAGAATACCACTTTTACCAGCATAGTTTGTATAACGGCCAAGTTGACCCTTTATCGTTTATAATTATATTGCTTTTTTTAACCTTCTGGTAAAATCCCAGCCACCTACAGGGCAATACAAATGGAAAATTGCCCCCTCCCCGAAATACCTCACAGGCTATATTTCCCTGCCATTTTGACGCGATAAAGGATCACTGCGATAAAGCCCCTCAAACGGCTCTGCGGAACATAGGAAAGGTAAAAAACATGGTGCTGTTCCCCTGCTATCTCTTGCCCTTCCCCTGTGTTGAAGGGGCCATGGTTTTAATTGATTGTCAAGTCATGACAGCTCAACGTAACCATAGATGTAGACTAGTCTAGTGCATTACCATTTGACACAGATGTTGAGTTATCATTTTCTGTCTGCAAAACGTCTTCAATCCTTTTGTAATAATTCACTGTTTCATCATTTTGAATCTTTTTTGGTTTCTTCTTGTTCTTCCAAGACTGCTCCATGATTCTGTTACCCGCAAATAAACTGTCAAATTATCTAATACCTCAGGGATCTAGTAAGAACATTGCGCACGTGGGTTTGTTTTCATTTTTTCACCGGAAGTAAACAAATTGGTGATAGCTTTCGTAAATAATTTCGAATTTTATTATTTCTGATGTGAAACATGTTAAAAACCATATATGAAAATCTTCAACATGAATTTTATTTAAAAACTCAAATTAAAATATCTTTTACTCTACATTTCTCACTTCGGTGTATTGCGAATATTTCGATCTAAAGCTAGGACATTGGTTAAATAATCGTGACATTCGGCATGATGAAACTTCTTGTTTACTGAAACGGCGTAAAAGAAAAGTTACTATGGCGTACAATTATTTAAGGATTGCTAACAGAGTCGAACGACTTCTGCAGACATCGGGTTGTAGAAGACTGACGCAAGCAGAGGTAAATATTTGACGCCGCATCTTCCAATGTCCCGGACTTTATGCTACTCGACCCCGTTGAATTCGCGTCTCGAGTATCTGCCTTATATTTTACGAGATCCAATTTCAGGATATCGACGCATTTGTGCTTACTGAGACATGTACAATTTGGATGAGGCTGAATTTAACTTTATTTCATCAGTCCATTTCCAAGACGTGTTGCATTCTTCAATTTCTTGTTCAATTTTCTGAAACTTACAAGTTACAACTTACATAACTACTTTTTTAGTTTTTATCAGTCAATCACCAAGTACTTAACTATTAATGATTTATTATAATGATAGCTGATCATGCATTTCCGATCGCATGTGTCAGTCATTCTGTAATTTTTTATGCTATTTCACTGCATGTAAACAAGATTATGACCTTACATAACATCATGGACATCGTAATTGTTTCACATTTACAGATAAGAAGGGAAGTTCATATACTGTCAAAAATAAAATGGAGAGGATTTCGGACGTTTCTTCGGGATTTACTTGTGATGGAAGAGAAGACTCTAGCCGAAGTTGGAAAGAAAGCCCCAAAATCAGAACGCATGAGATGTTTAAGAATGGAAGTTAAACGTATGTTCGTTCAGGATTTTTCTAAATGGATTTTTCAAATGGTTGTCCTGAGGCTGGGACTACCAAACTTATTATTTACGTATTGGCCAAAAGGATAGAAATTATCTAAGATGATAAAAACATAGATCTTTGAAATAATCAAATATATATTTTATAAGATTACCTCAGCTGTTGTTGGAGAAGTTGTATGTGTTACATGTAGTAACTGTAATACAATGTTCTCCTTGAAGTTAAATATAAACATTAATGTTAGAATGAAAAATGTGTGCAGAAGCTCACTAAACTATGATATATATCAGTCAACACCGAAACCAGAAACTTATAAATTTTGAGAAAAAAATAGAAACTAAACTTGGTCTGTAAGTGTAAAGAATTTATTTGTATTGATTGATACACTCGACTTATTGATAATACAGTCAACTCTCGTTATCTCGAATTTCACGGGACCGTGGAAATTACTTCGACATAACGAAAATTCGAGATAGAATTTTCGGCATCGAAGTTGCAAGTTTTCCAGTTTCTGTCATGTTACGCCGCCATATTGTTACGGTCGTAAGAACGACATATTCGTGAGAATTGCTTGTTGTGATATTTATGTACATGTATTCCTCCTCGAGAAAATGCATTTTATTTTAATTATTAATTTTACAAACAATTGTTCGAGATGACATGTTTATTGATGTTAGTACGTAACCCGAAGCTTTATGACATGTTTGCGCAAATTGTTGCAAACAAATATTTGTTCAACAATGGAAGACGCGAAAATTACAGGTAAATCAAAGATTTCAGACTGGCGAAGTGTGAAAAACATTCGACGCTAGACGAATACGATCAGACTTCCACCCGACTTCGAGGTGAACAATAGATTTAAAGTGCAAATTGGTTAATCGGGACCAAAAAATAATTCGACATAACGAAAAATTCGAGCCGAATTCGAGCCGAAACTTCTAGATGGGTCTCGAGATTTCATATAGACAAAGAAGGAGAAAAATCGGGACTTGAAAAAAACTTCGACATAACGGAAAATTCGATATAAGCGAGTTCGAGATAACGAGAGTTGACTGTAATTTAAATAAAATAAAAATGGTGAAATGTCTTATGACTCCAAGCAAATTTTTTAAGGTTGACAAATTAACAATTATTTGATAATCACCTTTTCTGTTAAATGTTCAATTTACAGGACCACCTGAGAACAAGGAACCAAATAAAGAGGCTGAGTATGGTAAAGATGCTAAATGTGGAAGTAGTGGTGGTGGTCCTTTCGGGTAAGTTTCATCTGTAGAAAGACTTAAAGAGCATGTATACATTATCATTATGGTCCTATAGTAGTGGTACATTATGATTAAACTTGGTGCCAATGGTGAGCTGAACTGATTTTATCTCAACTTAGGGATAATAAATGACTTCTTTATACAAAAATTCCTTAAGGTGTTAAATAAAACACTGATGCCAACATTGAATGTATTTGTAGCAACCCCAGCTGATTTTTAAACATGTCTTAATTCCAGATAAAACATGCCTGTTATGAAGAGCTCTTAATGAGTTTAACAGAACACTTTTTCTTTTTAAAATATCTTAATAAATAAAAAAGTTATGACCATTGGAATTTTGATAAAAAGCGCATAATTCTAGAATTTTGTCGCTCTATAGAATTAAGCAGAACGTGTCGCGTTCGCGGAACCGAGAAGTGAACTTCCTTCGTTGAAATAATACTAAAATGGTCATATCTTTTTATTTTTTAAGTTATCTTCATGAAATTTGGAATAGTTGCAGATCTAACCCAGCTGCAATGTATTCTTTATTTACAATCATAATATCTGTGTATAAGATACAGGAACAACACAACAAATGATGGCAATATACTATGAATACTTTATGATGAACTAATTTGATTTATATAAAATTAACCATATAAATAATAATAGAACGTTTCTTAAAACTTGGACGGCAATGATGCACTCATGCTTTCTATAACAGTATACATATACTGTTATTATAAATGATAATAAAAAATGGACAGGGGGGATAGATTGAGTGATGAGTTGAGTGACAGGCACATAAATGCGACTTTCTATTCATACAGCATCATGACAGTACCGCCTACATATATGGACAGCGACCAAAGAGAAAATCCCAAAGCCAGTGCTGACAGAATAATTGACCCAAGCGTCAAGCTAGTGCATTCAACGAATTATAACATGTTTCTCATACAACCTTCAAGGACCCGAATCTTCACATTTCTTGGTTTTCCAAGAATTATTTATGATAAACTCCACTTATTTCAACTTTTAGGTCATCGTTGGTTCCATGCTCTGTAGCCACAAAGCATGCATTCGGGCTGAGTGCTTAATTTTGGAAACTCTGTATTTTCCATTTCAAGTCGGTCAATTTAGACATTCTGATTATATTGGTCCACAACCTGTATATTTGATATTTGTAAAACTGTCAAGGAGACATCTAGAGTTACCTGACCCATTCAAAAATCGATTATAATTATATAAGGTGTGATTTGAGAAAATCATTGGATTGTATCTATGCTTAAAATGTCCAACAGAGTCTGAGCAATTTAAAAAAGGTTCTCTCAGGTACATGTTCACCCATTAGAATAGGCCTGAATGTTTCTCCCCCTCTCACCAGCAAGACTCAAGAGCCTAGATACAAGTGACATTTAAGCGCCCCATCTACCTCAAATTGAAGTTGAAACCACCAACCACCGATAACTATGCAAACTTATTTTAAAACAAGTACCTTGGTGACCGCTTGCTTAAGATACCGGTCTGTGGCACTTTGGGATCCATTGGAATTAAAGCTCCTAGTGTGTTACACTCTGTCAGATTGTTATTGAAGCTTGCTATGCTGCCCAATATAGCAATCATGAGCCCTCTCACACCAAACTAGAAATAATGCAATTAAGTTCTCTTTCCATGGACATGGTTCCTTCAAGCCAGTATGTATGCAATTTCACCATGATTGGGCTTCGAGTTATTGGACCTGCTGGCTACACACCTGTTGATGCTCCAATCGCACGCATAACTTTCCTTCTAAGACACCCTTGATCTTCCTCTTCTTGCTTTGCAAGTCTGTGGCACCCGATGTCAAGGAAGTTATGGCTCTTAACTTAAAGGTCACAGAGGCCTCAAACTTACAAAATCTGACTTTCTGACTGGTATCATAGCAGCGAATCATCCAATGGATCTGCTTATTGGACCCGAGTCGTGGTTTCTCTTTTACGTTATGGTACACGTAATAAATGATGCCCAGGTCACAATGTTCCTGATCAGTGGAGAATATTCGAAAGCACAACAATGCGAGGTGTTGTGACAAACCTTAAAATAACGAATGATGTTGCTGAACGGGGAGTGATTGATAAACAGTATATATCGTCTTGAAGTTCCAACATTAAGACATAACTTGTAAATACAACAAAAATATTCGTGAATTGGATTCAATTATTAAATAAATAATAATATCTTCCTTCTAGTTCTAGTGTTTATTGAGCTTCAAAGGATGAAATACTTTTCCATCACGACAACAAATAATAAGCATGATAATAATAGAAACAATAGCATGAAAAACAATCATCCAAAATGTTAACAAGTTATCAATAACCCTTCCCCCCCAAGTTGGAGGTATAATAGTCATGCATGATTTGAATGTGTGTGGAAAAGGATGACTGCTATCTGAAAGTATCATAGGATTAATTATTAGTTATCTCCCTCCCTAGGGACAAGTTTTTAAGGGTACATGAAAAACTTATTAGAAAGCAAACAAATAACATCGAGAAGCAATAAGCTAGTGTCCACACATAGCACAACAGTCTTAGCATTAGTCTGAAATGAAGCACACTTGAAGAAAACAAAAACACATGTTCAAGTGAGGCCAAAAGTCTATGAATCAAGTCATTTCTGATTGCAACCACGACCAGCTCGACGTGGTGGTAACAGTTCCTGTGAACCAGCAGTGTTGTGTGACTTGAGGCGGCTGAGTGCGCGTGGGACTTTAACCAAAGCACGTCCATCAGTTGAGGGGACAGGTTGCTGCATGGCAGGCTTATCCGGAAGCATCATGTCGCTCGACAGGTCTGCCGGTGGATCCATATCCAGGGATGGATGTACAGGAGGTTCCATGTCCAAACGTTGTGGTGGTGTCAATGGCTGCAGCGACACTGCAGGGGAGGGGCACACAGTCTCCATACTGGTTGGATTCGAGGTAGTCATGGGTACAGGAGGCTCAGGATTGGAGGGCAGGATTGCGGATTGTGATGGTACCGATTTAGCAGCCACAGGTGTAGGAACTACCGGTGAAGGCAGAGCAAAACTGTCCCTGATGGGCTTCCTCTGGAATGGGGTGAATTTGCGTAAGTGCTGGCGGTTGCGCAGAGTGACCCTGCCTGTTCCATCTACCCGTACCACATACTGGTGATACTGGCGAACCTCAACGATGGTGCCAGTACGTTCCCAACGTCGCGGGTGATTGCCAGTCAGGTTCTGAATGAACACGTGATCTCCTACCTGCAGTGGCGGTAACTGATGAGTGTGCTCGGTCCACTTTTCATGCTCCCTAGCATGTCGCTTCGCTAGTGCCATCTCGCGATGTGACAGTAACTCAGTCCATGTTTCATGTGGGTGATATCGACCCATCAGGATTGGGATGGCATCCCGAATGGGACGTCCGAACAAAATCAACGCAGGGGAAGCCTTTGTTTCTGGGTCCACTGAGTTCCTATATATTAACAGAGCCCGTTGAAACTTGTCCGTGTCAAGAGACCCTGTAGCTGTAGTGTTGTCTACCAGCATGCGCTTCACAGTCTTCACAGCGAGTTCTGCCCTACAATTGGCATGAGGGTTAGCAACA
Source organism: Spisula solida (assembly GCA_947247005.1). NCBI lineage: Eukaryota > Metazoa > Mollusca > Bivalvia > Venerida > Mactridae > Spisula > Spisula solida. The sequence continues at coordinate 43,680,799 of OX365949.1, forward strand.
GATGTAAGTCTGTGTTTGACTCCCCAGGTCTTTAGAAACTGTTGGGTTTGTCCGGCCGTGAATTGCGGACCGCCATCAGACGTCAGCTGCTCCGGAATCCCGAATGTCACAAATGTCTCGCGAAGACGTTTAACTAGCCCTTCTGCGCCTGACTCTGACCTATACACCATGGGCCAGTTGGAATATCTGTCCACGATCACAACATAGTCCTTGCTGTTATATGTGAAATAGTCTGCACAGATCATCTGGAATGGGTAGTCTGGGGGCATAATTTCAGATGGGGGTTGCATCGGGTTGGATTTGGCCATCTGGTGGCAGTGTAGACATTGGTCTCTTACTCGGGTGATGTCGACAGTGATGTCTGGCCAATACACAGAGTCAGCGGCTCTGGCTTGCATAGCGCTGACACCCTGGTGGGCTGCATGCAGGGCGTCAAGCACAGGCTTACGGAGCGCAGGTGGTATCACGATGCGTTGACCCAGTAGTACTACACCATCTACTACACACAGACTGGAGGTGAACCGGTGGAAGGGCCGCAACTCCGACGGCAAATCTCTGGAGTTTTCTGGGAACCCTGTCTGTAGTTGGGCGACAAGTTTGTGGAATGTGGGGTCTGACGCTGTAGACTCACGAACCATGTCCCATGTAACAACCTCAGATATCGAACTCAATGTACTGGATGCTGCCAAAACAGTCGCCATGTCATTAGCATCATCAACATCCTCTGTTTGCTGGTATAGGCAGGCAAACGAATCATGACCACACACTGCTGTGCCGGCGAGTGAATCAAGTTCCAGTGGGTCACCCGGCAAATGCAAACGTTCAGCATGCCCTGCAGGGTATCTAGAAGCAGCATCAGGTCCTAGGTTCTTCTTGCCAGGGACATGTACAACAGTGAATCTGTATCCGAGTGTCTTTTCCTTGAGATTAAGTAGTCTCCTGTTGGTGATCTCAGTCAGGGATCTGTCATTCAATATTTGAAGGAGCGGTTTATGATCTGTGGCTACAAGGAGGTCTGTGCAGCCAAGCACATAATACCGTGTCTGGTGGAGGGCATATACCACAGCGAGAGCCTCACCCTCTATTGGAGCGTACCTGCTTTCGGCAGGATGGGTGAACCTGCTACCGACGAGGCACAACTTCCAGCCATCAGGACAGCAAGCAGGAGTTCTAGCGGGGCACTGACAGTACTTCTGCATCAAGAGGAATCCAATGCCATCAACAGACCAGTCAGTGGCTAGACATGTCAGACGAGAGGGATCAAACAAACGAACACCGTCTCTCATTTCCTGTATGATGACCTCTTTGGACTGCTGGAATGCACTAGTGAGTTCCTCGGTCCAGTGGAACTGGGTGGAGGGTTTGAGGAGAGCTCGGAATGGCTTCATCTGTGTTGTCTTGGCAAAGGCATAGGCACCCTGGTTGATGAGCCCAAACCAAGCTCTGGCACCCGTGATGTCTGTCGGTACTGGGAAATCCCGTATGGCATCGAGAAACTTGGCACTTGGTCGAATATTGGTGGGGGTAATGGTCAGTCCCGCGAAATCCACAGTGTCTCGAGCAAATTGGAATTTCTTAGGATTCAATGTGATACCATTGCGAGCACATATGTCAAACCAATCGCAGGCCTGGAAGAATGCAGCCTCGATGGAGTCAGCCCACATACAGGTGTCATCGACACATTTGACCTTGTTGTCAAAATCAGAGATGATGGCATCAAACCTCTGGGTGTAAGCATCACCACTAGCCAGAAATCCTTGAGGGGCCACCTTGTACCTGTAACGTCCCCACGGTGTGATGAATGTCGTGAAATGGCGATCTTCCTCACGAATTGGCACAGAGTGGTATCCATTCCAGGCATCTGTCACCGTCTTCTTCGTGTTTTGCGGGACCCGGTCAGCCAGATGAAATGGGCTGGGGACGTGGTGCGTCTGGCGTACAGAGCAACGGTTGAGTGGTTGCAGGTCAACCGTACGTCTAGGAGTGCCGTCCGTCTTGCTAGTGACTACCATTCTGGAGCACCATGTCGTTGGTGTGTTTGGGCTAACCCGCTCGAGCACACCGATGCGAACATCTCTCTCAAGGTCTGCATGCACCTGTTCCTGCCAATGGATAGGGACTAGGGCTGGCTTGTGGATGGCTACGGGTGTGGCATTGGGATCCACATGCAGTTGAAGGGGTTCGCACGACATCAAGGGCAGCGGCTGATGCTCACACACATTAAACACAGAGGCACCATAGTAATCAAGCAACCAGTTCTCCACTTCTCTGACATTGTCCTCTGTAGCCCCCAAACCAGGCGGCAGTTCAGTGGGTCTAGGGGGTGGCTCCATTTGACGTCTCGGGCATGAGCATACATCATCACTGGGGTCTTTGGTGGAGGCGACATATTCTGAGGATGGATCAACATTGCAGTTGGGGAAGGTCTGGTGGATGACTCCGAGTGACACAAGGGCTTCTCTGCACAGAAAGGCTTTCTCTATGGTGTCTGACACATAACATAGCAATCTGGTTGATCTGGCGGGCGCGGCCAAATCGGTGGTTGCAACATCCAGTGCAACAGCACCGATCACACCGAGGTCCTCCTTGATGGCCCCACGCATCACAAGCTTCACCGGAATTAGGTCCTCCCCTGTCATACCAAGATTATGTACAGACCGTAGTGGCATTATCGAACTTTGGCAACCTGTGTCAGCCACCATTGACATAGTCACAGACTTCAGTTTGGAAATTTCAAGCTTTCTATTTCCTAACAATGAGTGGTCCTTATGAAGTGGTGTGACCTTCACTGTTATCACTGGGTGTGGTCTAGAGGGTCTAGGGATCCATTTTCCATCAAACACATGATGTTCCAGACGTGCTGCAGACGCTTGATGCAGAGATTGAATGGTCTGGGGTCTGATCTCTGCTGCTGTGCACAGCTGGTCAAAGACATAGCCACTGTCATTGCATCCGTTGTCTGTGGTTGAGCCAGTGGAAACTTGATTCTTCGGAGGCTGTCTACGACCCACACTTTTCTGACAGTTTTTTGATGATGAGTCACGGTGGCCCCATATACCACAACTAACACACTTTGTGCAAGATGATGTGAAATGTCCCTTTACCTCACACTTGTTACATGTTACTGTCCATGCTTCACAGGCCCTGGCACGTGCTTTACGATCATTCCTTTGGGCGTGTGCGGAACCACCACATGCCCAACATTTTGTCCCTGCTGGTGTGGGTGGTTTCTGTGGAGGACGCGCGACACCCACTGCACCCAGAGAATCTCCTACCGCACTCCTAGTCACTTTGCCCTGCTCCTTCTGCGCAATGAAAGACACAGTTTCATTAAGAGTACGATCAGTCTTTGGGTCACCCAACAGGTCTGACAGGATCTCTGGATCCGCAATACCCCTAATCAGATTGTCTTTGATGATCTCATCACTGTAGTCGAATACGTGATTACAATCTTGCTCCTTGCATGTTGACTTGTATTGACACAAGGCGGCCTGACCTCGAAGACCGGCAAGAAACGTGCGAATTCCCGTACCAGGAGACTGAGTCATTCGATTCAACTTCATGCGGTGGACGAGAGTGCTCTCTTCCTTAACGGCAAGTCTCTTGATGGCACTTAGGAGATCGTCTTCCCTCATATTCGCAACATCACCCTGAATGTCCCGCATTAGGTTTGTACGGAGGTCTGCGTCACAACAATAGAACAATGCTGTGGGGACCATAGCGTCTGTGATGGACATGCCCACTCTGTACATTTGCCACTGTCGTGTGAACGATGACCATTGGTCAGGGTCGCATCCTGTGCCAATCACTGGTGAGTCTAACTTCAGCTTTGGCGGAGCTTTTAGTACTTGTGCTGGATGGGCGGTCCGATCGTGGATCTGCAGGGTTGCAGTGAGCGCAGCTGCAAATTCTGCTGCCAGGTCCTGCGATTTCCAGTCGCAACCGTCCACTGGGCACTCTAGCGTAGGCATGCTGGTTAGTATTGGTTAGCAGTCATAAATAAATAATAATATCTTCCTTCTAGTTCTAGTGTTTATTGAGCTTCAAAGGATGACTGCTATCTGAAAGTATCATAGGATTAATTATTAGTTAATTATTTATCTCAGTTACTAGTAATTATTTATGCTCAAAGAATGCACATTGATCCTGGGGACAAACATTCAGCTTTCACAAAAAATTGAAAATTCTACCGGCGACTTATGAAAGGGAATGTACAGTATTGACAAAAATCTCGACTTTTTAGCCAACCCTACGACTTATGGCCGATTATTTACGGTACATGTATATAGTTAATTTTGTTTAATTATAGAGTCATGTAAAATCACATTAGTATATTATATAGTGTTTTAAAACATAGCAGTTCTCAATTTCGGCCCTTAAAGTTTGTAAATTGAGAATATTCGATAATTTCAAATTTTCTCTAATTTTCAGAAAAACACCCCTTTTTGCTATGAAATGAACAGGTCCAGTATATAATTTGGATCCTTATATTATAAAATATGGACATAAATGGGTTCAAACAACGACAAATCATTAATCTTACACAAATACAACAAAAGAATGTTGGTGGCATTGGCTATTAAAGAAACCTTTTCGGAGTAAAAAGGCCTACATGCCGTCTTTGGGTCAAATTTCAACTCGGTAGTGGGGGGTCAAGACATTTTTGGATTGAGCTGAAATTTGGTCTGGGAATGTTGTTTATACTAGAGAACAGTTGGTTTAATTATCTAGGTGATCAGAGAAAAAGTTAAAAAAATGAAACACCCTACCCTATAAGTAATCACAGTGTATAAACAATAAGTTGAGCCAACTTCTGGATATCACAATAAGTCATTCACATTGAATTGTATATAGTCTACCAGTACAGAATACAGTGACCGGAAATCACATACTTCTGCTCACAAAAAGTCAAACAAGTTTATTTCTTTCGTATCCTAATATGTGACTAAGTCATACAGGGTTTATACACCTTGGTAATAACAAATGTATATTACAATATATACATGAATGTACATTAGTCTCTCACTAGGCAATGGGTGATGCTTTCACTTAATCTTGAAATAGATTAGTGAATATTTTCTGAAAATGTTCTCAATACTCGGTGCTTTCTTAACCTTCCACATGCGTCCAGAATTTATACAGTCAGGCACAAAGCCTGCAGATATCTGCATGAATGGTTTCTCAACAGTTTGTTTATCTTCTCTCAGTGGCCATTTGTAATGGCCAGGTTTATTGGTAGGTGCCATGAACTTTACAACAAAATGGTCAGCACTTTTGAACTCAATTACACCACCAGGATACCAAGCATCCTGGTAAGCTATTTTTCCTGTTTTCTTTTCAGACGGCTATCCCGGAGCAAATGGAGGTTTTTCTTGGCAGTTTCATCTTGTTTGTTGACATTTCTTAGTGAATAATGTCCGATTCTATTTTCAAGTTCATTTAGTATTGTTTTTCTTTCTTCAATTTTGTTTTGAAGTTTTAAACTGTGCTTCTGCAGTTTCTGATGTACATACAATGATAAATTCTGTAATTTAGTATCATTTTCACACACAGAGACACTGATGGTTTCAATTTGTGTAATAGTTTTTTCTAAGTTAATCTCATCAGGTGATTTGTTGCAAATTTAAATTCCCGGTTTAATAAGTCTTTTAGGTTTTTCACACCTGAACCTTTTTTCTTACTTGCTAATGCTTTTTTCTGGTCAATTGTTCGTAATATTTTTTCGTTGAGATATTTTGCTGATTTTCCAGAGAATGCCGGGTTAAGTTGGGTAATAAATGAGTACAAGTCATTGGAATTCTTTCCGTTTTTTTTCAACAAATGTTTTTAATTCAAGGACAAGTCCAGTTTTCAGAGAATTTGAAGAATTTAAAATCACAACCTTGTACTCAAATCTGTAGTGGAAAGACCATATTCCTGACAGAATGGACCAGGGTTGTCATCCATTTTTTAGTGTCTGGAAAAAAATATTAGTTAAGAATTATTTACATAATTATTACTTGAAATACAGTAATGCTAGGTGAAAGTTGAAAATGAAAGAAAATCACCAATCTACAAAGCCCAAGAGCCCGGTATGCAAGCTATCTGAGTAGTGTACGTACCATCGGTAGCGATAAATATGCAGTCTCAACTTAATAATATGTTCAGATTGTATTAAAATTACATAAATATTTACACATAAACAATAGTTTAGACCATTAATCACGAACATAAAACGGATAAATTTTGCGGTCGTTCGATGAACAGGTGCCCGCTCAGATATCGTCTAAAATGATATTTAAATACACTAATCGGCCTAAATACAAACATTCTAATACTCACCATAGTATTTTGTATCAAATTCAATCAGGTTTCGTACTTTTCTATCGTTATATTGCACGAATTACTTGGTTTAAAATTTAATAGTTTACGATGCGATACGGTAAACAGTAATGGCGGCTTATCGTTCATCGAGGTCAGCGCGTGACCCGGTCATGACCCGCTCATTTGAATAAATTACTAAATTCATTCACAGTGCGGAACGGTTAAACTTATTTCCGAAAAATGATTTACACATCAAATTAAAGCTTAGAATATGAACTTTAGGATTATGAATGGTGCGGCTTTCGGAAATTATTTGCGCGTGCATAAAATTGGTTTTACTTTGGGGGACTATATCTTGGGTTCGGACGGAGCTAGAAATTTGCCTCAAATTCATGAATGAACCACGTGATGTTTACTAAATGTTCTCGTACACATTATTAATAATCAACATACGTAAGTAACCCCTAGAGACAAAAGAAGACAGTAGGGGTCATGCGGCGAGATCATAAAACTTGATTATCCGCGCACACGTCTGGAAGTAGTAACATATGGTGTTAATTGGGTCATAAATCGATGTTAGTTGAATATGAACAAAAAGAAAACATGCAGATTGTGCAGAATTTTATAAGCTTTTAAACTAGCTATAATATAGAAACATCGGACAATTGAAAACAAATTGACACGTAAAATGCCCCAGGTAGTACCAATTTTCTGCAAATTTCTCGATAATCTGTTGGCTTATCAGCAGTCAGCTGGGGTTGCTAGTATTTGGTCACCATTTTGACATAACATTAAAATGTTTCAACAAGTTTAGAATTTTTTAGGGTCATTTGTGACCCATACTTTCAGAATTTGGGGGTCATTTAGAAGATCATTCAGATACAATTATTTGACCCATATTCAAACTTGACCTAGTTATCACTTTGACAAACATGCTGACTGAGTTTTGAGCTCACCTGAGCAAGAAGTGCTCAAGGTGAGCTATTGTGATCACTCACAGTCCGTACGTCCGTCCGTACGTCCACACTTGCAAATGACATCTCCTCTGAAACCGTTTGACCAATATTGATGAAATTTTGCCTGGATGTTACTGACATAGGGGGATTTAAAAATTGCTCAAATAAAGTTTATCCATTTAGAATTCTGATTGCCGTGGCAACCAGGTAACAAAACCTTTAAAAATCTTCTAAGAAACCACAAGGCATAGAGCTTAGATATTTAGCATGAAGCATTGCTTGTGGACCTTTACCAAGATTGCTCAAATCATGACCACCGGTTCAATATTGGCCCTGTCTGGGCGTCCCTTAATTTTGTGTAAGAGATACATAGAAAAAACTTTAAAAAAATCTTCTTCTCTGGAACCACAAGGCATAGAGCTTAGATATTTAGCATGTAGCATTGTCTAGTGGACCTCTACCAAGATTGCTCAAATTTTGACCCCCGGGTCAAGGTCAATATTGGCCCCACCCAAGACATCTCATAATTTTATATAAGAAATATGTAGAAAAACTTTAAAAAATCTTCTTCTCTGGAACCACATGACATAGAGCTTAGATATTTTGCTAGTAGCATTGTCTGGTGGACCTTTACCGAGATTGCATGACCCCTGGGTCAATATTGGCCTCACCCCGTGCCTCCCTTAATTTTACATAAGAGATATATAGAATTTTTTTTAAAAGACTTCTTCTCTTGAACCGCTTGATGGATCTTCATAAAATTTGGTCTGTAGCATCATAATAAGGTCCTTTCTCAAATTTAGGGCACTTGTCTTCTTTAAGAGGCTACAGTTTCATATATAAAAATATCATGAGCAAGGTGATTCAGGTGAGCGATTCAAGGCCATCATGGTCCTCTTGTTTCGAAAATCAAGCTGGAGATGAAGTCCAGTGGATAGTGACTAATAGTGTGCTGGGTCTATAACCGAGTGGATCCTGGTACAAGTAGTGGTCACAGCACGTCATAGCCTTCCGTGAAAATTTGGCTATGTCAGTTATCCTCCACGTATGAAGTTGCTGATTCATTATGGAAAAGTTATTACTGCCTTTGGTAATGAAACAATAAAAAAACTGGTTAGGTGAAATGGCAAAACAAAAGTCTATATATAACTGAAAAATATATTGAATTTAAACCTGAATAAACTAACAAACAGAGAAAAATAGGGAAAGATGCAGGTCTGTTGTTCCCCTTGGATCTGTTGATGTTCTGCCTTATATGTTGGTGATAGCTTTAAATATCTTCCTACTTTTTCAGCGGCAAAACACCCCAAGATCTGAAGCCAGTACATCTTATTGCTGGGACTGCTTTTATGATTTTTGGCCTATACATGGCATATCAAAGTCGGTTTAGAGAAATCACCTGGCTAGAGTTTGTGGACAAATATTTAACTACTGGAAATGTAAGTTTGTTTCTGTACATAAATTTGTTTTTTATATATGCCATTTTTAACGTGGATTATTTCTTAAACTGGTTGTTAAATTAGTCAATTCCGTTCAGTTTAAACGGAAGTGTACAAGTTGTCAAAATTGGTCAAGACTAAATTCAAACTGAAGCTACTATTTTCAAAAGCTGAATCTATACCCAGTATATACAATGGCTGTATAAGTGAACCATGACATATACTACTCAAACATTGCTAAGGGCCAAGCAATCGATTTTGATGTCCGCCTCACGTTAAATGTACGAAACCGATGAAGAAAACGTTGTGCAATTAATAAAATATCATCTTATCTGCTGCTAAATTTCGAAAATTGATGTCTTACATTTGATATGCATTGTCAAAATGATGTCGTTTTCCAGGTAACTGATAAGCCCTACTAGCGGGAACCAAAGTGGCTAGATTATAATGGAAATTTATATCCCGTTTTTATCACCATATCGTGTGAGACCAAAAATGCCACGAAAATGACCTCATTCTGTTACTACAGTGGCTTAAATGCATGGGTGAAAGTTTTCCGTTTTATGACGGATTTCCGTATTTTAGACATGTTCCAAGACCGTTTTTCCAAATCGCGTAAATCCGTCGTAAAAATTTGAGGGGGGGGTGCCGACTTTTGCTAGCGCGACCGCGGAATTCGTGATTGTTTTAGACCGTATTGATATTTCAGTGCACAAATGAAACGACCGTTCTGATTGGCCGATGAAGTTACCTCTACATGTATCCTTGTAATTCATTGAACCAATCACGGCACTCGATCTATCCGCTATTCGGGTATTCAGACATTTGTCATCAAATCGAAAGTTGAATTTCATATTTTTCAAACGCAATTAAGCGCGTGAGAGAAGTATGTCAGGAACAATTGGCGATCGGGAAACGGTTGAAATACATTGGCGAATCGGATACGAGCGTGACAAAGCTTTGAATGGTTGAATTAAAAAGAAATTAGGTACAGTCCAGCGCCGTTCTTTCCGTCAAAAACTCTGGAAATTGTAATATTTTGTTGCTGCAAATAAGTTTAATAAAAGCCTTTTGACAATATAAATGGGACTTTTAGTCTACACAGTATTGTATGTGTGTGTGTGTGGTGTTGGTGAACACACAGTGTTATTTGTAGCAGTTACAAGCTTGATAATAAATGGTCAGTCAGTACCTGAGTACTGGATCTATAGAGGTACTCACAGACATTTTATACTTCCATGTCATGATGATTCAAAGAAGCCAATTCATTTCATGCCAATATGGGGAATAACGTGCCAAAAAATATCCTCTTTAGATTCCTGGGCTATTGAGAAAATTTGTATTTTGTCAACATGATTCAGAAGGCCTACTTGCTGAACAGGCACCTTCTTCTTCCAGCTCCAGTTAAGTACAGGTCCCACTCTTGGGCAATATTGTACTTTATATTAACAAGATCGTGTGAGCGACGCACAAGTATTTACAGTGAAGAGTTAAAAAGGTTAAAGACGGCAGGACACAACACAATTCAGAAATTAAATAAAAACATGATTTTCTTTCTTACTAAGTTGTATTGAATAAGGATTAGTATAAACAATTATTATTTCACAAGTGTCCAGTGTGTTTATGTAATCCTTAAATGGGCCTGATATATCCTGAATGTTTTGAAAGTAAACTGACCAAAAGAGTGACTACATACACTGTTTCTCCTATAGTAGATCTAATATTATTATGCCCCCAATCTTTGATGAGGCCATGAGGGGGTATATTTAATAATGGAAGAACGCTTTGCCCTAGGATGTGCAAACTTTACATGGAGGTTGTTTATCAACAGTAGACGGACCCTATCGATTTTGACGTCAGTAGGTCAAGGTCACTGTGACCTTTACCATTTCTGACTATTCAAATGGTTTCCGTTCAATAACCCAAGGACGCTTTGCCCTAGGATCTTTAAACTTTACATTGAGGTTAGTCATCAACAGTAGATGGCCCCTATTGATTTTGAGGTTAGTAGGTCAAAGGTCTAGGTCACTGACCTTTACTATTTCTGACAATTGGGCTGCCATGGGTCATACATGTTTTACACTGCCTCCTCGATAGCCTTGTGGTTGAGCGTTCGCTTCGAGTGCGGGAGGTCTCGGGTTCGATCCCTGGCCGCGTCATACCAAAGACGAAATAAAAATGGTACCAGAAATTCCCTTGCTAGACGCTCAGTATAAAAGGGAAACTGGCTTCTCTTCTCTCATACCCTTGTGGCGATGGATAACATCAGGAATGAGGTGTCGAGAGTGATTAATATTAGTTGGAAAAACTTGTTTCACGATCGACCTTAAATAAAATTAGTATAAACTAAACATGTTTTACAAACATCTCTTGTTTACTTTTAAGTTTTAATTGAAAATTGTGATTTACCTGAAGCAGAGTCATTGTCTTGCTTGCAAAAATATATAAGCACAATTTTAACCAAATATAGCCCCTAGTGATACAGTACTTACTTAATTAATCTACAACAAAAACTTGTTATTTTAGTTCATTATCAGATTCTGTAACACAAATGATGATTGATCAGATTCTTGTGAATCCACTTATTCACAGTTCTTCTATTCTATAGTCTTTTTTATAGTTGCTAAACATGAAACTTATTTACAGTAAACAAAATATTACAATTCAATCTACTAAAGGAATGTGTTGAAAGTTTTTTGTGTAGATATTTATATCCATACATAGTCCATACATCAGATGAAAATGTTCACACATACAGATATTTTACATGACAGTAGGTCGGTTTTTGGCAACCTCATGGTGCTGGAGTTAAGCTGTTAATTGGCAATCAAAATCACTAATTCTCAGAAGCTTCTAGGGGTGGGGGGGGTTGCCCCTCTAGACCCCTACCCCTGCTTTCATACTTTACTGGATGAAACTTGTTCACCATTGTGACCCCAACCTCTACACAAGAATAGGCAACCATCAAGCACTTTTGTCCAAATTATCTGCACTTCTCGACAAGGTACAACCTTAAATCCATTGACTATTACTTTTATACAGACACTTGTTCACTATTATAACTCCAACCTCTACTCAGTAGAAGTCCAATAATAATTCAAAGGTATTAACTTGAAAGTGAAAACAAAATCACCAAGTGAACAAGCTTTTTTATAACAGCAAGTCAGAAGTGCCAGAATTTGCTTTCAAAAGTACTTCAAAATGCTGTTTTCGAGGAGCTTCCGGGGGCCTCCGGCCCCCTGGACCCCTAGCCAGGGTTTTGCCCTGGACCCACCGGGGGTCCTGCGGCCCCCTGGCCCCCAGCTTATTTTTCAGTATTTTCATATTTCTCAACTTTCACCCATGTAAATGTAGCACGACCATTTCAATGGGGTTGGGCTTATCAGCACTTAGACATTAAATTTTGAAGTAATCTTTATTGGTTTACAATATTGCAAATGTAGCATTATGTGTCTGAAAATTATACCAGTCAACCTTATATAATTTGCAAAATATTCAAATGGAAAATATCTTGGCCCTTATCAAATTTTGAGTAGTATATGTGCCTGTCATGATTCTTCTATTTATATACTTGTGCAAGTCAATATATCATCTATACTTGTCTTCTGATTTATCAAAATCGTCAATATGCCTCTGATTGATACTGTGACAGCTCATATGACGCTTGTAGAGATAATAGTGCTTTGCGTTAGTATTTATATTGACTTGAATTGTAAGGCTACAAACCAAGATATTTTGATGGCAGCAGCACAAAAATGCTGTATCTTATATTTTTCTTCCTATTCTCTCTCTATACTATGTGTTAACTAGATTTTGTTGAACAATTAATTATGTGGTTGAGGTTCCATTTGTTAACCATTAGTTTATGACCATATCGAAAATGGGTAAACTACTATGACTCTGTATCTTATTATGACTATGTATCATTATATTTTGATTCTATCATACCCTATGTTGTAAATCCAATATATATTTAGATTTTTTCTGGCCTGTCGTCTTCTTGACCATTAGTCATTTAGTGGTGAGAACAGCCTATTTCACTTACAGGTATATGCCCGAACACTGTTAAATTTTATCCAATTCGTACAAAATTAAACATTGAACATTTTATCTCATCGACCCATACAATTTATATTCAATGCATGCGACAGGTTGAAAAAATCTACTTATAATATTGTTATGTTTTGTTGTTATTTCTCTGACTGTAAAAAATTGTTTATGTCATACTATTTCTGTACACATGTTTTTTGCCATAGAGACTCACAGGGAAGACTGTGTTGCCTCTTAAAATAAAGTCGTTATTATTATTATTATCGCTTATGTATGCCGTAATGTAAAATTCAATTTTTCAGGTATATCGCATAGATGTCATTGACAGGAGTTGGGTTAAAATTAATCTTAAGGTAATTTTTACCAACTTATTTTATGCCTTTAAATAAAATAATAAGATTAATCATCAAAACAAAGTCAGTTTTTACAGTAAAGCCTGTGTCATATCAGCTACACGATTATTTGGTCGCACACTTTATTAGTCCCCTACCGTTTTTTTTACCAGAGGGGACTATAGATTTGCCATCCGTCAGTTTGCCGTCAGTCCGTCCGTCAAAAAATCTGGATCCTGACATAACTAAAACAGTTTCCAAGCTAGGTTTATGAAACTTGGTATGTGGATAGGGGACACTAAGGGGATAATGCACGTCTAAAAAGATTTTGATTCTAACAAAAATTGTGGTTGCTATGGTGACAGAAAGAATGAAAATGGCTTCAAACCGGTAGGGGACTTCTGTATTGCTTGCAATTCTTAATGACTAGGTAGTCTCAGGAAATAAAATTAAAATAAAATTCAGACTGCAGTCAAAATCACAGACATCCAGTCTAGTGCATATTGTCAGGAATTTTTGGTCAGATGCTTTTTGCCAGAATTATGGCTTCTTGTGTCAAGAACACTTCCAGTTTACTTTTGATAATTGGTTTCAGCTCCAGGATGGTGATAGCAGAACGCCGTGGTTCACTGTGGGATCTGTCGATCAGTTAGAAAAGAATCTGGAACAAATACAAACAGATATGGAAATTAGCAGAAATAATTTTGTTCAAGTTTATTATAAGTCAGATATTACAAAGTAAGTTTATTGTTAGGTCTGCATATCATTGTTAGGGAGGTTGCAAACTAAATGTGTACGTCTACATGAATAGTACTTTTTGGTATTTTGTCATCCTGGTGTTTGTAGTTTCTGCAAGTAATGAACTTTTGACCGTCAGTGTATGCACAGTAAACACAAGCTGTGGCCTGCATGTGCTTATTTGGTTTATTATAAATTTTACTGTATAAACACTCATTATAGATTCATGAAGAAATTGTGCTCCAACTGTCAGATGATTTTACATGGCACTCATATGTGTTTCCAAAGCAAGTTAAGTTGCAACCTGTATGTATACATGTACGGTTCGCTTCACATACAGTCACTCTTACATTTTCCTTTTGCAACCTCCCTATTAATGAATAAGACTGAATAAGACTATCTTGTAGCATATAAGAATTAATAACTGTAAACCTAGAAATTACTTAGTGCAATTTAATTTCGCTAAAAATAATAATATAGACATTGTGGGAAACCTTAAAACACAAAAATTTGTAGTCGTGAATATGCTGACGATCAGCACTACGCGAAAGTTAGTATTCACCAAAGTAAATTGGTTTACAGTATATGTTTGTTAGTGTGTTATTTCAAAATTCTTTAATGTTAATCAATAATTGATTGGCTAAAAAGTATCGTCGATACATCAATATCGCTTCTATCAATGATAGGATGGGTGATATACACTACCTTCCAAGTTCTTCACACTCCTCCAATATACCTGAATCAACAAAAATCTGTGTAAGATTTATAATTTTCTTCCAGTTAAATGATTATAATTTTTATGTAGCGTCAATCAAATAAAACAAAATTTAATGATAAAAAGCAATGATGTACAAAGATCTTGACTGAAAACCATTAGGAAAAATCCTGAATGTAATTGTAAAACATACTTGTTTGTCAATTTAAGTTAATCATATATTTGAGGAATGTGAAGGGACTTTAGATGTGCAGTTCGCACTGTATGATCTACTAAAGTTGATATAGAGGATCTATCAAGAGTTGTCAGTTGATATAATCTTACATTAAACGAGTTCTGGAAATTTTATTTAGCAAGCCTCTGGTATCAGTTGGCAACGAGTGTTAGATTCTTTTTATCAAATGGCGCTAATAACACGAAAATACACTTATGTCTGTTGGAAGACGAAGCCGGTTATATAAATGACACCAAAAATAACATCATTTTTGTGATATAATGACGTCATTTAGGAGATATAGTGAGGTCATAAAAAGTTACGAAGTATAAGAATATACATAAATACTCCTTATACTGACCTGGATACTAGAAAAGTCATGTGATAAAATAGTATATTACATTATCTTACAGGGAAGTTGTATCTGGCCTTCTGAGAGTAGGCGTGTCCTTGGGAATATTGTTTCTGATCTTATCTCGATTTTCTATGGTAAGTTCATCTACAATTAGTCGCAAAAGAATCTGGGATTAAAACAAATAAACAAAAAGTTTATATTCACCCAAAGAATACGGTGTATGATCTTTGATTCACCGAAGTGTATGTTTATCTTATATTTTAAGACTTAACAATAACATACCAATAAATGCAACACCGCCCAAGTATAGTCAACAGCGTATGTACTTGGAAAATAAAATTAACACCAATGTTTAAATCGTCAAAACAATGAAAAATCCTTTATTTATTGATATTTCTGCATGAAATTTTGTGTACATGCTGTTGACTACCGCAAGAGTTTATTAATAAAAGTTTTTTCTTCAATATCTAAGACAGGGGTTCATTAAGTCATGAAAAACCAAAAACGTAAATGTATGAGAAAATGACTATTATGTTATAAATATTGACTTGAGAAATAAGCCCTTAGTGACGCCCTTCATTTCAACCCCTAGTAGACATAGTTACCATTGATGTAGTTATCATTCACAATTACCTTTCTTTATGGATAAATTTTGTACGAAATCAAAGTCTGCAGTGTGTCATTCATTGCAGGGTGAGTATAATAGGCTTGCTTGAAATATCCATATTTGGGGATATGGATGGTTCATTCTATGTCTGACTCTTGTGTGGATGGCTAGGCACGGTTGTTGTTTCTGTGTGGCTTTGGATTGTCTGCGCTACAGTATTTATTGATATATTTTGTGTTTCAGGGTCCTGGTGCTGGTGGTGGATCGGGTAGAAGTGGAGGTATATTTGGTTTTGTTAAATCCACAGCTAAAATCGTCAAAGAAGATACTGGTGTTAAATTCAGGTAGAATGTTTGAATCAGGTTCTTTAAAAAAGTGGTCCTACAAAATCGGAATAATCCGGAAATCCGGAACAAGGTACCCAATGCCTTTAACCCAGAATCGGCTTTCCATCAGCTCCTTAAGTCCAAGTATGGTGTATTTAAATCACTAAGGGTGTTATGGTCAGTATTGTGTTACTTGAGAGGTTATGGCTTGTATTATGTAAAAAGTGCTTAAATCAGCCTTTAGATTATAGATACCCATGCAGTTTTCTCTTCTTAAACATTTTAGCCATTCTTGTCGATCTCCTTAAGCACAAATCCTAGCATCACCCCTGTGCCTTTAAACATTTCTGGGGAAGGACCTGCTTATCTCTTGCCTACTATACTGGTCCCTGCCTTACATTGAAAGGAAAGGCATTGGGAAGCAAATATACTTTGTTAGTCAGAAGTCACTAACAATAGGGAATAAATGCTTCAAATTGAAAAAAAATCATTACTTCCCCTTTCAGGAAATAATCGGAATTATGTCTCCCACATATAGTGGGGGCCTCACCACTCTATTTTGTGCTGGATGTCTGGAGGAATCTCTGTCAGATTTATGAATGTTACAATGTTTGTCTGTGCTTACTCTCCTTAGCCACTGGTTTAATTTCAATGAAAATTCACATGAATACTTGGTACCAAGCCTAGTTGTACACATTGTCAGAATTCTTTGTTTGTTGAGTATTGCCACAGTTAAGGTTCTTTGTGGGAAACATTCGTTTTTGTGTAAAGAAACTTTTTAGTTCTGTCATTTATTATACACCCATTGAAAATGTGATTGTACATATTATGTGAACACCCTTGGCAGCCACGGCGTCCCGTTATTTGTCTGTACTCTAATTCGAACAGTTTTTAACCAATCGTCTTCAAACTTTATGACAATGTTTATAGACTTAATATCTAGGCCATGTTCGATTATAGGCCCAATACCCAATCAGCCCATGCCTTATTGTATTATGGAAAAAGTGTGACTATGTTTATTGGCATAATATCTAGCCCAAGTTTGATTATAAGCATAATAGACAATGGGTGTATAATAAATGAAAGAACTATAAAGTTTTTTTACACAAAAACGTACCAAGGGCCTTCTTGGATTATGGCTCTTGAGTTACCAAAATAAGAGATTTTCTTTCATAATATTTTGTGACATTTTTGCTCTTGTTTACTCTATATATACCGGTCATTTATATATCAGGGATGTAGCTGGATGTGAAGAAGCCAAAATAGAAATTATGGAATTTGTAAATTTCTTGAAACATCCTGGACAATATGAAGACCTTGGTGCAAAAATCCCTAAGGGAGCTCTTCTGACAGGGCCACCTGGTACAGGAAAGACATTGCTTGCCAAGGCAACAGCTGGTGAGGCTGGCGTCCCTTTTATAACTGTATCGGGATCAGAGTTTTTAGAAATGTTTGTTGGAGTTGGTGCATCCAGGGTACGTTTATTTGTATTACTTTATTATATATATTTGTATACTCATCTATAATACCCAGTAATCCTGTTTCGATTCCCGCTCCCAGCAGATGTCCATTGCCTAAGCAAAATGTTACTGAGTGCCTTTATTCAGTTACCTCCCGTTCAATCAAATGTAGAAGGCGTGGATTACCTCCAAAAGATAGCGCTACGTAGAGCTCGCCTATGTTAACAGTGTTCAGGTCATGTCCTTCCATAAAAATTTGACAATATTAATTTTCGTCCATATTTGGAGGATGTGCTAGTTCCTTGTGGAAGGGCAAGTAGGTTCCGCTTAAAATACTGTCCAGGAAGACTGGTTAGGTAAATCAGCCACCATATACAACTGAAAAGTTGTTGAGAAATAGTGTTAAACCCATATTATAAACAAACAATATTACGATACACTTTTAAACATAAGGGTCAATCTCTGACTTCAATTTTGTCTTAATGTTCTGTTTAATCATTCCAAAGAAAGAATTTTCACTCTGACAGCCTAAATGTCCGATTTGTTTTCAATTTTTACTAGATTGCTATTTAGTAGTCTTTATAAACACATCTTATTTTCTGGTTAAAGATCTATTTTTAAAAAAAAATTTCAGGTTAGAGATTTATTTAAAACAGCTAGAGATAATGCACCTTGTATATTGTTTATTGATGAAATTGATGCTGTTGGTAGGAAGAGAGGGAGAGAACTTGCTAGCCATAGTGAACAGGAGAGTACATTAAATCAACTATTAGTTGAAATGGATGGTAAGTATTTGACCAATCTTGCAGTCTTTACTATTATATTAATCGAAGTTAAAGCTATTCTGCTAATTATTGCTTTAATCCCTATATTTTGTTTGTTGTCCAGTGTAATATAGTACGGAGAATGTGACGATGCTGGAGGTGTAATAACTACACAATCCACAATCTAAAGGTCCGATATTGCACGATTAGCTCTCGAAAATTGATATATTCAATGCAAGAACTTTTATTAATAATATCTTCATGCATAAAGGTTAGAATCAGGTCCTTATTTCCCTACTATAATTAGGCTGAAGTATGAGCATCCTAAATTTTCACTGTTTCATGTTTGTTTTACTACACTCTATACATTATGGCAGTCCTAACATTTTAAATGTAACGCAGGAGAGAAATAGCACATATAAAAACAGGGATATCACTGTGAGAAACAACAGTATAAACAGAGGATCTCATTGAGATGTGCTTATGGTCTACCGTAGGTTTTTATAATAAATGAAATTAGTATATCACTAAATGTCCCTCATTGGACAAGTTTTAAACAGTACTTAATCACTTAGAAAACTGATGTGTTTAAGAAGACCATCTGTGTGCAAAGATCACTATTGCAAAAAGATGATAATAATGTGGACAGGGAAGGCAGCACTCGACTTAAACTGCCGAGCACAGAACACATTAAAACAACACAGACCACAATTCCATGGCACAATGCCTAACTTGCCACTGAATGAGAAAATGAAAAGATGATAATTAAAACTCTGACTTAAAAAAATCTGTCTGCAAATACCACCGACATCTAACACAAACATCTATTTTTCAGGCTTTCAAAACCAAGTTGGTATTGTTGTATTAGCTGCAACCAATAGAATGGATATATTAGATAAAGCCTTACTTAGACCTGGTAGATTTGATAGACAAATATATGTATCTCCTCCAGACATTAAAGGAAGGTAAGTTATCGTGATGATAAACCAAATAAAATAGAGGATATTTGTTGATTTTGGTGTAAGATTAACATTTATTTCCCCGAGTGAACACAAAAAATCTGTATTTTTACGAGTGGTGTAGTGGAAATTTATTATTTTTCTGTGATCACAAGTGAAGTAAAATTTGATCTTGCACCAAAGATCAGCAAAGTTTCTGTTTATTATAATTGTGCTTCAATTTCTCTAAAAGGGTACCATAATTAGCTTAATTGGTAAAATCACGTTGAAATTGGAAAGTCCCGACATGACAATTAGGACATCATGATGACGCAACACATATTTTGAAATCTGTTGACATTACGCTTCTTTTTATGCCCCCGTATCGATAGATCGGGAGGCATATAGTGATTCACCTGTTCGTCCATCCGTTCGTCCGTCCTGGTTAACCCAAATTTCTTCTAGCATCATTATGGCTTACTACAAAGCTTCCATACTTGCATGGATGTTGTATTTGAACACTCTCCACACACCTGTATCACCTGACCTCATTTTGACCTTCACCTTGACCTTATTTTGGACTTAGACTTATTGAAGGGCCAAATTCTTGGTTAACCCAAATTGACCGTTTCTTCTAGCAACATTATGGCTTGTTCTGCATGATACTGGAACCAGCTTCTGGATAAGTCGCCAAGCGATCTGGGTTTAATTAACGGTCATGGCAGCTTCCATGAAAATTCATTAATTGATTGGTATTTTATGAATTTTAAAAAAAAAATCCAAAAGTTTACTTTCATTTGTTATCTAGCACAAACTTAGCCAATATCTACATGTGTTGCAGCATTTGAAGTGATGTGCTGTTATTGCTCTGTTCCTTTTGTAAAGAGTATGTTTAAATTTTCAGGGCATCTATATTTAAAGTACATTTGAAAGGTTTGAAGACATCCCTTGATAAAAATGATCTAGCTAGAAAAATGGCGTCATTAACTCCAGGCTTCTCTGGTGAGTCAGTTTTATTGCATTTTCAAATTTTTCAAAGCATTGAAATGCTAAATTTCATTTTCTGTATTTTTTACCCATCCTGATTCAATAAAATAAATATAAACATTTTATTAAAAAATATTTTGAAAGAAAAGTTATAATAACTATGTCTCAAAATTTCGACTTAATTGAGGTCTTCTTCAGGAGATGTACCGCTAAGATTTCTTTACATAATTTTGCACTAAATATTGAGACATAATGTGATTTAGCAACATACAGTATTCAATTTGACAGTGTGATACCCTATTAGGGGTATTTTATAACAACAAGTAACAATGTTTTAAAAGGAAATATTTTTTTAAGTCCTTCTATCTGACAATTTATTTTTTATGGTTTTTCATGTTGCTAACTTAACGAGTAATAAGTTGTTCACAAGTTGTTATTATATGTATGAACAAATGTTGGGAAGCTTTATTAAAACCAAGTCATTATTATGCCCCCTTTGATGAGGGGGTATATTGCTTTGTACATGTTTATCTGTCTGTTGTTCAGTTGGGCCGTCTGCAAACCAAATGGTTTCTGTTCAATACCTCAAGAATGCTTGACCCTAGCATCCTCAAACTTTACATGAAGGTTGATCATCAACAGTAGATGACCCGCAATGAATTTGAGGTCAGTAGGTAAAAGGTCAAGGTCACTGTGACCTTTACCATTTCTGTCCAATTGGTTACCATGGGGGCATTCGTATTTTACAAACAATTCTTGTATTACAGGTGCTGATGTCATGAATGTTTGTAATGAAGCTGCTTTGATTGCTGCAAGAGATTCCAAGAAAGAAATAGAACTTATAGACTTTGAAAAAGCTATAGAGCGTGTTGTAGCAGGTAAGCTTTATTCCTTTTCTCGTTCAGTTGTGTGTTAAACATTGTGTCGTGTAATTGTGATGTGTGTTGTTTTTGTGGTCACTCTTCATCCGGCATCTGTCTGTCCGCCTGTCAACAGTTTGCTTGTATAGACACTAGAGTTCACAATTTTGTCCTAATCTTTATGTAACTTGGCCATAATGATTATCTCAACAAAATCTAGGCCAAGTCCAATATTGCGTCATATGGGGTCAAAAACTAAGTCACTAGGTTAAATCATAGCAAAAACTTGTGTAGTCACCAGAGGTCTAAATTTTGGCTCAATCTTTATGCAACTTAAGTCACAAAGATCAGCTCAACAAAATCAAGGTCAGGTTCGATATTTGTACTTGAACAAATTTGATTTAACCGATGTTGAATTTTTCAGGATTAGAGAAGAAAACCAAGGTATTACAGCCAGCGGAGAAGAAGGTGACGGCGTACCATGAAGCTGGTCATGCTATCGCATCCTGGTTCCTTGAACATGCTAGTCCTTTACTCAAAGTAGGTTGCTACTGGTACACTTCATCCTTCACACATCTGCACATATCAAATGATGAAAACAATAAAAAGTATCGTCTTCAAAAAACTTATTTGCTTGATAAAAACCATACACTACATCCTATCCTTGGAAATGCGGTGTTTTTGTAAATTTTCTTTAACTCTTTGATTTCCCTTTATACCCCAAGCTTGTCAGCTTTTTCTTATTTCTATAATGTTTAGGTTACTAAGGTTTGGTCGTATGCCCCTCATTGTGATAATCTTATGAATTTGTTGTTGTTGACAATGGAAGTCTCAATCAAAGACGAAATCAAAGCTTGGCAGAGATTTTTATTAGTTCCCTGCCGGTTTTTGACCGGAGGGGACTATAGGTTTGCCGTCCGTCAGTCAGTCTGTCCGTCATTCCGTCAAAAAATCTGGATCTTGACATAACTCAATCAGTTTTCAAGCTAGGCTTATGAAACTTGGTATGTGGATAGGGGGCAATAAGGGGATAATGCACGTCCAAACATATTTTGATTCCGACCAAAATTGTGGTTGCTATGGCAACAGAAACATTGAAAATGGCTTAAAACCGGTAGGGGACTTATGTATTGCTTGCAATTCTTAATTACTTGTTTCTATCTGATTTTGTTTGAAAAAAATTTGAGACGCATTAGCCACAGACTCTGGAAAACAGGGAAAATGCCAAAAACCAATTCCCTGCAGGGTGAAATCAGGGAATTTCAAAATTTGGCAAAAACCTGGGAATTGACGGAATTTTACAAAATTCCAGGAAAAAATATGTCTACGGGGCAGCTTCTCTTCATGACCTTCATTCAATAGAAGTATTTCTTCTATCAAACTGTATTAGTTATAAGATATGAATAAATAATGAGTTTTGTGGTGTAGGTATGGCTATAAGCCATATTTTCAGCTGTATCTGAGTTGCTAACACAGCAAAAATCATAGAAAATCACCTTTCGGTGAGGGAAAAATCATGGAATTACCACGGAATTTCATTCTTCATTTTCTGTGGCCACCCTGATTGTGAATGTGGGCCAAGTGCTTCAGTTAGTGTATGTACTTAAATTTGTATCTTGGACAATTTATTTCAGGTATCCATTATACCCCGTGGTGATGCATTAGGATTTGCTATGTATCTTCCTAAAGAACAATTTATGTATACAAAGGAACAGGTATGTCATGGATACTTTTCTCTTAATATTTTATTAGTTAGCAGCTATATGCTTTACCTGCCTGTGAGATTTTCACCAAGAATTCTTCAGTCTATTTATCGTACAATTGATAGGCAAACTGGGATTTTTGGGTAGACCCTCATATTGATATTAGTTTTTAGCTCCACTATTCGTAGAATAAGGGGAGCTATTGCAGTCACCCGAGAGTCGTCGGCAGCTAACACTTTTGTTAATGTTTAGGTACAGGTTTTTAACCTCTTAATATCTTCAAAGTGCATTGATATATTGCTTTGATTCTTTGCATACTTGTTCACCATCATGACCCCTACACAGGAGAAGATAACTATTTAGCATTTTGTTGAAATTATGCCCCGTTTTGGACTAAGAAATGCTTATTTGTTTACCATCATGACCTAGAGGACCTACACATGAGTAGGTAACGGTCCTGCATAATTTGTCCAAATTATCCCCCTTTTTTGACTTAGAAGCCCCAACCTCTACACAGCAGAGGGTAATGCTGCTGTTATGAAGCATTTTGTTTTGAATATATAATGATTGTACTATCCTAGCATGGCGCTGCGAATAATGGAGCGCGCTGTTCGTGGACAGCTCTTGTTGCAGTCCACTGTCTGCAGTGCTTCTGGTTGATAAACCAATCGACAGACGAAAAGGTTACAAGACAGACATTATTTGCATATTGTTGGCTTGTAATGATATGTAAGCCTGAAGTCAAAAGCTTTGTCACCACTCGTATATGACCAATGTTTTAGTAACTAGTATCAGGCCCCATGATTATAAAACGTTTTTTGAGCTCAATTCTCTGTTTAACCTTTAAATGTATCTTTTTCAGTAAAATTTTCAGTAAAACACAGAACATTTTACAGTTAGGAAAACTGTTAAATGTTCCGTGGTTTACTTAAAATTTTATATTAAACGGAAATCCTTAGAAGTATGATACAGTGTAATATCTCTTGAAAAGTAAAGATTATTTTTTGTTGCAATTTATAGGAGTAACTCAAGTTTCTTGTTCAAATTTAGTTGAGCGTGAAAAAAGCTTTAAAATCATGAGGCCTGATCTTATTCAATAATATGGTACATTTTAGTATTGATATGTGATATGTATTTACCATTACAGATGTTAGACCAAATGTGTGTTGCTCTAGGCGGGAGAGTTGCCGAGGAAATATTCTTCAGTAAGGTTACTACTGGTGCTCAAGACGATCTTAGAAAAGTCACTAAAATAGCTTATGCACAGGTTAGTATTGAAAATATGAATAATTCTGTGTACACTTGCAGTTATATGTAAATATATGTTACCTATGCTGAATTACTTGTATTTTATAATTGACCATAAATATGGAACATGGGTTTCCTATTTTTGGTTTTGTAATCCACAAATTTACAATCCCACTAAAGACCCATGAATTAAATGACCACGAAAATAAGTGATTATACAGTATTCAATTTTTTAAAACTTTATTGAGAACATCTATGAAATTGGGCTGTTTTCAGGTTGTGACATATGGAATGAGCGAAAAAGTTGGTCAGCTATCATTTGAGTTACCTCAGGAAAGTGGAGGATTCAACTTTGATAAACCCTACAGTGAGGCCACAGCTCAGTTGATTGACGGTGAAGTCAGAGATATTGTAACACATGCTTATGAAAGAACAAAACAGCTTCTCTTAAAACACAAAGACGACATTGAAAAGGTAAATAAGAAAGGGTTTCCTGCAAGACTGCAATAACGGTTATTGGTCTTAAATAACAGTAAGCAGTTTCTACGGTCTTGCGGGCATCCCTCGATTAATGTTCTTTGTGTTTGTATGTTTCTTCACATTTCACAATACTTTAAAAATTAATTAGTTAATGAAGAACTGGTTATTAGATATATTGGCAAATTTGGTAGACATTTTTGTCAACATTTTTTGGTTGCACGTAATTATGTCTCCTTTGAATGTGGGAGACAGTGGGGAGCATGAAAGCAATTTGCGGATGGATGTCCTAAAGTTTGTTTAAACTTGTTCTCCATCAAAACTGTTCTGATGTTAATAAAACTTCACATTTATAGTTTATACCAAGCCTAGTTGTGAATATTGTCAGACTTATGGCCCTTTTAGGGAGACGTAAGTGTTGTACCAAAAACCCCACTAGTTATATTCAAAAGTATTTTAGCTTTATAAGGAATGTTTATCAGCCTGTAAATGTTTGCAGAGTTGTCCCCCTTGTTTGGAGAGCTCATTTTCTTGGAATTACCACATTTCTTGTTTCTGATAGATTGGCGTCTTACTGGAAATGATTATATCTCTACCAGTTTTAAAGAGGTTTGGGTCACCAGAATTCAAAAATTCAATTTATCAGTACCTCCTTAAATATAAAAATTCCTGCTTGTGATGCTTGTATAAAATATGTTTTCTTTGAAAATTAATTCATTTGGCCTTATTCCAGGTTGCCTTGAAACTTCTTGAACAGGAGAAGATAGATAAAGATAACATCATTGAATTAGTTGGTAAAAGGCCCTTCTCAGAGAAATCTACATATGAGGAGTTTGTTGAAGGAACAGGTAACATTTTATTTTGCTTGTTTGTTTGTTTGCCTGGTGTTTGTTTGTTTACATTGAACTGAGTTTGTTTGTTCTCATTGGACTGGGACAGTTGTGTACGGTCATTTATTTATTCTTGCCAATGACCTCTGACTTTGAGGTTTGAGACAGTTGTGTGATGCCCAGGTGACTTCCTCTTGGTTACCAAACAGTTCATAGCTAGTCAGGTTGGAAACACTGGGAACAATTCAAACATCTTAAAAGCATGTAGGATCACGGTAGATATTTAGGATAGGTTGTGATACCAGCTACAGTTTTCTATTTTACACTTCATCGTGCTTGACTTAGTTGACTTAGTCTCATAGATGACATTTTCCACGCGGTTCACGAATATTAAAGCCCCACTAAGCCCTTAACGGCTATTTTCCTCAAGCAATGACTTGGTAACCTATGTGCAGAATGATGCATTTTCAGCACTTTCTTTTGGTCCCTAACTGGATAACATCAACAAAGAAAAGCCGTTGACTAAATAACAAATTGTAAACAATAAATGCATGATTTATGGTCTAAGGGAAGCAACTCTTGTAAAACTACTTTTTTGTCTTCCATACATTTATTATAAACCTAAATGTGATTTTCGGCATACTATTTGACAGATATAGTTAACATTCTGTTAACAGTTATTGGTCATTTGTGAAAATCATCTTACTTTCTTGTATTTACTGGATGATCAGAAAAGAGTTTTGGGATACATAACGGGGCTTTAATCAGTGTAGCAATACCACGTGGGTTTTGGTTACAGTTCCAAGTAGAAATGTGTAAACATTGGAACACAAATGTAGCCATAAGTATTATATTTCTTCATCGATTTCTATGAAATATACGCCACGCTAAGGGAAACATTATTTGCTTTCCATAAAATATTCAGAAAAATTCAGCGACCGTGCCGTTTTGTCCATTACCCTTTGAAACCGTGGAACGTGTAGGTTTCACAGGGTAATGGACAAATCGGCAAAGACGCTGAAAATTATCTTATATTTCATGGAAAGCAAATAATTTCCCCCTTAGCGTGGCGTATATTTTATTGAAATCGATGAAGAAATAAAATACTTATGGCTATTTTATTTTCCAATGTTTACAAAATGTTTCTTGTAACTGTAGCCAAAAGTCACGTGGTATTGCTACACTGTTAATCAAAGCAATACTTATTTTAACTAGAATTTCGTACATGTACACTGTATATGCGGTACCAACTGATTACGTATTATCGGATTGATCAGATTGTTTTCATTCATGTGTTTTATTTTCTACTTTCAGGATCATTTGAAGAAGATACAACTTTACCCACAGGTTTAAAAGGATGGGACAAACCAATGGATGAAAGCAAGAAAGAGGAAGCCACCTAATCTTGAATCCATGTGAAAGACTTTGTAGAAAGTGATACCTATCTGTCATAATCATTTAGTAGAAAAGGAATTTCGCCATTGTTCAGATTCCTTAAGCTGATCTATTCTCTGTTTAATATTCTTATCTCATTGTCAAATGAAAACTTGATACGGTCTATAACATGTCTAAACTATCCAGTCAAATAATACATCAAAGTTGCGGCTTAAAAAAGTTGGTTGTGTAAGGGAATTTAAGAAACATTTGCTGCTTCAGACAGGTGTTTGTTTAATTCGAGTTTGGCTGTATTTTGTTTTGAAGTTCACTCAAGTGCGGGACTCCCACGTCCATTTGGGAGTCCCGATGGAAGTAATGAATTAAATACTTAATGTGGTTCCTTTGAGAAGGTCTATCAAACTCATGAACACATTATATATTTACAATTGTACATAACATGTTTATCATTGAACTTTGTTTACAATAAAAAATCATGTACATCTTACAAGAGGTCCTATAATTCCTGAATAATCTGGATTAGCTGCTCAAGAAAGAATGAACGTTTCTGTAGAAAATGTAATGTAAAAGTCAGAGTGTTGATTAAGTTATGGTTCTTTGAAATTTCATAAGCTGTCTGTTAACCATCGAACAATGTTTGAAACAGTAGTTGGTGTATGGATCATTGTGCGTTAATGGCACCCACAACTAACTTGCATTTTATTTTCAGGATTAGGCATTATGCCTCTGTAGGACCCCTGTAGGACATTTTGTTAAAATATATCTTTGAACTTTGGTTTTACAATCAGTCCAATTACAGTAAAGGCTAACTCAATGCACTGGTTGTGTGGTTTATGTTCTTCCATGACATTGGCTACGGTCATGTCTTCTGCATGTGGAGAAGTTATCAGTTGCTTGCGGAAGAGCAAGTTTGTACATGTATAAAGTAAACTAGTCGCTGTGGATGAGAGATGACAGAAAGGATGATATTGTTATCAAGTTCAGCTATGAAATCATGCATAATTTGTTACAACAAAATTAAATTATTTGCAGTATGTCTTCATTGACTTCACAGTACATGTACATAAGTATATTCGCTCACTCTTTATGTTCTTTAAACGTTACATTTATTATGGAATTTCAGTATAACTACTGACAAGGTTGATAGTTCATAAATGTATGGATTAAAACAACATACTACGTGTAACCTATGTCTGTAGTGAGTTTCATGGTGTATGTCTTATACTTGGGATGATTTTAAGACGAATGTTCATCTTTATATGAAGTAAATGTGTGCAAGAAATTATGTGTCTCTTAGTTGTTTTGATCACAGGTTTCCTAGATGTTAGAGCACTTGCCTCGGGCAGAAATGGATGGTTGCATGTTCAATACGCAATATACCAGTCACCAAAAATGGTCCATGGTTTAGCTCCCTTGTTTTGGCATTCAACAAATGAAGATGATATAGGTTGCGACGCGAAGGTGTACGCCTTCTTGTATGTGTAGTTACCCGTTAATGTATATGTACATGTTACAATTAAAATGGGCTTTTGAAACACAACGTGTGCATTTAAAATCATACGACAATTGAAACATATTTTCTTGTGTCAAAATGAATCTTTATATAAACTCAATGAGTCAACCATGCAATAAATTCTTGAATTCCCGTGCATAGGCACCTGTGTGACATAATACACAAATTTAATTTGTATGCCAGTAACACAACTGTTACCTGTAGAAGAATCTACAACCACGTGGATGACGAAGCGCTCAAAGGTTTGTTGTGCATGTTACACGGGATTTGAAACCCAGAGTCAAGCATGGACATAAAGACAATAACTACTTGTTTTAAATACATACATTTATTACAATATTGGGGAAAATACATGGGATTCTTATAACATTCATCATTTAACAATTATATAATCTGTGTTAAATAATATGTGACTTGGAGGCTGAAAACTTACAAACAAATTTATAGCTAGTACAAAGTAACTGTGTTCTTATAATTTATATATGAAACCAAAACTTGCACGGAGTGAAACTAGTTCTAGTGAACCTGTTGATGGATATACAACCAGTAACTAACCAGGTACATAAGATTGTTGCCAGGAATGTCATTAAAATTATTCCAAGCTGTTATACCGTCCGCACACATACTTTATTATCAGCCCTCAACTAAAATATCGAAAGTATATATACATGCACCAAGTTCACATGAGATTTCGAACCTTATCTAATTTTAATTTTTTAAAACATTGGTTAGTACTTTTATATCAACCCTCATTTGGTTCTGGAATATGACATCAGAAACATACTTCAGCAGTGTACATTGTTCCAGTATTAATAAAATAATAACAAAAATAATACCTTACAAGTTAGTACTCAAAGTTTAACAATATATGTATAACAAACATGAAGTGAGGTGTAGAAGAATAACAACAGGAATATTGCACATTTTATGACCTAACCAACCCAGCAAATAGCTATAAACAATATTATTAATATAAACGTAATAGATTTTAAAATTGTATGAATATATATCTAACTATAAACTATCATATTATAAACCATTGCAGAAATTCAAAAAAAATAGTGTATATGTATCTATAATTTAGATAAATAGTTTATTCATGTACAATATACAACGCAATAAAACCGTTTAAGTCTGTTCAACTTACTCTTCTTCATTTACAAATACTACAATAATATTTTAAAGCCATAGGTATTGAAGTCTTGCCAGTAATTTAGAATGTAATTTTTGACTGGTTCAACACCATTTATGATGACTTCTGGTAATTTAGAATATATCATCTACCAGCATTAACGATAGTGATCCAAGATTGGAAAACTGGAGGTAAGTTGTGCATGAAATCACAGACATATTTACTTTATTTTTAACATATCCTATGTCAGGATAAAAACTTTCAAGAATGAAACAAGGTGCCCACTTGCTTTTACTGATTTGGTTTCCAGGTACTGTTTTATCAAAGCACTTACGAAAATCGTAAACTTACGCTCAAATTTTAATTCTTCCTAATTCTTCAAGACCTAAACATAGGGGAACATTATTTTTTGTAGGGGTTCTTTGACTGAATAATAATTTATATTGAAAAACCCTTAGCCACAATTTGTAGCTGAGAAATAATTATAAAGAATTTAAATTTGATCGTAAGTTTACGATTTCCGTAAGTGCTTTGATAAAACAGTACCCTTGCCTCCAACATGTTCATAGTTACTTGGTAGTCCCTGACGAATATTAACTGTATTAAATGGACATCTTTATTTATCTTTATTTCTTAGTTTCTAGAACATTAAATAATTGACCCTTTATGCCATACAACCCTTTTTCATTATCTACAAGTTCTACTGGAGATGAAGACTGAAAAGCGAAAGAAAAGCTAAATGTGCAGAATATATTGAGGGGTTTTCTCAAAAGGATTATTAAACATATCAACCAACCAACTTCAGGCGTAGGTCAGTCTTCAGTTAAACCACATGTGACCGCATTGTTTGAAAACCACAGGGCCAAAATAAACCATTTGTAATCCTTGTCCTTTTATGATATTTTGCTTATGTCGATCAAAACTCCCATAGTATTTGAGCTATAATCTTCATATATTGTTGGAATAATTGTTGGTATGGGTAGTTGCCCACCTAAATATTTTAATTCGGATCTGACATGTATTAGCAGAGTTCATCTTCATTTGATGAAATTTTACTTTTGTGTCTGAAAACTATCAATATTTTCGCTACAGACATCAAAATGTTGTAGTAATATTAATCAGCATACCTGTATTTGAGATACGACTCTTGACATGGTCAAATGACAAGTGAGGACTTCCATGTCCTGTGGACACATTTCTAGTTACCATTATAGTTTGTTGGTAGCCTATATAATATGAACTACTAAATGATGTAAAACTATGCGGCCACCTATGGTTTGTTCAATGTTACCATGATGCCAGTCACAGAAGGCATGGGTGATTAGACAGTCAGCCACCTATGGTTTGTTCAATGTTACCATGATGCCAGTCACTGAAGGCATGGGTGATTAGACAGTCAGCCACCTATGGTTTGTTCAATGTTACGATGTCAGTCACTGATATGAACGCACTTGTGATTAGACAGTCGGTCAGTTGGATATGTCTAATAATCTTTTGAGAAAACCCCTAAATGTAACTTGTGCATAACTTCAGCTTTCCTTTTCAGTCTTCCGTGTGTACATCACTATTAATCCTAAATGAGTTCCACCACCATCATAGATCTATAGAGCTCTATTAACTAAATTCACAATGGGAAAATTCACAACACAAGACTTGTTGTATAGTAACTACTATACAACTCAGAATAGTAATCTATCACAATAAATGTACATTCACAAAATAAGAAAAATAAATCATTTAATAAAAATTTAAAAATAAAAAAATATCAACAAGGTCAGCATATATAATGTAGTCCGTTTTGAATTGATAGTTTAGATAATTTTTGTATTAGGCAAAGTTCTTCAAAAAGTCTTATATAATGTGAAATTATTTTGGTGAAACCGTTTTGGCAGTGTAACACTTTTGTTTGGCAGTTAAAACATTTTTGGAAATACACATATAAATTATTCAAAGGTTAATCATCAACCAATCAAATACAACATACTATCAGGAGAAATATGTTTGTTGAAGTTTTTATGTAAAAAGATAGTTTTTAGGCATATTGAGTATATAATATACAACATAAATATGTTCAGAACACAGTTTCGGCTACATAAGGTTATGGTGGTATTTTTATACATAAATAAAAACAAGTTACAAATAATTCAGCAAGAAACAATACATATAACTAATGTAACACAAAACACCATAAACACTATTGTTAGCCTATCGCTGGCTTAGAATTAGAAGGTTGCAGTACTTCTTCTTAGAAGTACAAAATCAATATTTTGAGAAAACAAGAAAAAACTCTGAAAACTACTCTTTACTTATGGAAAAACAAGCTTTTTAAATTTCAGTTTGGTCAACATGACCACTTTAAATTTTCATGAAAATAGGTTCATTAGAAGTACCTTGAGATGCAGATTTCATAAGAGTTAATAAGGTAGTACTTACGCCCTTCTAAATCTAAGCCAGCGATATAAATATGTAATAATAAATTATATAATTTTGAATTTCTATAACCAGTCTGCTTTCGCAAGCTTACAATCTGTCAGACTCTATAAAAGTTCACATGTACATCTATCCCAATATGAAATTTCAAAACTGAATTACTTATTTCATCGCTCAACTCTGACCACACCAACAAAGAAACGTCTTCAATATGACTTCTAGTGTTACATCGCTATATTTTTATTCTTTTTTCAAAGCAGAAGCTTTTTACAGCAAAGACTTCAATGTGAAGAGTCACACAACAAGGGAAATAACTCTACAATTATTGCTGATCACCGTTGACAACAGCTTCTTTGTTCTCCTTACTGTCTTCTGGTGGGGCTGCTCCCTCCACTGATGGGACACTCTGAAAGAGATTAAGGTCAAAGTTTATTTACAACAAGACTGCGTTCAATAAACGCTTATGCCCCCTGTGGAAGCCTTGTCCATAAACAAGTCTAAGTCCAAAATTAAGTCAAGGCGAAGTTCAAAATGGGGTTAGGTGATTCAGGCATGTGGAGAGTGTTCATATACAACATCCATGCAAGTATGGAAGCTTTGTAGCAAGCCATATTAATGCTAGAAGAAACGGTCAATTTGGGTTAACCGGACGGACGGACTCATGAGAGGGTATTTGTGGGGTTTTCTTTTGTTCTTTCTTTTGTTTGGTTGCAACCCACAAGTAGCATTTTGCATCCCACAAGTGACGGAATGTATAGAATCTAAAAATAGCCTATTGTTCCACACCCCACAACTACCGGTGCATTCGTACGGACAAACGGACGGACGTTCTAACAAAACGGTATTTATGTGGCTACAATACGGAATGAAGGGTATTATGTGTCTAATTGTAGCCACATAAAAGAAAATTTTAGCCACGTAAGAGCCAATTCTACTTTCGTTTTCACTTTTTTCAACTGGTTTGTCCATAGAAAGTAGCCACCTAAGTACCCGTTTGTGGGCGCGGACGGACAAACGAACGGACAGGTGAATCACTATATGCCTCCCGATCTATCGATACGGGGGCATAAAAATATGTGCATATCTGTCAAAAGCTTTAAGGTTGTAGCTTGCTAACTGAGAATGAAGGTCAAATTTATTTCAATACAGGGCAAAGTAACCTTAAACTGTAACCTTCATTTTTTTATTCTATGCACATTGTCAGATCATGGTGAACATTTGTGCCATTTAATTATTTCAAAATACTTTTATCCAATCCAGAAATGCAAAGAGAACACAAAATATTGTCAGAATATGTTTAACCTTGAACTGCAACATTTACATTTTGACTGATTGGGGTCAAACATGCACTCTTCTTATGGTCAAATTATGATGAACATTAGTGTTAAGTTATTTCAATCCTTTAAACAGCTCAAAGATAGAATCTACAGAACGGACGAGAAACAAAGTCAAAATATGTTTGACCTTTGACCGATCCAGGTCATACATAGGCATTGTCTGTTTTCAGTGAACATTTGTGCCACCAATTTAACATTACCATAGTTATGACTTACCTGTACTTTTGGTTTTGGTTCTTGTGTAGGATCCAGAATTAACTTCCCAATGTTTTTACGATCATGCATCTTCTGCATGGCATCAGGGACCTATGATAAAAACATAAACAATATTTATATACTGACAAGTGATCCTACGAAATTTGAAGACTGGAGCTCAAATACTTTAAAAGTAATATGATCAACACAAGCGAAATTTCATCTATTTCAAAACTCTGCTAATAATGGTCGGATCTGAATAAACAAGTGGGCCCAAAGGGCCCTAGGTCGCTCACCTGTCAAAGTTGTTCATGCAGGCGCCTAAGAAAGCATTTACAACTTCAAGAAGGTTTTTCTATGATTTGACCTTGTGACCTAGTTTTTGACCCCGGATGACCTAATGTCTAACTTGACCTTGATTTTGTTGAGATGAACATTGTAATCAAGTAACATAAATATTAGGTCAAAATTGTGACCTATAGTGACTATACTAGGTTTTTCTACGATTTGACCTAGTGACCTATTTTTTACCCCAGATGATCCAATATCAAACTTGACCTAGATTTTGATCATTGTGGCCAAGTTTTATAAAGATCAGGCCAAAATTGTAACATTTAGGGTGTAAACAAGAAGTTGTGGAGGGACAGACGAAGAGTGATCACAAAAACTCACTTCTGACAGGTGAGCTAAATATGGGAAAGGTGCATTACAATTAACACATGCTGCCGACTAGCATTCCTTTGAAATTTGATGGCTGTAGCACAATTTCTTTTCAAGTTACAAACAACACATTTTTAGCCACATTTTGTCATTTCAAGGACCACAGCTCTGCTAATACTGTTCTGATCCAATTCATGCTAACTAATAATATTATTCCTATGAATTTTGAAGGTTGTAACACATTTTACTTTCAAGTTACAAACTACACAACATTTTAGTACGGACAGATTTGAGGACAAATGCAAATCTATATCCCTCAAATTATTTGGTGGGAGCATAAAAATTGAAATGTTGATTTCTTACATCTTCAAAAGCCCAGGTTGAATCAACGACTGGCTGTATTTTTCCTTGACTATATAGCTGAAACAGTTTATTCATCACGGTTCTAACGTACTGATCTTGACCTTGTTGAAATGCAAGGTTACGTAGTTGGAATCCCGATATTGTCTTGTTCTCATCGAACAGTTTAATGGGACTGACTTTGTCCACCTGCCACCACTGAAATATATAATTAATAGACATAATTAGAAACATTATATTTATGTTTTAAAACATGCATGTCACCATAGCAGCAATATACCTTAATTTACCATGTATTAGTCGCGGCCGCATATTACATGCAAGTAAAACATGAAAGTAGTTTAAAATTTTTTTAATGAAATCCAGTAAAATTTACATTTGACACCTACTGTCATCTATTGGTCATGTCAAACCATGTATATACATATCAATTAAGTGCGAGACTAGTAACTAATCAACAATCTGTCACAATTTTCTAAAATTTTGGAAACTTGTCCTTGAATAATTCTAAGGGGAAAATACTGGTAATATCTATAAATTTAGATCTAAGGAATCAACCAGACACATTCAGTAAAACTGTTCTGCAGTTTTGATTAGCAGCCATTATCCATGGTCTTCTGTGTCACCCACAGAAAACAAACATTCTATTTCTTGTCAAAACCATTATATACCACTTTGTTTGGTAGGGTTACACTTTAAAGGATAGTCCAAAATTTTCCACCCTTTAGTATATTTATAATGCATATTCTAACACGATCTGCGGATTAATTCATTAAACAAAGAGCAGACAAGAGCATGTTTTATTACCCCCATAAAACATACCTATCAAATTGGCTGTTACTATTTACGCCCCGTACCACGTGACATATTTATGAATGAATGAACGTAAACTTCATCGTAAACACTTCCAAGAGTCGCCATCAAGGCGAGTTGCACGAGAATCCAGTGTTACAGCTATGACGCATCTATTTTTAGAAACTCCAATAAAGTCTCGAAACCAAGTTTCATGAAAACTTCTGATTATCAATTCATTTATATTTTTCATTTCATGAAATAGATACCCTATCTACTCGTGTAATTAAAATTGTTTCAATGTTTAAAATGTGTTATTTCCTTTAGAAAATTTTACAAAGGTCGTTTTCATTAACGAGGGAGGTAATTGTACCAGCTCATAAGCCACTCAATTTCAGCGTGGAATTATGTTTAATGTCAAATGGGTCAAAATGGAATGCGCACAGTTAAATAGTGCGGGATATTATCGTGTTTAGAATCGAAATAAAAACTCTGTTCTTGTATTTTGTAGGTGAATAAAACACGGGCACTCGTTCGGATGCGGAAAATTAAATCACTCGTGCTACGCACACTTGATTTAATTTTTCCGCATCCGAACTCCTGCCCATGTTTTATTCACCGACAAAATACGCGAACAGATTTTTATTTCTTAAACATATTTCAAGACTACAAAAAGACTGATTATCGCAAAAAATAAAAAACACATCAACCTAGACTATTTATTTTGCCTATTATCTACAGAGTAAATTATTCTGTCTGAATGGAAACACTGTCAATGTCCTAACAAGTGATAGCTTTCTAAGACTACTATGCCAAGAACAGTCTGTAGAACTATAATCCCTGAATGTAACAGCTCGCACACAATAGGCTTTTGTACACAGTTTGTTGAACCGTTTGGACTTTCAGCAGTCAAGTTTATTTTCTCATTTAGTTGTGTGTTGGGCTTGTGTTGTGTAATTGTGGTCTGTTGTTTTTATGTTTTCTGTACTAGGCTGTTTCAGTTGAGTGATGCCTTTCCTGTCTGACTTTTTAGTATCTTTTTGATGAACTGTTTTCAGCCTGGTAGATGGATAGTTACAGAAGTATGCATAATTATGCGTAGATCCAGACATTTTTTCTCAGAGGGGGTCCATCCAGCAATTTAATATAACCATCTATTTTTCCCAGGAACGGGTATGACCATCCATTTTTCCCAGGAACGGGTATAACCATCTTTTTTTCCTAGGAACGGGTATGACCATACATGACCATCCATTTTTCCCAGGAACGGGTATAACTATCTATTTTTCACAGGAACGGGTATGACCATCTATTTTTTCCAGGAACGGGTGTAACTATCTATTTTTCCCAGGAATGGGTATGACCATCTTTTTTATCCAGGAATGGGTATGACCATCTTTTTCATCCAGGAACGGGTATGACCATCTATTTTTCCTAGAAACGGGTATAACTATCTATTTTTTCCAGGAACTAGTATAACTATCTATTTTTACCAGGAACCGGTATGACCATCCTTTTTTTCTCAGAAGGGGTTGAATAATCTATTTTTGTGGAGGGTTTTCCTGATCAGACTCAAACCAGTGTACTGTAAAATCATTAATATTCGTGGGGGATTAAATTTCGTGGATTTCGTGGATGACCTCAACCACGAAATCAAATCCCAATGAATAATTTTACCAACTATCAATATGTAAATTGACAAAGTGCAAATTTACCGCGGCCGTACAGAGTTTGTTTTTCCAGTATATGAGTCTAGGATTAGTGCAGATTTTCACCCGATTTTTTTTTTTGCTGAAATACGAAATCCACGAATTTACGTCCCCACGAAATGGTCTTTTTAACAAAAACCACGAAATTTCATCTCAACGAAATTAAATGATTTTACTGTATATATATGGGGGTGAAAATAAGGGCTTATGGTTTTAATTCACTTCAACTTTGTAAAATACAAATGTAGGTGCAATTTACATGCTAAATAAAACTGTCTGGTTTAGCAACTAATAAATAGGCTTAAAATTCAAACCCAACTTAATCAATTTGAGTCAGACAGGAATATTGATGGAAACGTGTCTGATCTGCATTTGATACAGATTAAGTCCTTAGACAAAATTGTGTTTGCAACTGGATGTTATTCTTACATGAACAGACTTAAACTGCTTACAAATCACATGACTATAATAGTGAAACACTCTTAATAGTTTGCACATATAGTTAGATTTGAACCCATACCGTACAACCTTACATTTGAAATAGGTACCAAATTTACTAGCAAGAAACAAGCCTGTATCCAAAAAATAATATTTTCGCCCTTAATTTTTCATAAAAAAAATATTATTATTTCAATTTGGGCAATAAAATATTTTTGGTAGGGCCTTTTTTGTGTGAGTAGGTAGTGGAAGGGGAAACAAACAATATTTTATTTTAGGCCTTATAAAGATAATGCTGAGGTAACATATCACAATTAGATCAACTTGTCTATCATATAAATATGGATATGTTCGAGTAAGGTCAGTTGATAAGTATTTAAAATTTGTTTGAAGTTATTTAAACAACTGTTGTTACTAGGCTGCTGACATTGAATAGATCTGAGGTATATTCATCCCAATAAATCTGTGGTATCTTATCTGACCTCAGTATCCTTAAGTAAATGTTTTAATACAAATTAATAAACCTTGTACATGTATGTATGCATATTCATTTGTGTATAAATTTAGCCTTTCAAATTTCTGAAGCCTTTAAACTAAGAACCTGACTCAGTGATCCCTGACTGCAGGCCACTTGAAAATGTTGGATATATAGGATCCCTCATTAGTTGTCTTTGAAGATCAACATTTCTTAAACGAGTCTAGAAAACACAGGTTATTAAGCGAGCCTTAGGCGAGCTTAATAATTTGTTTTCGTGACGAGTTTAAGAAATGTTGATCTCAAAGACAACGAGTGACAGATTCTTTTTATCACATTACCATAGTTACCGAGTCAATACAACGTCAATAAGAAGGTATTTAAGCCGGCAATGTTACGTTTTCGCGCCGAAAAGCTGGTGATCTCACGCATTTGTTATCACACGTGTTGGAGAACATTGTTCCATCATTTGTTCTCACATGGAATATCACATTTTTTATGTGATAAATTATATTATTATTATATCAATGGGCATGGGATAAAAAATCGGACAGGGAAGGCAGCACTCAACAGAAACAGCTGAGCAGGAAGGGGACAAACTGCTTACAGCACTTCATGAAAGTGGACCCAGTGAAAATGATGAATAATGAGATTTGATTACCTTTGATTGACTATTTAAGTTTGAAATTATCATATGTCTTTGATAATATATTATATTCATGCATAATTGTGGGTGGAATGAGGAATGGTTCCCCGACCCTTCCCAACCTATGATGTGGATACTAAATTGGCTACTTAACTTAGCTGGACAATTAAAAAACTATTTACTTTAATTTTCATCCGAAACTAATATAAATAGATTAAAAAATAAAATCTAGTCTAAACCATCCCATTTTTAGACGTGTTGTTTTCCCATTCCCTATATTCTCTGGTGTATTCATGTACATGTAATTTTTATGTATAATATTCCTTATTACAGGAAATGAATTTCATCCTTGATCCATATAATATAATGATATAATAAGATAACAGTTCAACATGGCTGAAGGTTCATTGAAGGACTCAATCAGTATTGATGTATCTGGTGATGCGGATGATATGGCAATGAATCCAGACCAGAAGAGACCAAGAGCACATACGGTCCATTCTACTGCAACATACAACAGAAGCATTAAAGTTAAGTATGAGACCGACACCAGGACCTGTAACATCACGGACTGTGTACTGCTCAGTACAGATAGACTGGTGACTGCTGACCAGGACAATCAGAATGTTAAGTTAATAGACATCAGTAACGATACAGTAATGGCAAGCTACAGAACATCTAGTAGACCAAGCAAAGTGACTGTATGTGATACAAACATGATTGCTGTTACACTACCTGATGAGTATAAAATACAAGTACTCAATGTTACATCAACATTTACCTTACAACGTGAGATACAAGTCAACAATAAATGCTATGGTATTACATACAAAGATGGGAAGTTTGCTATCAGCTGTGCAGATCCAAATAGAGTAGAAATCCTAGATACACAAGGGAAGATGCTACATACAATACAACACATGTTGCAACCAAAAGGAGATATACTACAGGCTCCTATTAATATCACATTTGGACATAACAATGATACTGTAGTAGTATCTGACTACCTCACTAACAAAGTAAGTGTTGTTACATTCAGCGGACAAGTTCTCTGAAGATACATGCATGATAAATTGATAGGTGCATACGGTATAGTGATTACATCAGATGATGTACTGTTTGTATGTAGTTGGAGAACTGCATGTATAATTGTTGTATCACCTGACTTCAAGACAAGTAAATCATCATCAACAATGATGACCATGTGCTGGCCCCTGTGAGTATAGCCTACTGTGGTATTAACCATAGATTGTATATCAGTAACATTGACTCACCCATTGGAAGAGAGGTGAACAACCAGATACAAGTCTATGATTTGAATGTTTGATTTGAATGTTTAAAATAAGACTGTGACAATAAACGTCTATGTACCGTTGGAAGCCTTGTCCATATAATAACTAGCAGAGTCAATCAGGGGCCATAATTCTGTTTGGGTTATTTGAGAAGCATTGTACTCATGAAATAAACATGCTGCTTTGGATGGTGACAATTAAATTTCCATTGTAATTAGAAAATAAATATGCTGTATTGAACTTTTTATGCCATATAATTAATGTTTTTAAGAAACGTTATTGGATGTGTATATACAGCACAGCCTCCCCAGAGTGACCCTCTGTATTGCAACAACCTCTGTGTACCAACACCTT
Organism: Spisula solida; assembly: GCA_947247005.1. Taxonomy (NCBI): domain Eukaryota; kingdom Metazoa; phylum Mollusca; class Bivalvia; order Venerida; family Mactridae; genus Spisula; species Spisula solida. The sequence continues at coordinate 43,720,829 of OX365949.1, forward strand.
CACAATTTCCCTAAGTTGCTATTTACTATAAATTTAACCTCTGTAGAGCAACAACCTCTAAACAATGACCAGTATTTGCAGCTCCCAAAGAGTGTTGCTCTACAGAGGTTGTACTGTAATACAATGTGTACATGTATCAGCCACCCAACATGTCAATAACCATCTAATGCAAATATTTCCTAAATATTAATACAAATGTACTTCTTGATTAACTCTGGACTGATCAATTAGCAAACTTTTACACTCATGAATTATTCATAAAACATCGAAAATTAACAACCGAATGGGATCTGAATGTGCTTTGTTCCCATACAGTCTAACATGTCTGTAAGTCAGGACCACCCGCTAGTAACAGCAAAGTGGTCTTTATTACAGGTGGTCTCTTTTAACAGGTTAAATGTAGTTGAAAAAAATCTGACGGGAGATAAAATTGATGGTATTTATTAACAGGTGGTCTCTCTTAAACTTGGTGAAATGTCATTGAAAATGATCTAAAGTGAGTTTTAAAATATGCTGATCTGCTCATAAAGGTTTTGTAATAATGGTCTATGTTTGCAGGTGGTCTTTAACCCAAGTTTGAAAGCATATTCTTAAGTCTAAGCACTTGAAACACATTCTACAGTTGTTGTGTATGCAATACATAATAAAAGGTACTTACCGATTTTGCAAAACTGAAGAAGCTTTTGGTTTCACCAGTCACTATGTTGGATGATCCTGAAAATACATGATTGATTGATTGATTGATTGATTGATTGATTGATTGATTGATTGATTGATTGATTGATTGATTGATTGATTGATTGATTGAAAACAAAAAGAAATGAAATGAACAGATGTAAAAAATTAATAAATGATTGATTTATTGAAATATAAAAAAAAATTTGATAAACAACAAAATAAATGAACAAATTAATTGAAGGATGAAGAATGAAAGAATGAAAGAATGAAAGAATGAAAGAATGAAAGAATGAAAGAAAGAATGAATGAATGAATGAATGAATGAATGAATGAATGAACAAATGAACGAACGAACAACAAACGAGCGGGCGAGTGAACGAACAAACGAAAGAACTAACAAACTAGATCTTTGTAGAACATGTATGCCCCCATGAAATCAACATCATAAATCAAAGCCGATGTAATGGCAACCTTTATCTTTAACATTCTGACCTCAAAATCAATAGGAGTCATAAACGGTAGATCCCTGTCTTAGATATTCATAGTATAGATGTGATAGATATTTTTATCGTGTGGAGTCCCTTTGTTTGTAACTACAAAAACATTGATATAAGTTGATGGAAATCTTAATAATAAGTAAAAGATTCCTACTGAAATTTGAGATGATAAAAAATCCCTATAATTAAGGTATCTAGGTCACCATTGCAAGAGTTTAGCGTGAAACAGTGTTAGCTTTGTCTGTGTAAAAGAGAATTTACTGGGTTTTTTTGCACTGAATGTGCAATTTCCAACAACATAAAACATCTAATTGCATGTTTATTTATTTTCCGTCTCCCAAGATCTTCCTTACAGCCTACAGCTAGTTATCTCCGATAATGCGCACAGAAACTGACAATCCCAGAATCCAATATTATACAACATTCCAGCGAGGATGCTTTATTACCCAATATTTCATTCTGCCTAAATGTCAACATACAAAAAACATGTTTAAACATCAAAATCATACAAAAAATATATTTCTGAACATCGAGATCAGAAAATTAACTATCACAGAAAATATAGGGACTTGCTTTCCAATTTTGTTCGCAAATCATCTTCTTAAAGACGAACATACCCTATAAGCTGTATATATGTGTTAACAATGTATTAAGTGATTCTGGCTCTTGCATAATGAATGAACACTGACCATCAGAAAACAAGCATTGTCATTAACATGTTTTAATTTTAACTAGAACTGTCGCCATTCGGCAGACTTATATACCCCCGCCGGCAAAGGGCCATAATTCTGCCAATATTCATTGCAGCGCAAATTCCTTTAATCATGCACATCTATATGTTGAGGTTGTTCATCTGTGAAAGTTTGAGTGAAATCCTGCCAAAACTATAGGAGTTGCTTCCACAAGAATGCGTCAACGGACAGACGGACAAGCTGAATCCAGTATACCCCCCTTGCAACTCGTTGTGCGGGTGTATAATAAAATATGAAAATCTAAGATAATGATGGCTTACCATACAAGACATATTTTCCCATTGGTTTTAGAAGAGATATACCCTTGTTGGTATCCTCACCACACATACAATCTAACACTATATCCACCCCTTCAGGTGATAGTCTGAAATATATGTGAAATATCAGAATCTAACACTATATCCACCCCTTCAGGCGATAGTCTGAAATATATGTGAAATATCAGAATCTAACACTATATCCATCCCTTCAGGCGATAGTCTGAAATATATGTGAAATATCAGAATCTAACACTATATCCACCCCTTCAGGCGATAGTCTGAAATATATGTGAAATATCAGAATCTAACACTATATCCACCCCTTCAGGCGATAGTCTGAAATATATGTGAAATATCAGAATCTAACACTATATCCACCCCTTCAGGTGATAGTCTGAAATATATGTGAAATATCAGATCTAACACTATATCCACCCTTTCGGGTGATAGCCTGAAATATATGTGAAATATCAGAATCTCACACTATATCCATCCCTTCAGGCGATAGTCTGAAATATATGTGAAATATCATAATCTAACACTATATCCACCCCTTCAGGCGATAGTCTGAAATATACGTGAAATATCAGAATCTTATGCTATAATATCCATCTCTTCAGGTGATAGTCTGAAATATATGTGAAATATCAGAATCTCACACTATATCACCCCTTCAGGCGATAGTCTGAAATACAGTCGGGACTCGTTACAACGACATCCGATATACCGACAATTTCGTTATAACGACACCAATTGGTGGGGACCGATTCTATACAACGTTAATAGTATCCGTTATAACGACATATTCACTTACCAACACCGACAGCAAAAAGATGGGAACGAATCGATTGTTTACACAGTAATTAATACTCGATATACTGACACTATCAATGGACTATTTTTCACACCTGAGCTATTTATCGGCTTCACAAAGTCACCATTTGAGCAAGGAGCCTAATTATGTAATTACACTTGTGAAAATCATCTAAATATCTCATTATAATAGTGGAACCTTTCACAGCCGAATCTCAGTTTGTGTGCTACGGCTCGCGCATTCGTAATCAAGGGAGATAAGCGAAGTCATCGCATTTATTCGTATTTTAGAAATCGTACGGTTCACGAAATAAACAATGTTAATCGAGATTTCTCGACTTGATTTATTAATTCCTCAATTCTTAAAGACGATAGTGTAAAATTTGTAACAAAAGGAATCACTAAATTATTCTCTAAAGCGTTAGATGCTATAGTTTACTGTAGTAGTATCCGGACATCTTTAAATTCGGACCCCCTTTATTTTGGAGCTCTCTCAAAACATTGTATTTTATTTTAAATATTATTTTATGTAATTATGATAATTTCATATTGCTGATTTTGCTGATTATGTCAATTTTATGTCATAATAAATTATATGTTAATCATTAATTGATATGTATGAAACAATCTCCTAATCAAATTTCTCGTCACTAGTGAAATTCAGTATAATGACAAATTCGTTATAACGACATTTTGATCGGGAACAAACAGTGTCGTTGTATCGAGATCTGACTGTATATGTGAAATATCATAATTAATCTAACACTATGTCCACCCCTTTGGGTGATAGTCTGAAATATATGTGAAATATCAGTATCTAACACTATATCCATCCCTTCAGGCGATAGTCTGAAATATATGTGAAATATCAGAATCTAACACTATACCCACCCCTTCAGGCGATAGTCTGAAATATATGTGAAATATCATAATCTAACACTATATCCACCCCTTCAGGCGATAGTCTGAAATATATGTGAAATATCATAATTAATCTAACACTATATCCACCCCTTCGGGTGATAGTCTGAAATATATGTGAAATATCAGTATCTAACACTATATCCATCCCTTCAGGCAATAGTCTGAAATATATGTGAAATATCATAATCTAACACTATATCCACCCCTTCAGGCGATAGTCTGAAATATACGTGAAATATCATAATTAATCTAACACTATATCCACCCCTTCGGGTGATAGTCTGAAATATATGTGAAATATCAGTATCTAACACTATACCCACCCCTTCAGGTGATAGTCTGAAATATATGTGAAATATCAGTATCTAACACTATATCCATCCCTTCAGGCGATAGTCTGAAATATATGTGAAATATCATAATCTAACACTATATCCACCCCTTCAGGCGATAGTCTGAAATATACGTGAAATATCAGAATCTTATGCTATAATATCCATCTCTTCAGGTGATAGTCTGAAATATATGTGAAATATCAGAATCTAACACTATATCCATCCCTTCAGGTGATAGTCTGAAATATATGTGAAATATCAGTTTCTAGTCACATGTCCAAAACAATTGGTAAGGTAGGTCGGAAAACTAACATACTGGAGAAAGAGGAACTATCCTTCAAGAAGTGTATGATAGATTTTACTCATGACATATTGTGCACTTTAAATGTCATGCATTTTTAGAAAAAGGGAGGTAATTATGAATGATTACTCACTTTCTAACTTCTTGACAATAGTCAGCGATTCTATCAAACACGCTGGTAACGTTTTCTTTCACTGCCTCGTGTTTATGACAGGAAGCCGTCCCGTACAGTGTGACGTCTTCTACCGTCTTACACAACTGGCTTAATGCAACTCCCTGTAATATGAAATCACTATGGTAACATAATTAGGGATTTTTTCCATGGAATTTTCATAATTGGGACATCAAATAGCATTGACAAAGAATACAAAAAAAATGAAATAAAAAATTCTGTAAAATTTATGTACAATTTAAGTATAATACTACATCTACATATCAATTGCTGTAAAAAAACATCTTCATTTCATCTTAATGAAACATATACCTGTGATCATATTGACATAAATTTCATCTTAATGAAACATATACCTGTGATCATATTGACATAAATTTCATCTTAATGAAACATATACCTGTGATCATATTGACATAAATTTCATCTTAATGAAACATATACCTGTGATCATATTGACATAAATTTCATCTTAATGAAACATATACCTGTGATCATATTGACATAAATTTCATCTTAATGAAACATATACCTGTGATCATATTGACATAAATTTCATCTTAATGAAACATATACCTGTGATCATATTGACATAAATTTCATCTTAATGAAACATATACCTGTGATCATATTGACATAAATTTCATCTCAATGAAACATATACCTGTGATCATATTGACATAAATTTCATCTTAATGAAACATATACCTGTGATCATATTGACATAAATTTCATCTTAATGAAACATATACCTGTGATCATATTGACATAAATTTCATCTTAATGAAACATATACCTGTGATCATATTGACATAAATTTCATCTTAATGAAACATATACCTGTGATCATATTGACATAAATTTCATCTTAATGAAACATATACCTGTGATCATATTGACATAAATTTCATCTTAATGAAACATATACCTGTGATCATATTGACATAAATTTCATCTTAATGAAACATATACCTGTGATCATATTGACATAAATTTCATCTTAATGAAACATATACCTGTGATCATATTGACATAAATTTCATCTTAATGAAACATATACCTGTGATCATATTGACATAAATTTCATCTTAATGAAACATGTACCTGTGATCATATTGACATAAATTTCATCTTAATGAAACATATACCTGTGATCATATTGACATAAATTTCATCTTAATGAAACATATACCTGTGATCATATTGACATAAATTTCATCTTAATGAAACATATACCTGTGATCATATTGACATAAATTTCATCTTAATGAAACATATACCTGTGATCATATTGACATAAATTTCATCTTAATGAAACATATACCTGTGATCATATTGACATAAATTTCATCTTAATGAAACATATACCTGTGATCATATTGACATAAATTTCATCTTAATGAAACATATACCTGTGATCATATTGACATAAATTTCATCTTAATGAAACATATACCTGTGATCATATTGACATAAATTTCATCTTAATGAAACATATACCTGTGATCATATTGACATAAATTATATAAACGTTCTCGCATTTTGAAAATGGGGGTCCATAGAGAAATATCAGTAGTTGTCAAATGATTTTTGCACACAAATTATTGTATTTCTGGAAAAACCTTGTAACCAATAAACCATATTATTTTCTTATCTTTTATCTAAGATGCCATTATCATTCTCTATGTTTTACACAATGAATAAATTATAATTGTTTGAGATTAAAATGAGAGATGCTTTTCTTTCTAAGTCAAAAGTTTTCAGCCAAGATTGTTTATTTTGAATACAATAAATAAAAAATTATGTGGAACTAATAACTAGAACAACAGATATGGTTTTCGAGTTATTTTCACCAACATTTCGGCGTTACACTAAAGCCTTCATTAGGGTAATAGTATAATACATGGAAAATGAAAATATGCTTTTCTGAGTACTAAAATTTGAGAGGCATTGTCACATGACGTCACTTTGCCATCTGTAGAAAAAATCTTAGGACGCTTTGTAAATTGTGGCCCCAAACATATGGACAAAAACTTGGACTTCTTCCTATTTATACAATCAGCTTACAGGTAATCAACCATATAACCTGTTTATATCCATAAATGGACAAGTCCAATAATTTGTGCAAGAATCACATTATCATTGTGGATTTATTGGCCTCCTAGATTGTCTCTCCAACTAAGAAAATTCAATCATCTAAATATATATCGATCCCTCCCATTTTTTGTACCCATAAAAGATGCAGGAAATAGAATATTTGCATATATAGCAGTTTTCTCCAGTCAACAATACATGATTTGCATCCGTCTGCTACGGAAGAGGTTAATTGCCATCTGTCTGCTACGGTAGAGGTTAATTGCCATCCGGTACTGCCATGTGGGTATGTTTAGAAAAGTAACGAGATTTTGGTGCTAATGACAAAGCTGAACTTTATTCCGTCTGCTTGTTGTATTTTAACTCCTAGTATTGTTTTAAGTTTCACTGGTCAACAGTATGTCAGTCATATGGAGACTTAACCAAGTAACATTATCCTGAAACCTTAGACCCTAACTTTGAATACTGAGCAAGGGAGACATACATGTACCTGTACTATGTTTAATGACTTTGGTATGTTTTGTTTTTTTCATTTGAGGCCCCTTTCGGGTTACCCCGTTGATGTTTTCATTTATAATACATTTAACAAAAAGAAACAATATTTCAATTACATGCCAACATTTTATCATTTTGCTGTCAAATGTATATTCAACAATGTTTTTCATATATGATTTTGTCCCATTTATTTTTCATATGTTTATGAAGTTTAAAAAATAAGATAATGGAAATTTTCAAAAAGATATAAGGTAAAAAGGGGGTATGTTGCAGCCCCAGGGATCACACTCAAGACCTCTCTCACTCAAAGCAGATGCTCTACAATAGCTATTCAGGCATATACAGCATATACTAGTAGGCGGGAATCAAATGCTGAATGAACAGACATACAGACACAATGGACAAACTGACAAAGTGGCAGTTGGGTCCACTGCAACCAGCTTTTCTCCTCAGGGGGTCCAACCAGCTAGTGCTATTTTTCTTACAGGGTTGTTCCGATAACACTTCAAACCCTATCAAAATGGTGTTACAGTGTAAATATATTACAACCTCATTTTTGCCAATATTCCAGATGAGGGGGGGTCTGGACCACCCTGTCCCCCTCTGGACCAGCTCATGTAAAGTTTTTTTCACAGTATTCCTATAATATAATAATCATACATACCACGCCGCCACCAATATTGTGAGCAAACACTGACATTCCTTTCTTCAAGTTACCAATATCGAACAACATGATGTAGGCAGACAGGAAATTCATCGGAAGTGCCGCTCCATCCTGGTAACTCATATTTGACGGCATTTTGTACACATATTTAGCATTAACAGTGACCAACTCTCCCCAAGCACCGTATTCTGTAAAGCCGATCACTCTATCACCAACCTGTCAGTATGAACAAGAGAAATCTATAAAACATGAACAGTCAAACCTGTGTCAAAGACCACCTGCAAACAAGTCTCAGTACTCTGATACTTTGTTCATTTACAAACCCACCAACAGATTTTCCCTAGGTCTGAAGACCCACATAAGAATACTTCAAAACGACACACTAAGATTTTTCGTTTGGGCAATGCGTATACTGTACTTTATTGACATTTACATGTATTTTCATACAATTTATATCAGAATACAATAAAATGATACTTTAAGAACATTATTAATGACACAAAGTGTCTGTTTTTAATTGTATTGGGTATAATATTACAATACTGGTCTACAAATACCACTAATTCCATCTCCTGTCAGACTAATTTAAATTATATTTAACATGTTAAGAGAGACCACATGTCAACAAAGAACACTTTTGATTACTGTTTCCATGGGTGGACTTTATAAACAAGTTTGACTGTATGTGAGCTCTCCTGCTCGCTAGTCTGAATTATCCATTTCACCTTAAATTCTTCAAAGGGGGCACAATTCTGAATGTTCAACCTGTTGTTACATTGCTGAACATTTTAGAGCTATGTCTCTATCAACGTTAAAGGCTATAAATAACCTTGTTTAAATCATATTTGGTTTCATATAGCATTTAAAATTGCAAACATTAACAACTAGAAGGATTTTCGACAAAAAACGTATGTCTCACACAAAGGGCCCAACCAATATTCATCGGACCTCGAACATGTGACATTACTCGCAACTATAGGCTCGATACCAAGAATTCATTGGAAGTTTCACTGAAAGGCGACCAGTGGTTAAGAAAAACTGTTAGTGAAGCACAGACAAACTTTGTGACATCCAACAGACGGACGGACGGGCAAACATAGAGCACAAAATCAACATGTCGCCCCACAAGTAACAAGAGATGTTTGTAATACACCATGGCAGCCTAATAGTCAGAAATGGTAAAGGTTACTCCTAGACCTTTGACCTACTGACCTCAAAATCAATACGGGTCATCTACTGTTGATGACCACCATGTAAAGTTTGAACATTCTAGGGCTAAGCGTTCTCGAGTTATTAAAATAACAGAAACAATTTGTCTTCTGACTGACAGACCAACAGACTGACCTCATGTGAAAAGCAAAATACCCCCTCATCAAAGACGGGGTCATAATAAAGTATATATATACATACAGCAATGCCTTCAGCATTTTTATCATCAACATCTACCACTTCCCCGGCACACTCGAAGCCGATGGTAAGTGGAGTCTTTGGTGGATGTTCCAATACTCCTTGTCGAACCATCAAATCCACGAAATTCAAGCCACTGAAAACAGAAAACAAGACTGCGTTCAATAAATGCTTATGTCCCGGTGGTAGCCTTATCCAAAAAAACTATGTTCAATAAATGCTTATGTCCCGGTGGTAGCCTTATCCATAAAAACTATGTTCAATAAATGCTTATGTCCCGGTGGTAGCCTTATCCATAAAAACTATGTTCAATAAATGCTTATGTCCCGGTGGTAGCCTTATCCATAAAAACTATGTTCAATAAATGCTTATGTCTCGGTGGTAGCCTTATCCATAAAAACTATGTTCAATAAATGCTTATGTCCCGGTGGTAGCCTTATCCATAAAAACTATGTTCAATAAATGCTTACGTCATGGTGGAAGCCTAATCCGTAAAAACTAGCTAAGTCAATCAAGGGCCATTATTCTGTTAAAATGTTGGATAACGTACAAACTGTAAGGTGTTTATCATGGTAAACAAGTATGCCAAGTTTGAAAGCAATGCCTTGATGGACTTAGAAAATACTGACAGAGAAACGAACAGTCAGGACTATCATTACCGGTAGTAGATGCTGGGGCATAAAAATTTAGATTATAAAAACAGTACAACCAGATTGGCCCTCTGGTATAGCAACAAACTTTCTATAACAACACCATTCAAAATTCCCAAAGCCAATATTTACAATAAAATTAACCTCTGTTGAGCAACAACCTCTAAACAATGGCCTATGTTAACATTTCCCAAAGGGTGTTCCTTTACAGAGGGTGTAATGTATTATAATTAATGGTTTAATTTCTTTCTCAACACAGGGGTTTGGCTAAGAATAGACTGTGTTAAATTTAAATAAATCCTATATTTTTGTCAGTGTCTATTTTTTTCTGCTTCATTTGCGAGTTTAATACATTTGCAAAATTTTATACACTTAATTATAATAAAAAAACGTACCAAACTAAAATGCAGAAGTACAAAATTCAAGCTCTTACATTATAATTAGAATACTGGTAACCAACATTCATGAAAGTTTTGCCTTGTGAAAATATATGAGTTAACATATGTGTTACAAACAGTACAAAATCAATTTCTAGCTCCTAACAAGCAGACAATTCTGCCGACGTACTTTTGTGAAATTAAGAGAGACAAAATTATGGGTTGGCGGAAAACTATTGTAACTCCAATATAAAACATAGGGAGCTACAATAGATTTCCGCCAACCCATCGAAATATAAAGAGACAAAATATAAGAGAGACAAATATATCAGAGATCAATCAATAAAGCATTACAGCTCGTCAGATGTCCAATCGGAACAGCCTATAGCTAGCTATCAAGTTTATAATTACAATGTGTGAACATGCAATGGGAGAAAAACAGCTGCTTTAATGTTTATCATTATAAGGCCAGAAAAGTGCTATCGAGCACTACCTTATAAAACGGTTCGTTTCTCGTACAATACCAACTGGGTCCAGGTAAATTATTTCGCACAATACCAACAGCATTGTAGTTCCAGGTAAATTATCTCATACAATACCAACATGACTGTCAGACAATTCAGAAACATCTGTATCTCTAGCATTCTTTACCAATACAGAATACTATATATGGGAAAATTTCCATACACTGCCTCAGAGCAGTGAAAATCCAATTTGCAAGAAAGGACAAGTTAAGCTCCTACTCTGATTGAATATAGAACTTTGAAGGTCAAGGAGATTCTCATCACGATAGACAGGGACGATTAAGGAATGATTTATAGGGAATCTTACCTGATTTCTCGTTATAGAGCTAGGCTTTCTACTCGGCCTCTTCAAAAAATAGTAGGGCAAAAATAAGGCATAGTTTGTTAATATAAATAGTAGGGCAAAAATTTGGCATATTTTGTTTAAATAGTAGGGTAAAAATAGGGCATGTTTTGTTTAAATGGATAGGGCAAATATCATAGGCCGATCCAAGGGGGGCGGACCCGGCGTACGCCCCCCCTAAAATCGCCAAAGTAAAGTCAATTCATTTGTTGTATCACACTAAATCACATATTTAAAGTTATTTTTGTTCTGCTTTCTGCGCGCAATTAACATTTTCCACTAACCACAGACACTTCGATAGACTCTCTGCCGCCCCGTTATTCGGGTCGAACTTTGCGATTCTGATGTATCGCTCTTTTAGCACATTGATTCTCTTTTCGCTGCATTTTATGACAACAAAGATGGATGCGCCAGCTCCAAAACGAGCGAAAATGCAGAAGACTTTGACAAGCTTTTATCCTAAAGCTGTGGGAAGACGGTAAAATCACAGACACTTGGGGTCTGGACCACGCCCCCTGGAAATATTTTTTTTATATTTATTATATATCCAGAGTGAGACCCATTCAGTACTCACACAAACATTTGTTGAATGTATTTGATATTAATACAAAAATCTACGTACGTCCTCTACTGCTTTAATAACTGTGTTATTTAGCTAGAGAGGCATATACGAATATTTTTTTATTTGTCCCGGATACGTTTAATAATGTTTGTGTGATTAATGTATGGGTCTGGGTATACAATGTTGATGTTAAAAATATACCCAGGTGCGTAGCTGGGGGCAGGGTCCGGACCCCAAGTGTCTGTGGGTAAAATGTCATTTTATTCTCTTTTTACATTTCCATTAATTTGTATTTGATAAAATTGTCACTTTCCCTTAATATCGTGAATTGCCTGTCAAAATTTATTAACGAACGCATGAATAAACCGCTCGATTACGTCATTCCGCGCTTTCATATATTAGTTTACCTATCTTGAAGACAAAAGCCTGCGTGGCATAGTAGAAGCGCCTATGGCTTCATAATCCTTTTTTTTTCGGCACCTTTTTTTTCATAATAAACATTTCATGACGATTTTCCAATTGACCTTAATGATGTTACTGATGCTAATTACTCTTCAAAAATAGAAGATATTAAAAGTCTTTTCACACATTGGTCAAAAAGAATACTTTCGCCAATTGGTAAAAATGTAGTGATTAAAACGCTAGCGTTGTCTAAAATTAATCATCTTATATTAAGTCTACCTAACCCAAATTCTAATACCATTAAACTAATCCAAAATGCATTCTTTAAATTCCTTTGGAATTCTGGACCGGACAAAATTAAAAGAAATATCATCACCCAAACATACGAGAATGGAGGCATTAGAATGGCAAACTTAGAGTTATTTATAACATCTTTAAAAATGACTTGGATACGGAGACTTATGTTATATAACACGAAATATTTTAAACTAGTCACAACGATGTTCCCTTTTATGTCGACGTTCGACAAGTTTGGAGGCATTTTCTTAAAAAACAATATTCCACTTGTAAGAAACCAATTTTGGAAGAATGTTTTTGAAGGTCTGATAATTCTTATGAAGCAACATCCACAAAATTGGCACGATTTTTGCTCTCAGCCAATATGGCACAATTCAATGTTTAAAGTTGGTGGGAATAGTATTTATTATCCCAGATTTGTAGAAGCTGGTGCGATTTTTGTTAACGATTTTCTTGATAGAAACGGTGCTTTGTTATCCTTTAATGACTTCTTATCCAAATACAATATTAATACCAATTTTCTTCAATATCAGAATATTATAGGCGCCATCAGGAGATTACTTGCACAAATGCATTTTAATCACCTGGCTGTAAATGAAGAAAATCCACTACAACCATTCTGCATAAAAGTGCTTCTTAAACAAAGTAAAGATTGTAGAAACATTTACGACTTATTAAATTCTAAGAATTATGAAGCAAACTCAAAGTTAAAATGGATCAACGAACTGAATGTGAATGCAGATTTCAATTGGAAATATAGTTACAAATCACCATTTAACATAACAACAGATCCAAAATTAGAATTGTTCCAATTCAAAATCAACCACTGCATTCTTGGTACTAATCATCTTTTATACAAAATGGGAATTAAAACAAGCAATATGTGTTCTTTCTGTAACAACCAAAGTGAAACTCTAAAACACCTCTTCTGTGACTGTCACCATTCTTCTGCTTATTGGGAAGTAATTAAACAATGGATCAATACTAAATGTCCCGAGATCAGTACTAACTGGACGACATTAGACTTATAGTGGGGTGACAATCAGCTCAAAAGTGGCTTATTTAAGGAGTAGGTGACAACTCAAGTAGAACAAGCAATGTTATATACCAAAATGTTCGCCTATGTCTGTACTATATGGAACTGCCGGCATAAATTGTCAACGCGTGGTGCGGACACGGAAATCCAAGATGGCGTCCAAGATGGCCGCCATAATTTACACATACACTTAAAATTCTATGTTCTCATGCTTTTTTTTTATTTATGTATGTAGTCACAAATATTTGCTTGGATATTATTCATTTGATAATGTACATCAAATGGACATACAAGACTGACCACTTTGAGGTCAAAGTCATGGTCAATTCAAGGTCAAATTACGAAAAAAAGCTGAAAAAATGATGTTTCCTCACTTGTTTTCTTGTTTTAACATATGTTTTATATTCAAGTTGGTATTAAAAGTGATAAAAGTGTTGGTAAGCACATATTCTCTTATTATTAGTTGAATTTTCAGTTCAAAATATTTAAACTTTGTCAAAACTGACATTATTATGCATGTACATGTTGGCCGAGATGGCATTCCTAGATTGCTGATTCCCTATTTAAAATTTTAGTATTCAACTATTGACAGTATTATTTCTAATCTATGATTAAATGTTTGTCTAAACATTATTAACTTTGTATTGTACTCCAAATGGACTTGAAAAATGACCACTCAAGGTCAAGGTCAATGTCATTTCAAGGTCAAACTACCAAAAATACCTGAAAATTTGATAATACGTCGCAAATTGTTATTATAAACGAATGCTGAACATTGTATTTTGTTTTAGATGTGATTGCAGGTATTCTAAGTGTAAATTATTGCATTAGAAGTGATATATTTTTACTGCAAATAGAAAAACCAATTAAAATTTTATGATGGAACATAAGCGATTGTACGTACTGTACAATATTGCAGCCGTGAATGGTTTTTCCTTGAACGTTGAATCTCTATATTTGACAGTATTATTGTTAATGGTTTGATAACATTATTACATATTAAACAGTTATTATATATAATAATGCACCTATCAATATTTTGCCCCAGGGTGGGGGAGTGGCGGGCATACAGTGGACTTTAGACAGAAAACAATTCCCAACGGACAGGATTTTGACAGGCCCTTTGATTCCCGATCCCGGGAAATAGACTTTGGCTGGATTTTAGATTCTGGGATTGGGGAATTTAGACATAGCAAAAAGCAGACTTGCTGCAACCATTTAAAGATGACAGGCCATTTAATATACCAAGCATCTCCTACTGTGGGAATTTCAACAAAACGTTTGGACATGGTGAGTCACCTCTTGGGCCTAAGATGGCTGAACTATGTGATGGTTAGGTATCCCTTATGGCCGGATATGGCTGAATTTGTATTGGTAAGTAGGTTTACTACATAGGGTCTGGTATGGCTAAATTCAGTGGTTGCCTTTGTACCCCTTAAACTTTTAAATGGCCATAATTGGTGTTGGTCATTACTCGAATAGGGCCAAGGATTGCTGCACTCGGTGTGGGGGGAGTACTCCGTATGGTATGGTATTGCTTTAATAAGTTAGGTGGGTACACAATAGGGCTTGGGATGGCTGAAATCTGTGAGGGTGGGAACTCAATAAGGCCTGGGATGGCTCAATCTGTGATGGTGAGCACACAATAGGGCTTGGGATGGCTGAAATCTGTGATGGTGGGTACCCAATAGGGCTTGGGATGGCTGAAATCTGTGATGGTGGGTACCCAATAGAGCTTGGGATGGCTGAAATCTGTGGTGGTGGGTACCCAATAGGCTTTGGATGGCTGGAATCTGTGATGTGGGTACATAATAGGGCTTGGGGTGGCTGAAATCTGTGATGGTGGGTACCCAATAGGGCTTGGGATGACTGGAATCTGTGATGTGGGTACATAATAGGGCTTGGGGTGGCTCAAATCTGTGATGGTGGGTACCCAATAGGCTTGCGATGGCTGAAATCTGTGAGGGTGGGTACTCAATAGGGCCTGAGATGGCTTAATATATATTGTCGGGTACCCAATAGGGCATGGGATGGGTGAAACCTGTGAGGATGGGTTTTCCATGGGCTTGGGATGGCTTAAATATGTGATGATGGGTACTCAATAGGGCTTGGGATGGCTGAGATCTGTGATTATGGGTACCCATTAGAGCTTGGGACGGCTGAAATCTGTAAGGGTGGGTACTCGATAGGGCATGGGATGGCTTAATCTGTGATGGTGGGTACAAAATAGGGCTTGGGTTGGGTGAAATATCTGATGATGGGTACTCAATAGGGCTTGGGATGGCCGAAATTTGTGATGATTGGTACCCAATAGAGCTTGGAATGGCTGAAATCTGTGAGGGTGGGTACTCAATAGGGCCTTAGATGGCTTAATCTGTGATAGTTGGTACCCAATAGGGACTGGTATGGCTAATATCTGTGATGGTGGGTACAAAATAGGGCTTGGGATGGCTGAAATCTGTGATAGTGGGTACACTATAGGACATGAGATGGCTGAATTCTGTGAGGATGGGTACTCAATGGGCTTGGGATGGCTGAAATATGTGATGACAGGTACTCAATAGGGCTTGGATGACTGTACTCAGAGGTGGTGGGTACTCAATAGGGCTTGGGATGGCTGAAATATGTGATGATGGGTACTCAATAGGGCATTGGATGGCTGAAATCTGTGAGGGAGAGTACTCAATAAGGCCTTGGATGACTGTATTCAGTGGTACTGGGTACACAACAGGGCCTGGGATTGCTGAATTCTGTGAGGGAGAGTACTCAATAGGGCCTTGGATGACTGCTCAGAGGTGGTGGGTACTCAATAGGGACTGGGATGGCTGAAATCTGTAATGGTGCATACTCAATAGGGCCTGTGATAGCTGGAATTCATGAGGGTGGGTACTCAATGGGGTCTTGGATGACTACTCAGAGGTGGTGGATACCCAATAGGCCTGGGATGACTGTACTCAGAGGTAGTGGGTACCAAATGGGGCCTGGGATCGGCTGTTCTCTGTTGTGATGGGTATCCAATAGGGCCTGGGATGGCTGTGCTCAGAGGTTGTGGGTACCAAATGAGGCATGGGTTGGCTGTTTTCTGTGGTATAGGGTATTCAATAGGGCCTGTGGTGGCTGTACTCAAGGTGGTGGGTACCAAATGGAACCTGTGATGGCTGTATTCTGTGGTTGTGGGTTTCCAATTGGGCCTAGGACGGCTGTATTGAGTGGTGGGGAGTACTCCTTAAGACCTGGTATGATGTAATTGGTGGTGATGGGTTCCCAAATGGGCCTGGGATAGTTGAACTTTTGGAGGTGAGAACATAAATTGGCCTGGGATGGCTGTTCTATATGCAGTGTTAAATACCAAATAGGGCATTGAATGGTTGTTCTCAGTAGATGCGAGTATCCTCAAGCATAGTATGGCTATACACAGTGGTTGTGAGTAGGGCATAGGGCCTATGGTGGCTGTAATTGGTGGTGGTAATTACCACATGGGATCTAATCATAGCTGTATTTAGTAGTTGCAACTAACCCATAGGGATTAGTGTGGCCATAATTAGTGGTGGTGAAATACCCAGTAGGGCCTAGGATGGCTGTATTGCACCTGGTATGGCTCTACTCAGTTGGTCCAAGTACCCCTTAGAACATAGTATGGCTGTAATCGTCGGTGGCAAGTACCACATAGGGTCAGGTGTGACTATACTCAATGCTTATTGGTGGTGTTGATTGGGCCTTGGATGTCTGTACCCTTTTGTTGTGACTTGGGTGTAGCCCATAGGACCTGGTATGGCTGTAATTCATTGGTTAAGAGCACCCCTATTGGGCATGGAAAGTTGTACATGTAATTATTTTGGATGACTACCCCTTTGGGCCTTATACGACTGTGATTTGTACTAATGAGTAACCCATAGGGCCTTTACAGCTGTGCTCAGTGATTGTGAGTACCATATCGAGACTGATATGGTGGTGATTAACCAATATGGCCTTGGTTGGCTCTACTCTGTGGTTGTAAGTACCCCATTGGGCCTCAGGTATAGATATAGTGGCATTGAGAACTCGATAGGAATGGTTGTTATGGGCAGTTGTAAGAACATGACATGTACTCCATTGGTTACAGAATGTACTTGTTGGTGGTTAGAACCCATTCTGGCCTGGTATGTGATGGTGATGATTTGGTTTGACTGTACTTTGTATATAGTACCCTTAGGACTTAGTATGACTTTAACACGTAGTAGTGAGTACCCATTATTGCACGGGATGGTTGTACTTGACAGTGTTATGTACCCCATATGGTCTGGGATGCCACATATAGGAGTTCAGTATAAATTATTATTTTTAATGAAAGAACTCTGATCACATCAATGATCTACAACAAAATATAATGTTCACCAAATTTCATAATAAGACAAAATGCAATGAAAGATCAAATTTTCAGGTATTTTTGGTAGTTTGACCTTGAAATGACATTGACCTTGACCTTGATTGGTCATTTTTCAAGTCCATTTGGAGTACAATACAAAGTTAATAATGTTTAGACAAACATTTCATAATACCATTAGAAATAATAGTGTCAATAGTTGAATACTAAAATTTTAAATAGGGAAGCAGCAATCTAAGAATGCCATCTCGTCCAACATGTACATGCATAATAATGTCAGTTTTGACAAAGTTTCAATATTTTGAACTGAAAATTCAACTAATAATAAGAGAATATGTGCTTACCAACACTTTTATCACTTTTAATATCAACTTGAATATAAAACATATGTTAAAACAAGAAAACAAGTGAGGAAACATCATTTTTTCAGCTTTTTTTCGTAATTTGACCTTGAAATGACCATGACCTTGACCTCAAAGTGGTCAGTCTTGTATGTCCATTTGATGTACATTATCAAATGAATAATATCCAAGCAAATATTTGTGACTACATACATAAATAAAATAATTGCATGAGAACATAGAATTTTAAGTGTATGTGTAAATTATGGCGGCCATCTTGGAAGCCATCTTGGATTTCCGTGTCCGCACCACGCGTTGACAATTTATGCCGGCAGTTCCAAATAGTACAGACATAGGCGAACATTTTGGTATATAACATTGCTTGTTCTACTTGAGTTGTCACCTCACCCCAAAAAATCACCAATTGTCACCCCACTATTACTATTAGGGAACGATAAAATCGAAAAAGCCACTACATATATAATTACATTAGCCAAATATTGTCTATACCATTGCAAAATTTTGAACATCCCTCTTTCAGTTAATATATTAAAGTTACTCCTTAACACAGAATTATACATCGCCAAAAAAAACAACAAAGTATCAAAGTTTGACAATGATTGGAAAAACTATTCACATTTGATCACAAATTAAATCTTATTTATGTGAAAAATACTACCCAGTTTACTCAACACTGCAAACTCTCCTTAATGTTCACCTTTATGCCTTGTCTAAACATCAATATTCTGTAAATCATAAATTATGAATGTATACATATATATACGAAATAAATGGGGTTACCCTTACGGGGCCCGAAAAAAAAAAAAAAAAAAAACAACATTTCATGACAAATGAAATAGAAAAAATGTGTATGAATCAATGTATACTTTACCGTTTATGGAAATGACTGTGATACGGGATATCATTATACTGAAAAGTCATTTACCGACGTGTTATGATTTTTATTGGAAAGACGTGTTCTAAAAGCATTCTGATTAAAACTTGCGAAATTTTTCGAGGAGTGCTTGTCCAAGCATTAAAAATCACTAAAATCGAGGACCTACCGGGGTGATTCGCCCCCCTGGACCCCCTAGCAGGGCTTTGCCCTGCACCAGGGCCCTTGAGGCCCCCCTGGACCCCCAGCTCATTTTTCATTTCACGCCCCCCCTAACACTAAATCCTGGATCCGCCCCTGAATATAGGGAACATTTTAAATAGGGCATAATTTGTTTAAATAGTAGCGCAAAAATAGGTAATATTTTAAATAGGGCATATTTTGTTCAAATAGAAGGGCAAAAATTGGGCATAATTTGTTTAAATAGTAGGCCAAAAATAGGGAACATTTTAAACAGGGCATATTTTGTTTTAGTAGTAGGGCAAAAATAGAGCATATTTTGTTTAAATAGTAGGTCAAAATAGGGCATATTATGTTTAAATAGTATGGCAAAATAGTGCAGAAAAAGATTTTACATTTCTTGGAAAGCAAATAATTTTCCCCTTAACATGGCATATATTTCATAGAAATTGATGCAATATTCGTCTTGGACCTGTAGCCTTTCGTGATGTAAAAGTCATAATTATTGTACTGCTACACTGTTCATGTTTTTGTTGACGCTGGTACAGTGTAGCAATACCACGTGACTTTTGACTATAGTTACAAGAAGAAATTTGTAAACATTGGAAAATAAAATAGCCATATTATGTATTTTATTTCTTCATCGATTTCTATGAAATATACGCCACGCTAAGGGGACAATTGTTAGCTTTCCATGAAATATAAAATCTTTTTCAGCGGCTGTGCCGTTTTGTCCATTACCTTGTGAAACCGTTGAATGTGTAGGTTTCACAGGGTAATGGAAAAATCGGTAAAACTGCTGAAAAAGATATTATATTTCACGGAAAGCAAATACTTTTCCCCTTAGCGTGGCGTATATTTCATAGAAATCAATGAAGAAATAAAATACTTATGGCTATATTTGTATTCCAACGTTTACAAATTTCTTCTTGTAACTGTAGCCAAAAGCCACGTGGTATTGCTACCCTGTGGTACATGGTCTCTCATAAAACACCAGTTTAAATATGATAGAAAACGGTTGGATGGGATATAAAATTGATGGTCTCTGCAGACAGATTTGTTATAGTTAGTGGTTTCTGTTAGCAGGTAATCTTTTACCCTCAGCTTTAGGTTTGACTGTATTTTATTTATTAAAAAAAAATTGAAATGCTATTATTATTTTCTGACTCATGCAAAATGCGTTTAGCTATTCATGTTATGTACATAACCATTATTGTGTTCTTGTTGCTGAAGTATAGACTGTGCAGTTAATCAGTTTCTCTGCATACAATGCTAGTGTGTTACAAAACCAAATCAATTTATATGTTAATTAATTTTTCGCTGGTTAAGTTACACAGTTGCCATTTTGTTTATATTTTATATAAATATACATTGTACTTGTTTTATTTAGGTCCATTATGAATCAATTCTGAAACTTCGTTTTTAACATTTTTTATTTTCATAAGACATATTATACAATGTACAGCTATACACAATACAAAATGTACAAACAATTTTGTCAAAATAAATGTGAAACTCTTTATGATATTATTCATTAATTATAATTATATGTCATTATGATTTTTGTAGTATATATAGGGGAGGGAAAAGAGTTATGAGGACAGTCGCTTAGAAGAGAGGTTATGATTGTAGGGAGTAAGAAAGGAAAGTAAGAGAAAGAAAATAGGAAATGGTTACGGGTTCGGGGGATTTACACATTATCACTGAAACTTGTATTATTTATTTCCTCTGTCAGTAATGCAATCCATGCCATAAGAGAATTTATGGAGCCCTGAATTAAGTCCTGATCCATCCTAAAATGCCCTGATTTTTTATTATTAGGCAGACCACAAGGGATAAGGATTGCTTGTCTATCATCAGTGACCTTGACTTTGAACATTAAATTTAGACCTGTCAGTTTCACTTATCAAAATATGGCTTGAATGGATGTTTAGCACACAAGCCTCGAAGTGGGTGGTAGATAGAATGATGGGTGCCTAATGTTGGTTGAAATTATGGATTACATAGAAAATAGAACTTAAATTGAATCCGCATCCGATATTTTTGTAACAGAATGGCTATCTATATAGTATCATAGTGGGCCGGGTGGGTTTGGGAATTATGTCTCCTCTCATAGAAGATTTGTTCAAGTTCTGTATAAAAATGGTGAAATTTCATGGTAAGAAAATCGAACTTTGAGATATAAAGTACAACAGCCCACATTTTGATATTAAGGTCAGTTTTGGGTGTAATTATGTTTTTACTTTTCAAATTAATGTTACGCACATGTGTATGGCTGGCTAATTAGCCTCTGAATATATTTTTAAAAATCCAGGTATCTCCCAAATATGTATGTTTCGAGGACATGTAGTTTTTTTTAAGAAAAAAATGTGCCTTGAGTGTCCTCATTAATGAGAAGTTGTTGACAATGCAACATCTGTCCACCTGACCGACAGGCAGAGTCTTAGAGGCAGTGACAGGACAAACTTACACGAGCATTAAGACATGTTTACACATGCAACAAATCAGATATTCTGTCATAGCCAGTCAGAAACAAATTACATTCTTGTTATTTTATCAGCCATAAAGACAGCTGAGTCTGTGCTGGTAATCTTCAAATCAATTATTACCGTATTTGCCCAAGTATTACCCGCAGCTTTGTATTGGACGTAGGCAAAATTTAAATTGGGAGAACTTCAAGTCTGATTAATAGTTCACATGAAAATGTCTGATACAATAAATTGTGAAAATATGACAAAAGATAAAGGCCAATCCTGATTCAGACAGTTTTAGACTTACTTGTTTTATCAAAGCATTTAATATATTATCTAATAGCGTAACTAAAATAAGTTTTCCGTAAATATTGCGTACCACGATAATATTTGTGCAAATGTGTTTTACTAAGATAGTTCTTTTCTCATTTTCTGTTCAGGTGTAATGCTGCGCATAGAGAGAGAGCGGCCCTAAGATAACAAATATGAAAGTAATGAAGAGAAATTGACACACACTGTTGATTTTGACTGCCGCATGTTTTTATAGACTGCGATTAGTAACAAAAACATGTTTAGTCATCAAAACTGATAACACGGTTATGTATATTTATTCATTCTGGTTCCAGATATATTGGTAATATAACAATATTTAGGCTCGGCCTACGTTCAATATTAAAACAATTTACGTAAAAGTTTGCAACAACTTACGATCAATTAGTAAAACGCACTTTGCGTAAGAGAAATATATATACGTAGATTTACGTGATATTTACGCAATTTAGAAAACAGTACCCAGTTCTCCAATGGGCACATGGGAATGGCCATTATGATTCTTTTGTTATATTTTGACGTTTTTTTGCAACTGACTTTTTTTTTAATTTTCTCACATTTTTACTTGCATCTAATGCACAGTTGCAAACAATACTTATTATTAGTATCATTAAATTCCCCCATTGTGGAACATACCAATTTCCTTGATTTCACTTTATTCTGGGTAGACAATGATTCGATGGCTTAGAATGAGAAGGTCGTAAGTACAAAATCAATATTTTTAGAAAACAAGAATAATCTGTCTGAAAACTACCTGTTACTTATGGAAAAGCAAGCTTTTTAAACTTCAGTTTGGTCACCAACGAATTATGCAGTAAAGTTGCACTCTTAGTGGGAGTAATACATGTTTGAGAAAAATCAAGTTTTTGCCATTTTATTAAGACATGTGTGTGACATTTATTCACTAGGTTAATTGACATTATTCCGACTAATTACAATGTGTTGTTGGTAAAATGTCAATTACAGAGTTGCACAATGGCATGAGATGTGTGAACTATAATCACATAATTATACTGTGAATCACTTCATACTCGTAAAGATATTATTTGGTGAATTTCAATAACAGTCTAATTTTATTTGTAGACTGATGAATATGCAGTAGAAGCTAGTTCCACAATAGGCCATCATGTTACGATTCTTTTAAAGTATAATTACACAGGTTTATGAAATGGTGAGGAATTTAAATTCACGAATACCTTGAATAGTGAAAATAAAAGCAATGCAAATAATACCCTACATACAGTACGAATGAAGCTTAATTAAACATGAATGCCCTATGTGTAAATGTTTTGTCCAAATAATTGGGTTCGAGCCAAAAACAGCAAATATGATGTATTCTTGCAACAACACCAAGAAGGAGTTCATTATCGTATTGTTTTCAGATAAACAAGTGTTAAAAACCACCTGTGAACAAAAAACCACAAATTGTATCTATTATCAGACCATTTTCAATTATATTAAACTGTTAAGAGAGACTACCTGTGAACAAAGACCACTTTTCATTTAATCTTAACAGACAGGTTTGACTGTATAGTCAATAATCTCAAAGTCAAGGTCTAAAGCCTAGGTCCCACTGAGCGATGTACTCCCGATTGAAATTAATGAGTATTCAGGACATCTGGAACAGGTTCCTCATGGTCTAAGTGAAGCTTCGGGAAGTTATGTGATATCGGAAGGAATTGTGATGTATCGGGTGGTATAGGAAGAAATCAGGAGAACATCGTGGGACCTAGGCTTAAGACATTGAAGATATACCCTACAGAACAATTCAATGAAACCTTGGTTAAACCTGTCTGTATAGACAATCCACAGGACAAGAGAAATATGGTCTTTGTTGACAGGTAAAATATCATTGAAAAAGGTCAAATGTTTGATTAGAATGTTGGTTTTTGCAATAATATTTATAGTCTTAAACACAGATTTGTTCTGTGCAAGATATATCCAAATTGTCTCCTTTATGCATGAGTGATCTCCCTTTATATTTTATGTTTATACTTTATTCTCCCTTTTTATATGAATTCCCTTCCTTTGGTATTACGTTTTGTCTCCCTTTTGTATGAGTTCCCCCTTTTCCACATTTAACTCCCTTTAGTAGGAACTCCCTCCCTTTTGGTTTTACTTTTGAACAGGTTGTCTCTTTTTGCAGGTTCAATGATATACATTTTGTACAGTACATAGAACCTCAATAATCAGACCACCATAGGGAACCTTAAAACTGGTCTCATTATTGAGTTGGTCTTAATAGTGAGGTTGAATTGTGAGCAAACTAGTGAAATGGACCTGAAAATTGTGGTCCTAATTTTGAGCTGGACTCACTATTGAGGTGAGGTTTTTCTGTAATTGAAATGATCTGGTGAGAGGATAAGATTGGTGGTCTGTGTATACAGGTTTTGTGGTAGTGGTCTTTGTTTGCAGGCGGTCTTTAAATGTTATTGTATGTGTGATAGACTAAGGCAAACTCCTAGCAGTAACTTCCTTTGTAATTACAGCTAATTTAATACAAAGGGAGGTAACTGTTGTGGGAGAGTTTGAGATCAAGGGAGACAATCTAGGCCAAATTTGGTTGGCACATGCAATCACGGTGCTAATCTAATAAATTGATAGAATCTATTTGCCATGTGATAATTGTAAACTCGCTGAATAATTAGAGCCATTGTTGGGAATAAATAGCAGGTTTTTGTCAGACGCACTGTGGGAGAAAATCAATGTCACTTCTCCTACGCCGTACTTTATCAGCATTTCCTGGCTTTATTCAATACTAGTGATAATATCTCCGACTATCTTGATGACAAAGTCAACAGCCCATAGGCATATAATAAACACATCACACACGACCTTTAAAATATACAACAGCTGCTTCCAACAGCTTTACTATTTACATTTAGTATCCCATAATAAGTAAAAAAGCTGTCGCCATTATTAATAGTAGACTTATATGTACATACTCGTAAAATCACACACGACCCATTTTGTACTGGTAACCAGAATAGCGCATGGCGGTGCCATATTAGATGACGTATTGATTTAATTAATACTGTAGATAAAGTCAGATTTTTCCCACAGCGAAGAAATCGTCAATCATTAACCATTCCCTAACTAGTATGTGCAATATTATCTAAGAAAAGCACATAGTTTACTTAAAATACTTAACAATATGTTACTAAATATTCTACGTACCATGCCTTTACTCTGATAAGAACTTCACCTTCTCCCGGTTTTGGATCAGCTTTTTTCTGCACTTTCAACATTTTCAGCCCACCAAATCCAGTGAGAACGATATTCCTACACTCTTTAGGGGTTTCAGCTTCCGCCGTGGCCCCTTCATCCTTCTTCTCTTCAGTCACAGTTTCCGGCATGTTTGCTAGTTCGGTTCTGAACGGATCGTTAGTGGCGACTTCAGAAAGCTGTATGTGACAGTACAAAGATTATTGGAAAAACGTCATCGGTCAGAAACGTTCAAGGACAAGAAATCCGCAACAGCGACAATTTTCCGAGCTATTTTTAGAAACAATGTCACGTGCAAAAGGTGACTAGTGACCGTCACGCTTGCCATTCAATAACTATCATAATATTTCTCAAAATTAATTAAAACAGTACATACCCCGATAAGCAATTATCTGATAAAAAATCCATTTTAATTAGGTTTTATACAAAAATGCCTTCAGATATAATATGTTATAGATCTTCTTCAGTAAAATATTTTTCTCAATAATTAGGTTAACAAAATATGAAAAACAAACTACTAATTACCAAAACTAATTACGGAAAACCATGAATTCGTACAATCCGCACGAACTGGTACAAATATCCAACTAGAGTTTAAGCATCCTTGTATGGTGAAAACGCGTGTATTGGAAAACAGTTTTAGATATATTGGATTTTCAATGCTATTTCGGGAAGTCGATAGGGTTGGTATCTGCGAGTTATAATGTGCTACTAGCGTGGGTGGGTATCGCGTCATTTATATAACAGTCTCCCATGAGGCCTAAACTTTCATGTGGCTACGTACATTAACTGATTTTCAGAGGTTTTATATGATTCAAATTTTTTAGCGAAGTCCAATATTGAGCAAGGTTATGTACAGTCTGTCTGGAGCGCATTGGGGTCGGGTTAGAATTCAGTCTGTTGAATGTCGGACAAATTCCATGAATTCGGGTATGCAATAGTCAACTGAATCTACCGCACCCAACACCGGGGAAGGGCGGGGGTAGCGGGGGATAAGTCCCGTGCTTTTACTTTTCATATTAAACACTATTAAATAACGTTAGTTTTGTTAAAATGTAACAGTAAATATCTAAATGACACCAATATTTTTTGCTTCGATAAATGCTTCTGTTATTTAGGATTTATTGGCTAAATGTTGCTATTTGCGACCCACTGGGACAAGTGCGTGGTCATTCGGATATTTCCCCTACAAGATAGGTCAATGACCTCCTACTTCGTGGAAAGAGACCGTGCGTTGTATGATACAAGGAATCCGGATGCGCTACGCATCTAGCTCTTTCATAATAGACTCATTGGTCTGTAACATGTACAATGAAGAGCATCGGTACACACAAGACTATCTGGCTAAATAAACACGAATTTACAGAGAGAATCTGACCATAGTAAGTATATAGCTTAAAGTGCAGTCACGTCGGGTCAATACTCGTTTTCGATCAAAACAATTTAACAGTACAATAAGACAAAAATGTTTTCTGGTCGTAAAACACAGACATCGGCAACACGATACCTTTGAACAGCACAAAGAGTACTGATTTTATTTCTGTGACAAGCAAGCTGGAAATTGTACATAGTCTTAATAGTCTATAACACTGAAATAATGGAGTTATAATTGATATATGGCTTCTGAAACAGACTAAAAGCTTGATGGTGTGTGGCTTGCTTCATTGTCTGCACGGAATACTAGTAACCAATAACAACAGTATGGAGCCGAATACTCCGCATGACAACCAACAAGTATATAGGGTTGAAATACACATTAATCACGCTGTATTCAGACCTTGACAATACCTCGTTCTACGAACCAAACTTAATCTATCATGGAATAGCGACCACATTTTGTAATCTTGTATGAATTTCCTTGAAAGTTTCAAATTGATATCGAACTGACTTCATAAACCGGCAACAAAATTTATGAAAAGCGATCAAATTCTGCAATGTTGTAGACATTTCATGGAAGGCTTCGAATTTTTATTAAATTATATAATACATGTACATGTATTTAACTTCCTGAATAGTTTAATATGAAGGCGTTTCTCTTTCTCTCTTACTTTGAACCATTTTTGCTCGGCACTCCTAGCTACGTAATTATTGTTGACTGCATGTAGACAAGTAAAGTATTCGTCTAGGCCCGTGTACATAATAATTATCTTGACATTCGTGTGCAGACAAATTATATGTCCTTTTACACTGAAAAGATTTCTGCGCATGAGATTTACCAAACATCACCAGATAGCAACAAGAAATATCACTGGATGTGATGAATACCCCCAAAACTGCATGAAACTGTACGCAAGCATTAGAGGGTCCAAATTATGCTCATGTGCACAACTAATGTCTAGGGTTGGTACTGATGAAGTTTTGTTTAAAAGACAACCATATAGGTAAAACCGATCCCACCATTGTGTTTAAACTTGGCTCAGTAGTCTGATGAGACATACCAAGTTTAGTAGAAAGTTAACCAACGGTGACCAATAAATAACATGGACAAAATTAAAAGTGATAAAAACAAAGGACAATAACTGTCTTAAAATTGATCTAACCTAATTGCACCAACGATATGCACAACTAGTCTTGGTGTTGATAAGTTATACAAAGTGACGTTGAAATCTGACCAATGGTCACATAGAAGTAGCACTGACATTGTAATTGAACAATAGAAGGGCAATTACTCCCTAAAAATTGATCCACCCAAGGTGCGCCGACGGTATGCACAACTAGAGTTGGTACTTATAAGTCATGGTTACAGAGAAAAAGCGCGGACAAAATTTAACTATAAAGAAAACAAAGGGGCAATTACTCCCTTAAATTTGATCCAACCAAGGTGCACCGACTTGGTAACGTTACTTATAAATCGTAAAAAGTTGCATTGAAATCCGACTAATTATTTCAGAGAAATACCGCGGACAAAGTTATTATGCACGGACCGATCGACCGAAAGCATGACTCCAATATAGCCCCTATATATATTGGGGTATAATAAGTTGCTGTGCAAATCAGTATAATATCTTAGTTGCTTACTTTAAAAAAAATCCCCAAATCTTAAGAAAAGTGTATCGGCTATAACTAATAAAATCAAGATAATCAATTTTCGACAAAGTCTCGAAGGGTTATTTAAAGATCTACGTTGGGAGATCCAAAAGTAATGTCACTAGTGCTGTAAAATCGTGCATAATGTAAATAAAACAACGCAATTTTACATGCAGCTACATGAATCCATTTCCAATATACTGCCAAAATTCAAGATAATGCAATTATTTGTTATTGAGATATACGTGTACATAGGAAGCATCGCAAACCAATGACGTTAACGACATCGTAAACAAAATTTGACGTTACTTACATCATTCCTTTTCAAATTATCGTCATTGATGTTTTACACAGCGCGCATGCCTGTTCAACCATTTTTTAAACACATTTATATACTAGAGTCTTTATGTAGAGAGAAAAACACATTGGTACATGCCTGTCTTGATTCGGAGTCATAGAAATACACCCATGTCTCATCAACTGTAGTTATGTGCTGGAAAAATAACGTAATGTTCGTGTGCGGCGACATGACGCCAGTGGTATATTTTGAATGTCTATTATAATGCTATTGTAATATTCAAACAATATGACACAAATGATATTAATAGTTGGGAGTCCATCGGCACAAAAGTCGCTTATTTTTCATGGCCCATGGCATTTTTTAGTAGAAGTGTTTCAATACCATATTTGAATTGCCCAATACCAGTTGTATATGGTTTGGGTGGATGCCACGCGCAAAACCCTCTGTGAAGGTAATAAATGAGGTCAAAGGTCAATTAAGTGCATATAGCATACATCAACTTGAAATTGCACCATATCTTGGCTAATTCTACAGGTAGAATGGTCAAAATGGTATCAAAATGGAGCTAATGAATTAGTTCTTCATTTGCAATGATTTTATGCAAATTATCACATTTGCATACTCATGAATATTAATGATGAAGTCAAAAATTGGTAAATTTTCGTTAAAAATCTACTAGTATAGTTGACAAATGTATGCCGTATCTTCCTTATTTCTATTATTTAAAGATCCATATTGTACCAAAATCATGAGAAGACATAGGGCTTTCGTTAAATGTATATTTTTATAGATAAATATAATTTATTTCCACCGAGAATGACCGCCAAAGGTGGGTGGGGTAAATTTAAACCAGAACGTAAAAATCTCAATACAGTCAGAATCAACATTAAACACTCATTAAACATATTCCTTATATCCAAATATGATTTATTCGTGGAAATTGATTTTGACTTATTTATATTATGCTAATTAACTAATTTGCATATTTATAAATATTGATAATGTATTGAACATGTATGACAAATAGCGTCCAAATCAGGATCTATATCTGAGTGATAAACAAGCAGTGCCTTTTAATAATTATAAAAAATGCAATAAATATGTCTCATTACACAATATATGTTTGTACATGACGTTTGGAACTGTATTATTTATTCTTATAATCATCGGCAAACCACAGTAGTTTCTACCGTTATTATACAAATTATACCAATTCCAATCAAAGAAAACATGTAGTGCCGTCAACGTAAAATGTCGCCTGGTATATTAACCTCTTAATTAATAAGTTGGTATTTGTTAACAAACTACCGGGTTCTTTTAGTTGCATGTATAGAGTCGTATTGAAGAACACGAAAACGTTATTCTTAGCCAATTGCAGTTCATTTCTTTCGTACCCTGACTTGTCCGTACTTTCATAATGTTTATAAAGCCTTAGTTAATACAGTTTGTTGCAATTTTAATCAGTAGCAATGTGAAGTAAGTAATGGTGATTAGGACGGTATTGAATGCACATATGAGTAATTTCCCTTTTGAACGTTTCTATTGTGACTTTACAAATCATAAGCTGATCAATAAAGACTACACAACTTGGATTCAAACGAGGTAGAAAATGTTGTCCGATGCGTCGAATTACTTCTGGTCCTGATACTAGTATGCCCATGCCACAATCAAATGATTACATCTTGCTAATGAGTAAAACCAAAGTCGATACTCGCTAAGTTACTTTTCTTTAATTTACAACAAGGTCAGAGACGTTACTAAGAAAGAACGAGCTTGTTGTAAGAGAAAGCTACCACAATGTACAGACGACAACGAAAAGACGCAAAGTATGCCAAATGTCATTAAAAGATGCGAGGGTCATTTATATGCTTTGGGTGCTTCAAGCGAAGGATGCCTTACTTATTTATCATTCAGTTCTCTTCATTGATTCCGTTTTTCCTCAGGTTTAGCCTTTACTGTTCTTCGCCTTGAGGTTTTCAGTCGTGTTATGGTCTCTTAATGCCACGAGGTATCAATTGAGACGCTTGAAGCATACACATTTCCCATTGCGTATGTCTTTGTCTAGGGGATGAACTCCCAATAGAGATTCGGGAGGCATCGTAAACAGGTTGCTCGTGGTCTAGGAGAAGTATTGGGGAAGTCATCAGACAAGTTGTGACATCAGGAGGAATCATGATGATCAAGGAGTATCGGAATGTATTGCAAAAACTCTCGTTATGCGTCAATTCCTTTTCCTCGGGGATGTACTTCCGGTGGATTTAAGAGTTTAGCAGGCGTCTATGGTCCCATTTATCTCAGAGAAGGCATCCGGTGTCTCGGGTAAGCTTCGTGAACGTTTTGGGGAATCTTGAGACATCTTGTGAAAACGCGAGTACATGTACATACGTCAGGGAAATTCAATGCATGCATATTTTACCCGATGTTTTCGCGCTGTCATTTTGGGAATAACCCGGGAAGGCATCCCAGAAGCGCTACAGAGACTCGGGAATACCAGTTACCATGTAAACTTATGCGCTAGGCATCCCAGTGATACTTTGGGGACACATTCGCGGTCTCAGGATTGCAATTCTGAAAGGAAACTTCAGGTAAGGCATGAGACATTTTGGGTCATCTTGAGTAACCGGGGTGGGGATATCGGTAGACATCGGATGACTCCCGGTGTGGTCCTGAAGTTATACGTCTGTCCCACTCAATGATTTACTCCCGATGGAAATTAGGGACTTCGGGAGGTGTTGGGATCAAGTTCTGCAAGAAGATCGGTAGTATCGAGAGACATAAACAATGTGTAATTCCTTATCGCTGATAAGTTCGCATCGTGTACCTTGGCATAGTCCCGACATATGTTCTGGGGAATTCTCCCAGTTACCGGAAGCCTACGTCTGATAATAGTTGAATGAGACAGGTAGAATTTGTCAAGATATAATATGTTAAAAATATTTGGGCCAAAATATTTTTCAGATTTGTCATAGGTAGCCGTTGTGGAAACTTGACAGCTCATGAGTATCTTCATGTTAGCTTAAATTTGCTTGATAGATTCGCAGATTCGCAACTTACTAGTAGTTGTTTGGTTGTACTATTTAGATTTTCCAAATTTGACGTAATCTGTATAATGCTGATCAAAAAAGGTTAGCTATGTTTGTCTATTAAATGTAATAATGTTGTCAACCTGATCAATATCTAAGACTTCAGCAAAGGTCTGAAGTATGACTTGTGTCTCTCTGGTGTTGATTTGTAGTCAAGCCTAGTTTGCATACTTGCTAAAGAAGAGTATGAAGGGTATCAAAATAATTATCGGATGGCATGATATAGATGTATATAGAATCACCATCTGGGACATTCAAATATTCAAGTCTATATGAAAGTTGTGCCATCAAAGAAAACCAAACTGTGTACTGTACATATAGTTATCAGAACATGTCCCCAAATGACTACCGTATCATTGTTGGGTTTCTCTCTTTGGCGAGATGTGAAACTATTCTTCTGCTTGAAAAGATATGACCTTCTGTTGGATATTAGAAGAGAGGTACATTCAGATGAGACAGAGAGTTGTACAAACTTGTTAATGACTCCTGTTTGTTAAAGCTCTATAAAACAAGGCTTTAAATACTTCCGCCAAGAAGTTAAAAAAGACCTAATATTCGAGGGCTGCTTTCAGCAGTTCAGCTGTTCAGCCACCCTGTGACATTTTAACTTCCCTGGTCATTGGGCTACCTAAGGAACCCTGCGTTCGAGTTTCCTAGTGAGTGTGCAGCCAACATCTATCGGCGGCGCAAAGATCTATCGAACGTGAACAGACATCGCCCTAACAGGCACCAATTCACACCTTGTTTGAGTGGAGCATGTGGGTTATTCTTGCTCAGAGAAATTTGAGCAGTGGTCGAGACGGGGATTGAACCCGGGACCTTTCGACCGAAGCGCGCTTCCCTACCTCTAGGTCACTGCTCCCCCAGTGATGTGAAGTGATGCGAAGTGATGCGCTCGAACTGCACACCACAAGAGCAAATTACCAACCAGGCACTTGTATACGGATACAAGCCGATGCATCCATAATGAATACAGAAATCAAGACGTGATCTACTAATTCTTCATACTACTTGCATCGAACTGAGAAGGTGTTTGTAAATTCACGTGCAAAATTTAATATATCCACAGCAAATGTTCACAATCAATCTCAAACTAAACAGCGACATTGTAACTTGTCTTATTTGTACATATATACACTATAATTTCATGAATGATTTGTGGCGTTTTCTGTATAGATTCATAGTTTAAAATTGACAAGAATGTTATTGTCTTAAGCACTTAAGGGGGTATATGCACCTTGTGTTTAATGATCAAAGCTCCCACGGACGGGCATTGGTACCTGCTGTTTCTTGGTACTCTGTAGATGTTATAACATGAAAAGCATGCTTTAACTCTATATTCATTCTAATTTAAACAAGACATGAATTCAAATATCAATCTGGTGCTGTATGGAAATATATTATTATGTAACAGTATTCATGCTTTAAAATGAACCATTCCCCACCTATTTTGAGCTTTTACAAAGGAACAAGTAAACGTGTATGAACAATTTGCAAAATCATTTTGATTATCATCATCTTTTTATATTCCTATAGCATAATTTGAACCTAATTTTATGTTTGTTCTTATTTATCATACTAAACTTGAAATTACTACTTGCAGCTCACGTGTATGCCTAAGTGTAGGTAGCTCATTCCTCCTTAAACGAATGTTGACATATTTTAAATGAATTGGTACATTTCAAAACCAATATAATAGTTGTTACTTGTCATCCCATTTAAATCAATGCAAATATAATATTACTTATTTATAATACTTTTGACGCTATTATGTAAGTTTGGGTTCATGTGTCATTTTACCCCCCACCAACTTTAAGCAAACGTGTGCCCTTAAATCAATGATAAGGTAAGTTACAAGTTAAAATATCAATAGCTTAGTATCTCACCATTAAATAAGAATCATTTAGGCTTTCAAATTGCATAAATGACGACATTATAATAAATATATGGTTCATACACGTCAATTTTTTATGAAAAATATTGCTAATTTTAGGTGTTCTCATCAATATTCATGAGTACACAAATGCATGAATTTATAAAAAGTTATTTTTATTAATAGCCCAGTGCATTAGCTTCATTTTGATACCATTTGTAAAAAAATTGACCGAAAACTGACAGAGATATAATGATATTTCGAGTGAGATATATAAAAAATGCACTCATTTGACCTTTGACCTCATTCTGAGAAAACGAGGCAAAATCACGGATGGCATCCGGCCGTTTCAGATTACACACATATCAAAGATAACATATAGCATGGATGCCACATTCTACTCTCCGATGCCATGGCTCGTCATATTTTCTCCGTATGGACTCCCGACTATAATCAGAATTGAATTGCTTTAAACTTTGATATAAATTTTATTGACGTATGCCAACAAATAAACTCACCAGTGGAACAGTGACATTACTTTTGGATCTACCCAAGTTGATACAACAATCGCTAAGAACGCACTAGTTATTCTTTTAAATTAAGTCAAAATATTTAAGTTTTCCTGCCATGGAATATGGTCCATGGTGAACTCCCTATACAGCAGGACATGTTTGTGTGGATATGATCGCCAGCCTTCAAAGGCCACATTGTTCCTTCACTGACTACTCGAGAGTCTGGGACAGGCGATGCTGTTCACAACAAAAGACTTGTAAAATGCAAACAGATATCGTGTCTGTTTAGGAACCTTTTTATAACAGTATTGT
Source organism: Spisula solida (assembly GCA_947247005.1). Taxonomy (NCBI): domain Eukaryota; kingdom Metazoa; phylum Mollusca; class Bivalvia; order Venerida; family Mactridae; genus Spisula; species Spisula solida. The sequence goes on from OX365949.1 coordinate 43,755,325, forward strand.
TTCTCATAGATCACAAAAAGTTCAGTCTTAGTAGACATTTTGACAGTCTAGCTCACACGTTGTTGGCAAGCAGTTAAGAGCGTGTTAGAAAATATTGCAACATCAGCATTAAAGTAATGACCATATCTCCCAGCAGAGATCATGCGTGTGTGTATGTTGACAACAGATGATACGTCAAAACAAATTAATAGACTGGTTCTGTTATAGCTCACAGGAGATAACTATACCCGTGTGTATAAACAAAATGGATAATATAAACACTACATGGTCGGCTGACCGCTTGTTATCAGTGTAGATTGAAAGACTATATATATTACTCTAAATATAAGTAGCCACAAGCCACACGATCGAACAAACATGGTCATCAAAAAATGCATTTACTTTTCATTTTTATTTGTAAACAAAAGCTAGTGTTATCGTCGTCGGACTATATTTTACATACTGACACTTTTGGAGTGTTATGTAGGAAAACATTTCGGATTATTTTATTGATGTTATGTACTGGAAAATCGACGATCCGCAGTGACTTTCAGCAGAATGCCGTAAAATGATTTAGGATAGGGGCAAATAATTGGGTAGGTAGAGTTAGCAGAACCACAATATTGATTTACCCTGTCATCATAATCATTTTCTCCAGGCAATATCAAACAGAATGACAAATGACAATTCTTATCAGTATGGATTGATCACTTTTTGCATTTACATTAATATATTGGCTATTTTATATCACTTATGGCGCATTACAACAACGTACGCCGAACGTACGGGGTATTTGGCAAACGCGCTGTCGTACGTCGAACAAGTCAAGGGTATTACATTTTGATACGCACGCTGATATACGGTGAAATTAAGCCAGAACTGTTATAAACTATATGTTATGTTACGTTATACATAAACTTAGAATATAACCTATATTATGAGCCAATGAAAACGCCGAATTTTGGCGGTTAAATGAAAATTTAGTCATTACAATTTTCTCTTCACAGACCTTGACGTCATGCGTTGGCGCTACTTTCTATCGGCCAATCAGAATGTAGAACGTTTTATTCTAAGTTAGTTAGAACATATTAAGTAAATTTTAATGAAACTAAAAAGGACTCGCTTCGCTTCGCTCCCTCCGCCCTTTTTAATAATTAAAATTTACTTAATATGTTCTAACTATAACATAAATTTACTTTGATTGAGACATATGCGTATATAATACAAATATGCTCGTTTGTTATAAATTATTCTAACACGATCTGCGGATTAATCGTTTAAATATAGAGCGGACCTAACAATGTTTTATTACCCCCATAAAACATACCTATCAAATTGGCTGTTTCTATTTACGCCCAGTACCACGTGACATATTTATGAATGAATGAACGTAAACTTTATAGTAAATTTTCTACGAGTCACGATGGCAAGGCGAGTTGCACGAGAATCCAGTGTTACAGCTATGACGCATCTATTTTTAGAAACTCCAATATACTCTAGCAACCAAGTTTTATTTGAACTCATTTTCACAGAAATATGACAATTTTTGTTTATTTGGTGATTTTAATTCGAGAACCAAATGCTTACAAGATCATATTGTGCTTGACAGTGATTTCTTTGAAATTCAAAACTTAGATGACATTTTGTCAGAATATTACCTGGAAGCTAGTATGCTAGACAAGTTCCCCAATATAAACAGAACTCGTCTAAACGGAGACAAATCTGTAAACAATTATGGCTATCAATTTATTGATTTTTTAAAACTGAATTGTATGTATATCTTAAACGGTAGAACAAAGTCCGATATTCCTGGACTAGAAACATGCAAAGGGACTAGTGTTGTAGATTATTTTATTTGTAATTCAGCACTTTTTAAATATGTACTCTCTTTGAAAGTATTAGACTTCTGCGAAATGCTGTCTGATGTACATAACCCGATTGAACTTAACTTAGGATTCAAAATACGTAACAGTAACCAAGAACAAAATAATGACCAACCAACAATTAAATTATGGAATAGATCGAAAGCAAGTAACTTTGTTAATAATATTGACATGAATAAAGTACAACATATACATGATATGCTTAACAACATATCTTCAAAAAATGAAACTAACCTACATAATATAAACGAAATAGTAAATGATATATCATCATTATATCTCGATACTTCTCGTGAAACCTTCGGTTATTCAAAACCAGCCGCTTCTAAACGTTCTCAGAGAAAACATGAGACGAACACGTGGTTTGGATCAAAATGTAGAATAGCTAGGAAAAGATTTCATAGAGCGAAGCATCTTTATAAACTAAGAAAAAATAATAATACAAAACAAAATCTGAAAAGAAACGCAAACAATTATAAAAATATAATGAATCATTTTCATAACGAAAACAAACGCCAACACATAAATAAAATTAGAAATATTAAAACTAAAGATCCTCGACAATATTGGAAACTTTTAAATGGCAGATCTTCAAAAACAAATGAAGCAGACATAACAGATCTTTACAACTACTTTAAAAATGTTAATTATAATGAAAATGAAAATTATATACAAGAAGGCGAAAACCAAGAAATAGAAATAAATGAGGAAATAAATATACATATAACTTATAAAGAAATCGAGAAAGCAATAAAAACACTGAAAAATAATAAATCTAGTGGATATGATAATATAGTCAACGAACAAATAAAAGCTTCTTTACCGCTAATGAAAGATATTTTTGTTAAACTTTTTAATATAGTATTTGACACCGGAATTATCCCTGATATGTGGACAATAGGTATAATAAATCCTATATACAAAAATAAAGGAGACATCACTAAACCGGAAAATTATCGCCCCATTACTTTACTCAGCTGCTTAGGTAAAGTATTTACATGTGTTCTCAATAATAGAATAACTAATTATGTTGAGTCAAACAATCTGTTAAATAATACTCAAGCGGGTTTCAGGAAAGGGTTCTCGACCTCGGATAATCTATTTATTTTACACAATATAATTCAGTATCTTAACAATAATAAAAAGAAACTGTTTTGTGCTTTTATAGACCTTAAACAAGCCTTCGACACCGTGTGGAGACAAGGATTATGGGGAAAATTACTGAATACTCGTATTAATGGCAAATGCCTTCAAGTTATAAAAAATATGTACAATAATATAAAATCCTGTGTAAAAGTAAACTCAAATCTATCTAACTTCTTTTCCTGTAATACAGGAGTTCGACAAGGCGAAAATTTGTCACCCATGCTTTTTTCGTTATTTTTAAATGACCTCCATGATTTTTTTCAAAACAATAGTGATATACAAGGAATTACTATGCAAAATGATCAAAATGTGAATAACTTATTTAATCTTCTGAAAATCTTTATTTTACTATATGCAGACGATACCGTTATCGTCGCTGAGTCAGCATCCGAATTGCAGGCAGCTCTGAATACATATGAAGCATACTGTGACACATGGAAACTAAAAGTAAACATATCCAAATCAAAGATTGTAGTTTTTTCCAAAGGGAGACAACCAGTTTATAATTTTAAATTTAAAAATGAAAATCTAGAAGTTGTAACTGAATATAAATATCTAGGCATTTATTTTAGTAAAAGTGGGTCCTTTGTGAACTGCAAAAAACATATATCAGAACAAGCAACCAGAGCAATGTACAGTCTTATAAAAAATAGTAATCGACTAAATTTACCTATCGATCTACAGATTGACCTCTTTAATAAGACAATAAAGCCAATATTACTTTACGGTGCTGAGATATGGGGTTTCGGCAACAATCAAATTATAGAAAGGGTACAGTTAAAGTTTCTAAAATATATTCTAAAACTTAAAAGATCAACGCCCAATTACTTTGTTTATGGTGAAACAGGATGTATGCCTTTATCAGTAGACATTGAAGAAAAAATTATTTCGTTTTGGTCAAGACTCATTACAAATGAAAATAATGGAACTGAAAAACTATCAACAACCGTCTACAAACATATTTTACAATCATCTATAGGATTAAATGATGAAACTTTAAAGAGAAGATTCCCATGGTTATACAATGTTAAGAATATTTTGATTAAATGTGGATATATAAACGTGTGGACACATAATGCGTTCCCAAACCCAAAATGGTTAAAACTAGCAGTGAAACAAAGATTAAAAGATATTTTTCTTACTAATTGGTACTCTAAAATTGACAATGCAAGCAATAGTACATTTTATAGAATTTTTAAAAAGTCATTTGGTATTGAATCTTATTTGTCTGGCTTACAGACCCCGTTGTTATATTACTTTATCAAATTCAGAACCAGAAATCATCATTTACCTGTAGAAACCGGGAACTGGTTACGTATACCTACTAACCAAAGACACTGTAATTTTTGCCAAAATATGATTGGAGATGAATTTCATTATTTGTTTGAATGTAACCGATTTAATAATGATAGAAAACAGTATTTGAAACCAAAATATTACAGGCGACCAAATATGTTTAAATTAGAAAATCTTATGTGTACCAGCAACGAAGATGAATGTTTGAAATTACTTAAATTTGTTAAAATTATATTGATAACGATAAGACCATAATTATATTGTTTGGTACAAGTGTTAATGATGAAATGTATGTATGTATCACTTAAGTATGTCATATTATACCATGTCACAATTTCCATTAATAATAATCATGATATGTGTTGCAATTTAATATGTGTGTAGCCTCATCTGTATGTATTGAATGTCATTCACCTCATATTTACATGTAAATGTATTGAGTGTAATAAAGGTATTGTATTGTATTGTATTAAAGCTTCTGATAATCAATTCATTTATATTTTTCATTTTATGAAATAGATACCAAATACTCGTGTTATTAAAATTGTTTCAATGTTTAAAATGTGGTATTTCCTTTAGAAAATTACGAAGGTCGTTTTCATTAACGAGGGAGGTAATTGTACCAGCTGTTAAGCGTGGAATTATGTTCAATGTCAAATGGGTGAAAATGGAATGCGCGCAGTTAAATAGTGCGGGATATTATCGTATTTAGAATCGAAATAAAAACTCTGTTCTTGTATATTGTCGGTGAATAAAACACGGGCACTCGTTCGGATGCGTAAAATTAAATCACTCGTGCTACGCACTCGTGATTTAATTTTTCCGCATCCGAACTCCTGTCCGTGTTTTATTCACCGACAATAAACGCGAACAGATTTTTATTTCTTAAACAAATTAAACTGAATATGGTTGAACGGTAGTGCAACTTTTGATTTGACTTTATTTATATGTATTCATGTGGATGAAAATTAGTGCAAATGTTGATTTGACGTTATTAATGTGTATTCAATTGGATTGCCATTCCTATACAAAGAAAGACAACTCCAATGTGCCTCGACGTCTAGCGAGGGACCATACCAAGAAACAGGAAACATGTATAAGCTGTCGTACGCCGATACCAGCCAAATGTTGTAGGCCTACCCGACGACACGTGATCGTCACAATTACGCACTAGTTAGCACTTTAGTTTAAACAATATTTATTTCTTTATAAACATATTATAAACATTTATTTACACATATCAAGGATTGAGTAGAAAGCTAAGCTTATTTATAAACTCGTTCCTTCAAAGTTAGCACTTTGTAAAGGATATGAGCGCAAGTTAGATTGACGATGTGCATAGAATTTGCAGATAAGTTTCACATAAGATATGCGCGATAGAGAAACGCTTGGCACACGTTAACATATGAACAGCCGACTTTTAACCAAAATTAAAATACGAATTTATGTTTCATTTTTAGGTAATAAAAACTAGTACAAAATATGTACTGAAAATCACATATATCACATATACCCATTACATGTCATTTAGAGTTGCGTAGGTAGGACTAGGTACATGTAGAAGTAATATTAAACGATTCCCTATATCTTTCTGATTTGTCAATATCAATTGTCAGGTAGGGGGCGATTTGGGCGGGTAGGGAGCGGCCGGGAGGAAAACAATATTTATTTTAGATCTAACTTGAAATACTTGCAACATTAATTTTGTAAACGATGTATACATTCGTTATTGATGATTCAACTTTATGTGAATTAACAATCATATGATACCTAAAATGTCGTCTTTGTTGTGTTTTATTGATCAAGGATGGTTAAATTGAATGCGGCAAAGGGGCGTGTATAAATTCGACCAGACGCGTGTCAGAGCGTAGACGCGTGAAGGTACGGGATTTAAGCAGACACAATGTGCGCAGATCTAGACGGGGATTGGTTCTGGATCCCCTGAACTTGGGGACAATCTAAACAATCTAACTGTACAATAAGACAAGAATGTTTTCTGGTAGTAAAACACAGACAATAGCAACACGAGACCTTTGAACAATCACGACGAGCACTTTGATTTTATTTCTGTGACAAGCAAGCTGGGAATTGTACATAGTCTTAACAAATAATGGAGTAATAATTGATATATGGCTTCAGAAACAGACTAAAAGCATGGTATGTGACTTGCTTCATTGTCTGCTCGGAATAACCAATAACACCACTTGGAGCCGAATACTCCGCGTGACAGCCAACAAGTATATAGGGTTGAAATACACATTAATCACGCCTTATTCAGACCTTGACAATGCCTCGTTCTACGAACCAAATAATCTATCATTGAATAGCGACCACATTTCATAATATTGTAAGAATTTCCTTGAAAGTTTCAAATTTATATCGAACTGACTTCATAAACCGGCAACAAAATTTATGAAAGATCGATCAAATTTTGCAATATTGTAGAAATTTCTTGGAAGGCTTCGAGTTTTTATTAAATTATATTATGCCTGTACATGTATTTAACTTCCTGAATAGTTTAATATAAAGGCGTTTCTCATTCTCTCTTACTTTGAACTATATTTGCTCGGCACTCCTAGTTGCGTAATTATTGTTGACTGTGTGTAGACAAGTAAATTATTCGTCTAGGCCCATGTACCTAATAATTATCTTGACATTCGTGTGCAGACAAATTATATGTCTTTTTACACTGAAAAGATTTCTGCGCGTGGGATTTACCAAACATCACCAGGTAGTAACAGGAAATATCACTGAATGTGATGAATACTCCAAAATACTGCATGAAGCTGTACGCAACCATCAGAGGTCCAATTTATGCTGATGTTAAAAACGTAGTCTATGTTTTGGTACTGATGAATCCTCCAAAGTATTGTTTAAAGACAACCATAAGCAAAACCAATACCACCATTGTGTGTCAATTTGGCTTTGTAGTCTGATGAGACATACCAATTTGCAAGTTGAGTCGAAATTTAACCAACGGTTACCAATATATAGTATGGACAAAATTTAAAAATTGATAAAACAAAGTGCACTAACTGCCTTAAAATTGATCTGACCGACGTGCACTAACGATAATTATGCACCACTAGTCTTGGTGTTGATAAGTCATGCAAAGGTTCGTTGAAATCCGACCAATGGTCACAGAGAAGTAGCACTGACAATTAAAATTGTAAGTGAAACATAGAAGGACACTAACTGCCTAAAAATTGATCCACCCAATGTACTCCGATAGTATGCCCAACCAGACTTGATGGTTACAGAGAAAAAGCGCGCACAAAATTTAACTATAAAGAAAACAAAGGGCAATAACTCCTTTAAATTTGATCCGACCAAGGTGCACTGATGATATGCACAACTAGACATGGTAACGTTAATTATAAGTCATACACAGTTTCATTGAAATCCGGCCAATAATTACAGAGAAATAGCGCGGCGAAAATAAGCACGGACCGACAGACCGAAAGCATGACTTCAATATAGTCCCCATATATCTAGGGGTATAATAAGTTGCTGTGTAAATAAGTATATATTATGTGAATTTAACAAATTCTTTGGTTCTTCTTACATCAAAAGTTTTTTACATCATTATGAAGGCATTGGTCTGGTGTAGGTACAAAGCATCTTAGTTGCTAACTTGTACAAAAAAACCAAATCTTAAAAAAATGTATCAGTTAATTAATAAAATCGAGATAATCAATTTCGACAAAGTCTCGAAGGGTTATTTAAGATCTACATACCATTATCGCTAGGAACGCAATAGTTATTCTTCAAAGTGTTGCGGGAGATATGAGCGGCAACTTACATTGTATTTTAAATTAAGTCAAAATATTTAAGTTGTCCTGTCATGAAATATGGTCCATGGTGAACTCCCTATACAGCAGGACATGTTTGTATGGATATGATCGCCAGCCTCCAAAGGCCACAGTGTTCCTCCACTGACTACTCGAGAGTCCGAGACAGACGATTCTTTACATTATACAAAAGACTTGTAAAATGCAAACAGATATCGTGTCTGTTTAGGAACCTTTTTATCACAGTATTTGTTCTCATAGATCACAAAAAGTTCAGTCTTTGCAGACATTTTGACAGTCTAGCTCACACGTTGTTGGCAAGCAGTTAAGAGCATGTTAGAAAATAGTGCAACATCAGCATTAAAGTAATGACCATATCTCCCAGCAGAGATCATGCGTGTGTGTATGTTGACAACAGATGATACGTCAAAACAAATTAATATACTGGTTCTGTTACAGCTCACAGGAGATAACTATATCCGTCTGTATAAACAAAATGAATAATACGAGAGGTGTTCAACTTATATTGAACAGAAATGAACATACAGTATTTTCATAAATTTCACATCAAAATCGAATTGTGTGTATTCAATAGTGTATAGAAATGTATCAAGAGATATAAGCAACCATTGTAGAATGTATATGTAATATCTTTAGAACAGAATCAACTATTGTATCGAGTGTGTTTATTTTGGTAAAAACTTCCAAGTGCTGATGCTTACACTTCGCTTCTCTAATCGGTGTTTCAATATCCTCGAGATTTGAATTCTATTGGTACTTCATCAGGAGACTTTGGTATCCACTGTTTGGGTATAATATACTTCCCAGTCTAATTCATAAGGTACTTAATGACATATTTTGTAGGGTGACAGTAAATTCAGTTTTGGGAAACACCCTGTCTTTGGCATGTTACCAGGAAAAGAACTGGTCACATTTTTGTCGAAAAAAAACTTTTAAACCTTTTGCATGAATACAATAAGCGTTCACTTTTGTTCCCTTTTCAATAATAATGAGTTTCGCTTTTCCAAAATATCAAACACAAGACCATGTCATGAAAGCGGCCTCGAATACACACAGCTTAACTAACTCCAACTTATGTCTATCATCATGACCCTTTCTAAAATAGCAGGCACTGTTTATGTGATAATTTCCTCTAAGATAAAACATTAACTCCCCAGGAACGACACATTGTTTCCAATCACTGTCCTGTAGTCGCATATACAGCCTCCCAGACATTTGTCTGCGCTCTTTGTTTTGCTTGGCATTGAGCTAATGAACACCGCATTTTTTCTGAAATTCTGCATCTTCCATTTTCGAAATTCTTTTATTGAAAGTTGCTACTGATACTTACAACTTCGCTGCCATCCAACTTTGGGTTATTGGATTTGTCCTAGATATCACAGAACCAATGGACATGGCGACTGCTTGTTTCGACCATTTTTTGGTGAGTTTTAATATTTGGTGCCATTTCGCAAAAACAAGCAGGTGAAGTATATCACCCTTCATATGACAAATATTATTGATTGTCTTCCCTGACATGGGTAATATATAACATACCAACACTTTTTATGCTTCTATAGGGCCAATTTGTCCCAAACAGCCAAAACACAATGCCCTCTACAAGATGGTGGATTTTGGTTAGAAAAGTAATGCAATATTTTTAATGAAACAGAATTAGTGTATTAAATTTTACTACTTAACACATTTGCTTACATGGCTCAAAAGAAATAAATCGATTTTATTGTGTTAGTATGGCAAAATCCGATGTTCAGTTTTGTTCAAATATAAGTTGAATATCTCTCGTATAAACACTACATGGTCGGCTGACCGCTTGTTATCAGTGTAGATTGAAAGAGTAAATATATTACTCTAAAAATTAGTAGGCACAAGCCACACGATCGAACAAAGATGGTCATCGAAAATGCATTTAATTTTCATTTTTATTTGTGAACAAAGGCTAGTGTTATCGGCGGCGGACTATATAACATAATGCCACTTTTGTATTGTTAGGTAGAAAAACATTTCGAATGTACTGGAAGATCGACGATCAGCGGTGACTTCCAGCAAAACGCCATAAAATGATTTAGGATAGGGGCAATTAATTGGATAGGTAGGGTTTCCGGAACCACAGCAGTAATTTCCCATTCTGACCACCTCGGCCTTTATGCATTGCAATAGACCTCTGACATAACAAGGCGCCATATTGAAACTATTTTCAGTCACATGATTAGAAAATGGCAGCCCCCAGTCTTCAGTACACATTATGTCAATACATGTTCACACAAATATATAGATCTATATAGATATACATGTATTATACCAGTAAATACGCAATACAAAATCTCACGGAACGATTAATCACATGTGTGCCAGGCGATAAGTTAACTCGAAATGATCCGAAAGTCAAGTAGTATATTTTGTAAACAAACCCGCTTAAATATGGGTCATGTTTGTTGATGTTTTCGACACGTGCTTGGGAAATATAAATTATGAATAATATTTAAAGATATGGGTTATTTCTTTTATATTATGTCTTCGTATGATCATAAAAATAAGAAAACTGTTCGGGAAAGATAAAATAACCATCTTATTGACGGATACATAATTTGTTACTTTTACGCGTAGGTAGCGACTTTTAACTCACGGCCTGTTGGCTTTGGTGTATTACTACAGTTAGACACAAGGTTATTTACCGGAGATTAACTGAAATGGCCGAGCTTTCACGATTGTAATTTACCCCTGGCCTACGGGTAATGGCATCATAATGCATCATGGTCTAAATTTTCCTCCAGACAATATCAAACAGAATGACATATGGCAATTCTCATCAGTATGGATTGATTACTTTTTGCATTTGCTATAGTACATTACTTTATAGAATAGTGCATCTTGCTTATGGCCACACTACAAAGCATCACTTATTTGGCGTACGTTTTAAACTAATGTTATTAATATGTTGTGCTTACGTCAAAAAAGGCTTTATGTTTCAAATTTATTATAAAAACTATAATTGAAAATCACATGTATTCGAATTAGTGTTTATTGAATTCAAATTCATTATTACAAAAATACGAAATCGTTTTAGTGTACCGTACTTTTTCTTTAAATAGCCAGAGCTGTAAATTAGCATTCTATGTTTTATTTTCTATGAAATAAAAAAACTATCTCAAAAATATGAAATGCACCTACCTGAAGCGACACCAGTACATATGAAATGATATAGCCAGTAAATAATACACGTAAGTTTATGAGGCGTAAAATAAAATATGACTGGTTCCCCCGCAATACATGTCCTTTAGGGTTGCGTAGGTAGGACCACAGGTAACTGTGTCATTAATAAAGAGTAAACAAAAACAAAATATTTTTTTATAAAATTTAAAATATCTTAGAAAGGTTAATAACACGGGAAATTGACCACACAGTCACTGCGCTGCAGTTTTGTTTTAATAAACATTTTATTAATGCTGGTGGTATTTAAAATATATTTACATAATAAAAAAATAGAGAGCTCCGTCTTAAATTTGATATCAATATTTTAAAAATCCATCCATAAATAAGAAAATAAACACATAGGGCGTGAAGTCTCTTTCTTTTTTCTCGTTTAGAATAGCATTGTTGTTTCTATTGAATGTACATCAGTGACTGACTGGACACCATGGTATACATTTCATGAAATAACGTTTTAACTAGTTGATCGATTTCGATGGGATTTTGCATGGAGGTAGTTCTAACTATGTGGTCTATGAATGTAATTACTTTATGGCGATATCGAAAACCAATTCTTGTTTTTGATACCATGAAAATCGGACCACTTTAGTACAAATGCACCTTTCTAAGATATCATAAATTTTATGAAATTTTGTTTTGTTTTGCTTAATCTTTATTAATGATACAGTTACCTGTGGGTAGGACAAGCTAGACCTTAGAGGTAATATTGAACGATTTTCGCTACTTTCGTCCCCAATATTTTTCTTATTTCTCAATATTTTAAAATGGTCAGGTAGGGGGCGATTTGGGCGAGTAGGGAAACAAACAATATTATATTTTAGCAATCGTGAAAGCTCGGCGATTCCCGCTTGTCTCCGGTTAGTATACGTCTATTGCAATGCATAAAGATCGAGGTGATCAGAATGTTATTTCAGATCTTACTTGAAAATAATGAAGCATTTACGAGGCCAAACTTGAATAAAATATTGGAAGGTTCCCCCTCCTACCAACCCGAGGACAAAGTCCTCTACCCAAAACATTTTTGACCATCAAAAAAGTATCTTATAATAAAATTAGCCTCACTCTCACTTATAGTCTAGTCACCATACTCAATGTGTTCAAAATAATATTAATCAAAAACAGTAGAAGTACAGTGCATTGCATTTTCGTTCATCAGAGTATTCTTCCCCTGTGAATTCAGTCTGGGAACTTGACTAACCACTGATGTATGAGGATGAGTGTATATATAGGTAAAACAAATAATTGAAAATAAGATATTACAAAAAATTGTTTACCTAGTCTACTAACCTACCCAACTCTAACTGTTCAGGGTCCGGAAAGGGAAACAAACAATATTTTATTTTTGGCCAATGGACATTTGTTATTGATGATTCAACTTTATGTGATGTAACACTCATATGATATTATTTAAAATGTCGTCTTTGTTGTGTTACATATTGATCAAGGACGCGTTAAGATGAGTGTGACAAAGAGGACGGTGAATTCGACCAAACGCGTGTCAGAATGTAGACGCTGGAACGTACGGCATTTTACCTGCCAGAAGATGCGCAGATCCAGACGGGTATTGGTTCTGGATACCCTGAAATCGGGGGGGGGGGGGGTTACTTTAAATATTCACACAAGTTTGTAAGGGCTTGATTGGTACTGGATCCACTGAAATTTGGGGGTATCATTTATTCACACAAGTTTGTCAGGGCTTGATTGGTTCTGGATCCCCTGAAATGGGGGGGGGGGCGCTATCTGATATATTCACACAAGTTTGACAGGGCTTGATTGGTTCTGTTTCCCTTGAAATGGGGGGCTATCTGATATATTCACACAAGTTTGACAGGGCTTGATTGGTTCTGGATCCCTTGAAATGGGGGGGGGGCGCTATCTGATATATTCACACAAGCTTGTCAGGGCTTGATTGGTACTGGATCCCCTGAAATGGGGGGGGGGCTATCTGATATATTCACACAAGTTTGACAGGGCTTGATTGGTTCTGGATCCCTTGAAATGGGGGGCTATCTGATATATTCACACAAGTTTGACAGGGCTTGATTGGTTCTGGATCCCTTGAAATGGGGGGGGGGGGGGGGCGCTATCTGATATATTCACACAAGCTTGTCAGGGCTTGATTGGTACTGGATCCCCTGAAATGGGGGGCTATCTGATATATTCACACAAGTTTGACAGGGCTTGATTGGTTCTGGATCCCTTGAAATGGGGGGGGGGCTATCTGATATATTCACACAAGTTTGACAGGGCTTGATTGGTTCTGGATCCCTTGAAATGGGGGGCTATCTGATAAATTCACACAAGTTTGTCAGGGCTTGATTGGTACTGGATCCCCTGAAATTTGGGGGTATCATTTATTCACACAAGTTTGTCAGGGCTTGATTGGTACTGGATCCCCTGAAATTTGGGGGTATCATTTATTCACACAAGTTTGACAGGGCTTGATTGGTACTGGATCCCCTGAAATTTGGGGGTATCATTTATTCACACAAGTTTGTCAGGGCTTGATTGGTACTGGATCCCCTGAAATTTGGGGGTATCATATATTCACACAAGTTGGTTATAGGGCTGGAAGTCTGATCAGAACAACCATCTAAGAAAAATATAGATCTAGCTGGTTGGACCGGACCTCTTCCTGATAATTGTTTTTTAAAAAAACTAGCTAATGTCAATGTGGCCTCGTGTCTGGCGCTCAGCATAATTAATTCAGGGTAAGTGCTGGTTTACCCGATGGCAGAATAATGGGACAGGGTAGACTGAAATGTTAAGTTGACCAACAGGACTTCAAACAATATTTAAAAAGGTAGGTAGATCTAAGTAAAGTACTAAACGATATAAAACGTGAGAGAAATCGCTACTTACGTTATCACAGTTTAAGCCTACACTCCTACATGCATTTGTTGGTTAAATGTATCATGCACAAATTGCGCAGAATTTTGTGATAGTTTTATTGATTTCACTTTGCATGAGTGATTGCAAAATATGGCAAGTGTATTTACCACAATTTCCAAGGTCATTATTTGAAGGACGTAGCATCGCTGTATAATTTCATACTCTCAATTCATCCATATCTTTAAGGTAACTTGCCACTCCCCGTCACGTGGTGTCGAGCATTTTGATAAAAACTTTTATTTTACGTATTAAATATATAACGTTACTTATCTTATGATGTATCCTGATAAAAAGACACTTCTGTCAGACATCAGAGATGAGGCAAAATTATTGGTGATGTATTTATTGGGGGGGGGGGGGGGGGGATATGGGGATGGGGTGATAGGGATCTCTATTATGCCTACTAACAAAGACTTCAACAAACTTTTTTTTAGATCGTTGGTCTCCCGGAATTTGACACATCCAATGGCTTGATAAAATCAAAAACATAACATTTTTAGATCTTTTATCAAACACAGGTCCACCTTTTCCGTTTTAACAGATGTCAGAAATGGTGAATTAAAACTACCCCGAATGTTAACATACGTATAAGGATTTCAATTAAAATGCAAAATGCTTAAGTGCTACGGAGTGGGGAAACTACTATAGACCCCTAAAGAAGTTCCCTCCGACAATATCGTGGTTGTATAGAGTTCTCAGACATTGTCCTTTGTTTAAGATAGAAGGAGTCTAAATAAATTTAGCACAATGACAGTATAATATTTCTAGAACTAACTAGCTCTTGATGAAAGTTTTTATCCAAAAAATATGTAATTGCATGTTTTTGATGAATCTAATCCATGCAAAATGATTATTATACCGGTATTGTAAATAATAAAAAGTACCACGTTAAAAATGAATTATATAATTTTGAAAAATTAATTCTGAGCTTGGATTGCTATAAGACTCCCTCTACCTTAACCTATATATATATAACCTAAATATTTTATAACAAAGGGGGAAGTTCAATAAAAAGATAGAAACAGGAGACAATCTCGATCAGGTGGCTTCACTGGGGGATACGCTAGTACAGGTATGTCTATACAGAGTTACAGACCCTATGTTTAATTAAAGGAGACAACTAATCAGTATAATATTTGTTCATGAAATAATTTCCCTTTACACCCTCCAACATAGATAATCAAGACCAAAATAAAATCTAGCTAAATTTGAAAATAAAGTAAATAATAATTAATTAATTTACAAGATATATTATCGAGTCGGGTAGCCAGACTTGGGCATACGCCGAACTCGCTCAGAGAGATCTCCCCTTCCCAGGAATGGACAAACCGTCGACTGATTACTGTCTGCGTGATCCTGTATGGCAGCACGCACACATGTAATTGGAACAGAGACAGGCAGCCGTATATATAATTATACCCGCGCATATTTATCAGCGTGCAATGCACTATTATTGTATTGTTGCAAAGCCTAAGATGAATATTTCATATAAGACTTACTGAGGATGAGAGGGTTTTAATCAAGGATATACCTAAATCAATACCGATGTCTATGACAAACTATATTGGTACTCTGCTAAGCGCAAGTCATTTCGAGTTTACAGTTTAATGCACTAAGCATAGAACAACATCGCTTAGAGAAAAAGTACACAGTCAAGCACGTGTTAGTAGCCACCTTTATTAAGCAACCACCTGTTATTAAACCAAAATAAGTCATTTTAAAATTAAATCATGACTAACCTAGGTAAATGATTAAACATTTACTACAGAATCACGTTAGTGACATTTGAATGAGTCTATCTGTAACGCTAAAACACGAAAATATGAAAATACGACCATGACGAAAACATGAAACTATACGATCATGACGAAAACGCGGTACACTTTCGTGCCGTCATCGTATTTTCGTCATTGAGTTTCGTATTTTCGTCATTGAGTTTCGTATTTTCGTCATCGCACTTTTGTGTTTTCGTCATCGCATTTTAAATAGCGTGTTCGTCATTTTCATTCACAAACACATGAAAAGTTGAGTTAGATATATTTGAACATCGGGTTAGTACATTGTGGGATTGAACTCTACTGTTGGTCCGACCAAAGGTAACTGTATCACTGGTAAAGAGTAAAAAGAAAAAAAACCCAGTAAAATCTGTCTTAAATTTAAAATATTGCTTCAGCTGCACACTCGGTGAAATAACAATTGATCTAATACACAGAAAAACACAAATATCCTATATAAAGCAATAAATAATATACATGTATATCTTACATAAAATATGTTTACTCTTAATCAATGATACTGTTACCTGTGGTTCCGACGTATCATTAGATGTACAATTTGAGTAAAATTGTGCTTTCTAAAAAGGTTAGGAAGTGACTGCATTATTCGACGTTGTTTTATTACTCAAAATGTATATCTACAGACGAGTCCACCTATGGAACAATATAGTCTAATATGACTAAAGTACAATTCTCTTCATATGGTAACAATGCGGTTCTATGAGATGGGCTTTGGGCAATACCTCGACTATATTATCATTCCGACGGCTGAATGTAACTAACATATACTGTAACCGAAGTGACCCAGTTGATGAATAATTTCTCATTCTGATCACCTCGGCCTTTATGCATTGCAATTGTTTTTTAGCCGAGACAAACGGAAATGGCCGAGCTTTCACGATTGATAATTTATGTGTATGTAATGGATAACGGACGTAGATGCATGACATCGGACATGATACGTGTACATATTGCAAACAACACTTGACAAACTGCACGTTTCTTTCTTATTAGCCGACCAGCTGTTTTATTATATGACATAAGACAACATCAGCAGACGACACGGCCGTCTTTGTAGAATCTCAAGAACAGTGATATCATTTATCACCATTTGTGTACATATAATATTGGGGCAAAAAGTTAACTATGACGTAATATATCTGCACGAGCTATCGATTTAAAGGTCTCTAAGTAGGTGAGAATTAGACTATTATGTACAGATTTGTGAGCTTTTCTGTGACTTTCTCTATTGATAATCAGTCACTCAACGGAATGATCCAAGGAAGACCTGGGCCAATTGGACTCGTAATCGAACTTGGCCTAGATGTTACGCACATAAGCATTGTCACCAAGTTTGAAGATGATCAGGTAAATGCTGTTTAAATAAGAGAAACGACAAGGCTAATTTAAAAATTATTTGGTAAATCAATGGCCATTTTCCAAGAAGGCCTTGGTCTTGGGCTCACTATCGAACTTGTATTGGCCTAGATATTATACCAATATTTTGAAGACGATCAGAGGAAAGCAGTATGAATTAGAATACAGACAAATTACGGGACGCCCACCCATCCAGTCCCCACAAAGGGTGTTCACATTATAGTCTTCCCTTTTCAACAGGCGTATAAAATTCCAATCTTCAAACGTAGCATTTTGGGGCATGCTACCGGAAATAAACTGAGTACAAAAAGAAACACACATGTTACAATTTCTTCAAAGGGTTACATGTTAAACCTGTAATTTGGTCAGTCTGTCATTTTCTTTCTGTGCTACATATACCAGCCATTTTTGTGTCTACTAGTTCTTAGGTATCCCTGATTTCATTCTTAAACTGTATTTTAACCATGTGACCCTGATTTGGACGTTTTTAAATGCGAGTTGTTACAGGAGAATTTACCGGGAAATAACGCATTTAGCACTTTCTTCCTAGAATTCTTGGCTGATAATGTAAAGTTTTAAGACAGACTACCAAAACAACTTCAATGTCTTAACAATAAAAAACACACTAAAGCCATTGATCTGTGTGACCTTCGACAAAAGCTATAGACTATAAGCACGTAACCCTGTAGAGAAACTACCATGTACGCTTCTTTATGTATTCAGTTTAAATATGATTTAGCAAACATAACCACACCGTACAACCCGTTGCGTGTATGGCAGTTCTGTTTGTGGAAGGCAGAGACACACGCATTTTGTGCTACTTCATTAGGGTAAGTATTTGTTATTTTATATGTACATATATGCGTATAAAAGATAGATACCCCTAGTGTTGTTATGACGATATCGAGAGGTATAACAAGGATGACCTTCACCAATGTTGGTTTCCAAAATGCCTCGTGCTGTGACGTACAATATGTAAGTGATGAAGTATAAAAGATAGATACCCCTAGTGTTGTTATGACGATATCGAGAGGTAAAACAAGGATGACCTTCACCAGGGTTGGTTTCCACAATGTCTCGTGCTGTGACGTACAAGGTGACCTTGACTCTTGTTGCGATGACAATACGTTGAATTTCACGAGTTGATTGGCTGAAGTGAAGAAAAACGTGCACAACATCACACGTAGTCTTTTGTCCACTTATATTTACACGTAAGTAAAGATAATGTCAATGACTCATTTCAAATATATTTAAAGTTAGATGCATTTCTGTACGTAATGATGTTTCCTACAGTAAAATGACTAACAAAAGGCTTACTTAACAAGGACAACAGCACTTATATCACTCCACAACACAACAACACACAGCCATAGCCAAATAAACGCCACTAACTACCACCACCAATGTAAGATCTAATACCCCACCCCAACGACACAACACCAACAAACAAAATCCCACAAACAACAACTTTAATACCACACAACACATGAAGATTTTTGGAACACAAACGCCACACAGCCACCGACACAAATACCATACAACACGACCAACCCAAAAAGATAATAGAAATTCTGACAGGGAAGGCAGCACTGAACTTAAACAGCCAACCACAGGAAACATGAAAAACTTCACATACTACAATTACACAGCACACAGCCAACTACACAACACACAGATCATTGAACACAGCAAACTGACAACATAACGAGGGTGTTTTGTCTCTCCCAAATGTTTATCAGTGGATCTATATTAAATAACAAAATCTGATATACGATGTATATAATAGTTAACCAGAGAAATCCGCTGGAAATCAGGATGTCTGAACAAGGCTTTTATCTGATAGATGATTGCTGCAAACTGACACGTTCAATATTACAAGACAATGACTGCAATAATCCGTAACACAGACATCTTTCCTCTTACCAGACAACCTATCTCATTGAAACAAATCACTTCTGACTGATGTACATGACTTTTGCTACAGCTATATTGTGTAATATGTTACAGCCATAGAGGATTAGAGGTATGTGACTCTGTGATAATGCTCACATGTTGAAACCACAGGGATATGACTGTGACAATGTTTAGCGCAATAATATCAATAAAAACAATAAATGTATCTAAGCCTCTTTCCATAGCTAGGAATTGCTGACACAATAGAGAGTTGTTTTGACACAAAAGCGTATGTCTCCAACAAAGGGTCATTTATTTCTGGAAATTACCATTGGACAACAGATTCCAGACAATATACACAACTGGGTTTCAATACCAACTATTCATTTCAAGTATCATTGAAACCTGACCAGAACTGTTAAGAAGAGCAAGACAGAGTAGCAAGTCAGTTTTGAGTGTCATTAGCAGCCCCCACACCAAGACTCATAGTCAAAATTATATCGTAAAAATTCAGCTGACGAAATTTTAGATGACCATCACTTCTTCGTTTCTTTGATTTTTTTCACCAAACAACTTTCATTTGCTGCAGAATAGTTAATACTTTCTAGTGCAGATGCGAATTTCCGGATTATTCCGGAAGTGTAGCACCTCTGCAATGGTTGTTGTAACCATAGGGTCTGTGACAATGGGTGGTGCTACCGTGGGATCTGTGACAATGGTTGGTGCTACACGTCAATAGGGTATGTGACAATGTTAAGTGCAACAATATAATCTATATCCGAGTTCAATGCGACCATAGGGTTTGTGACAATGGATGGTGCAATAATAAGGTCAGTAACAATGGTTGATGTAACAATAGGGTATGTGATAATAGATGGTGCAACCATAGCGTCTGTGATAAAAGTTGGTGCAACCATAGCGTCTGTGATAATAGTGCTTGCAACCATAACGTGTGTGATAATGGTTGGTGCAACCATAGGGTTTGTGACAATGGATAATGCAACTATAGGGTGTGTGAAAATGGATGGTGCATTCATTGGGTGTGTGAGAATGGATGGTGCATCCATAGGGTGTGTGAGAATGGATGGTGCATCCATAGGGTGTGTGGGAATGAATAGTGCATCCATAGGGTGTGTGAGAATGGATGGTGCAACCATAGAGTCTGTTAGAATAAATAGTGCAACCATTAGGGTTTGTGAGAATGGATGGTGCAGTCATAGGGTGTGTGATAATGAATAGTGCAACCATAGGGAGTGTGAGAATGGATAGTACAACCATAGGGTGTGTGAGAATGGACGGTGCAGTCATAGGGTGTGTGAGAATGGATAGTGCAACCATAGGGTGTGTGAGAATGGATAGTGCAACCATAGGGTGTGTGAGAATGGATAGTGCAACTATAGGGTGTGTGAGAATGGGTAGTGCAGTCATAGGGTGTGTGAGAGTGGGTAGTGCAGTCATAGGGTGTGTGAGAATGGATAGTACAACCATAGGGTGTGTGAGAATGGACGGTGCAGTCATAGGGTGTGTGAGAATGGATAGTGCAACCATAGGGTGTGTGAGAATGGACGGTGCAGTCATAGGGTGTGTGAGAATGGATAGTGCAACCATAGGGTGTGTGAGAATGGATAGTGCAACCATAGGGTGTGTGAGAATGGGTAGTGCAGTCATAGGGTGTGTGAGAATGGGTAGTGCAGTCATAGGGTGTGTGAGAATGGATAGTGCAACCATAGGGTGTGTGAGAATGGACGGTGCAGTCATAGGGGGTGTGTGAGAACAGATGGTGCAACCATAGGGTGTGTGAGAATGAATAGTGCATCCATAGGGTGTGTGAGAATGGATGGTGCAACCATAGAGTCTGTTAGAATAAATAGTGCAACCATTAGGGTTTGTGAGAATGGATGGTGCAGTCATAGGGTGTGTGAGAATGAATAGTGCAACCATAGGGAGTGTGAGAATGGATAGTACAACCATAGGGTGTGTGAGAATGGACGGTGCAGTCATAGGGTGTGTGAGAATGGATAGTGCAACCATAGGGTGTGTGAGAATGGATAGTACAACCATAGGGTGTGTGAGAATGGACGGTGCAGTCATAGGGTGTGTGAGAATGGATAGTGCAACCATAGGGTGTGTGAGAATGGACGGTGCAGTCATAGGGGGTGTGTGAGAACAGATGGTGCAACCATAGGGTGTGTGAGAATGGATAGTGCAGTCATAGGGTGTGTGAGAATGGATGGTGGAATCATAGGGTGTGTGCGAATGAATAGTGCAACCATAGGGTGTGTGAGAATAGATGGTGCAACCATAGGGTGTGTGAAAATGGATGGTGCAACCATAGGGTGTGTGAGAATGGATGGTGCAACCATAGGGTGTGTGAGAATGGATAGTGCAACCATAGGGTGTGTGAGATTTGATAGTGCAACCATAGGGTGTGTGAGGATGGATTGTGTAGTAATAGGAATAAGAGAAAATGGTGAAACCATCAACATTAAACATTCCTACCAAAACAATCGACAATTATAAAATTAACTATTGTTATGGTCCATGTGTATAATAAACAACTCAGCTACAATAAATACAACAATGGATTATTATGAGATAAATATAATTTCACCTACTTGTCCACTTTGAAACTTTCCTGGCTGCTTTAACACAGAACATTCCTTCAACAATATGAGACACAAGGCCATGATATTATATTCATTGTTTATACGTAACATGTCAAGGCTGTCTGAATATACTCATATATAGTAACTGTTCTTGTTTTTACGACATATTGAGGACAACACCTGTACCTTTGCACTTCTAGTCAAACTTGTGTTAGTGGTCACTTAATTAAGCAGACACCTGATATAATTAAACCATAATTGGCCATTTTCATAATTAATATACCTGTATTGAATCATAAGCCACCTAGACTAAACAGCCAAATTCAATGCATTTTCAAACAATCAATATTTTTTATACTTTTGGATAGTGGCTGTTCAGTGTTAAAAACATCCTTTTTCCAACCTCCCTACCCCCATTGTTATTGGGCAGGTTACTAGAAACTATTTTTTCTAGATTGTAACCCTCAACATGTATTGACATATGGCTTATACTCATAAAACAGAATTATACCTCTACATGTTGTTCTATGCAGGAATATAGTTTACTGTAAATCACCTTGCAGGGTGAAATTTAGGCATAAAAATAATATTAAGTCTGACAGCTGGGAAGAAGAATTCTATTCTACGGTCCCTGCTGACAGGGAAGGCAGCACTCGACTTAACCAGCCGAGCACTAAAAACATACAGGGCCAAATGCCCGACACACAACCAAAGAGAAAACGAAGTCTCATTTTGAAGTACAAATGTGTTTTGTTTTGTGACATAATGACATTGCAGTATTATTGATACATTAAAAATTTTTTTTTATTATATTATGTTAGATTTAAAATGTTTGCAGTAATATCACATGTTTTCGTGGGTGTTAAATTTAGTGGATTTCAATAAAAGTGCATTTTCATGGGGTCGTAAATTTGTGGATTACAAAACATGGAAGGGTAATCCTATGTTCTGTTTGTGGTCAATTAATCGTGGTGATTAGATTTCGTGGTAAAGTTTAACAACGAAATTAACGAAAATTCAACTCCCTCAAAAAATAATGATTCTACAGTAGGTTGATTACGAATTTAACAATGTTACCAACAGCTCCCTGTACATAAGGCAAAGACAATCAAACCACAGACCATGTGCTCAAATACACTATCAGGTCCCATGATTATAAATAGGAATAGTTGATCTCCAAAATAAGGAACAAGGGCTTCCCATTCGTAGATTTGTAATACACAAATTTGCAACCCCCACGAAAATTAAATTTAACCAAAATCCTTGAAATTTAATGTCAACGAAATTGAGTGATTTTACAGCAATGTGAAAATTACATTGTCATAAACCAGTTTTATAATCCAACAAAAAGAAGCCATACAGCTATGTTTTACATTAAGTACATATGACAGCAACATTGAATTTATGAGAAGGTTTACGATATATGTATATGGAAAGCGGAGGCGGAAACCGAAATTAAATTACCAAATTAATCATATATGATGGCCTGTCAAAAAATGTGTGGAATTTTCTTGTTAATTCAGAATTATCAAACAGATGAAATTCTATACAATGATTTATTAGTGTTGAAACTGAAACGTTGGTAAAATGTAATTCAGACCGAAAAAATTTGCCAGGAGGCCATTGCCTAACTGAACTGCTACCGAGTGCTTGATAGCACTTTGCTAGCGGGTTGCTTCAAAAAAGTGCAGTCGGACAAAGCAAAAAAATCTATAGGCAATTGCTCATGGCTAGCTGACTGTTGCACAGCAAAGCGATACAGAAGCGTTCCATTGCATAAGAAACACTTGGTACCCTAGCAAAGTGCACAGAAACGGCATGCTATCGGCAAGCGCTGCTCTTTGAATAGACGTAGTTAAGCGCTTTTAAAAAGTGCTCGATAGCGCCTTAGCTCCAGATGTCTGTAGACCTGTCTTGACTACTTAAAACTGGTGGTTGTTTAAAACAGATGTTCTAATGTTACAAGAGCACTACCTTTACTTTCTTGTACTTGATCTTGCCAAAAATGTTTAGTGTAAATAGGGCAACAATTACTTCATATACTTCTTGTCTAAAAATTAGGATCATCACTGTGATCAAGTGTGTTGAGTTTGAAGTCAATACTAGTACCTCTGATAGATTGTCAAGCAAAATTCTAAGTTAGAAATGGGCAACAACTCCATCAAAACTATTGATATAGTTTAGGTAAAGTTACCTCATCTTGTCTTCTGGACCTGTGCATGTAATTGGGGCCCAAAAGGGAGGGTCAAGAATAAAAGACATGGAAAACATACTAATTACCCTGTTTTTCATATAGATTTATTCAGCAAATTTAATTGTGTATACTACAACAAGTTAATAGAGCTTGAATATCTAGTTGATATTCTTTTATAGAAGTGCTATTAGGTCCAAAACAGGAGTGCACGCATCACTCAGGATTATTCCAGACAATGCCTCCATCGGCGATAGGAATGGTGACCCTTTATAATTATCTGACTAGTGGGTGGGGTCAAAATCAGTTGTACCTCCCGTCAAATAAAAACAAGTGATATATCTGTCATTTTATTCCCTAAAAGCAATTGGTTAACCCTCAGTCAGAAACCAATTAAGAATCATTTGGTGGTCCCCTTCTATTGAAGGGACCTTCCTACCCACTGGACCTCGATACGATTTTATGGTCCGGAATAAGATAATACTTGTTTAAGAGTAATATTTTTTTCTGGACCATAAAATGGCATCGAGGCCTGTGTACCTACCCCCAGCATATACACATTTTTATGGAATATTCCACAGCTCATAACTGCTCTAACTTAAGGCAAGAAAATAGAGATATAGGTTCTCAGTGCTCTATACTAAAATGGTAAATAAAACAAACTAAATCTGAAAGGTTTAAGTCACTTTTAAACAAAACTTGAAAACAAATCATTCAAATTTGTAACACACAACAAAAGTCTTGCTTAACAATTTATATTCATTTTTATGATTTGGCTTTCATATTTTATCAGGTATTGTTGTAGTTTTATTAAAAATACATCACATGCACCAAACAATCAGTAACAAAATCCATAAAATCTAGACAAAATCAGCACATTTATAATTAAATACAATTTGACAAAAACAACAGCATACATTAGATAACTATGCTATTCTTTAGCACTTTATAAATGCAGATCTTCAACAAGGAAAAACGCCCAACAATCTTGAATATTGCTTTTTTTCTGTGTAACAGAATAATAATAAAAATCCCAACACTTTTCGACCTAAAAACTCAGCAGTCATCGACCTTAAAAATATTTTTCGAGCTAACTACCCTTTTTAGGGACACATTAACAGAATCATTTATGTTTAGGCCTAATCAGCCACATTCGATGTAACCCTAGGATGGCTGTTTACGTAACAAGTTGGACTTTACATATAGCACATATTTAATGCAAGAAATTATAAATTACAATATTACACAATACCAATAGAGACAGCACCAGGCGATCATTTACATACATTGAGTAGTTCCATATAACAAACTATCATTATGCTCTTATTACAAGTCTTTGTCTCCTCTGAAAAAAAATGGCCAAAAACAGCTATTTAGTAAGAGATTTTGGAAAAACATAGAAGAAATACATCAACATACTCCCAAAGATAGTTGCATCAATGTATGCACCAAAAACAAACATGGCATTACTAGTTTGAAGAAAAAATTCACATTGAAAAGTGAAAATGTTACAAACAAGGAAAAGTTACAAGTAGAAAACAACATTATCAATACAGGGTTTTATACAGTATTATTCAAATCTTAAAAAATATACTTTCTTTCTTAAAATCTAACTTAAACAATCCAAATTGTCTACCTATCACCGAGCTAAACAACTACAGTGCAGATAATTTCTTTACATATCCACAAACTGAGACAAACTGTCGTTTTACAGAAATCTGGCACATAATTTAAAAATAAATCTGAATTAATTTACTGGCTTTAGTACGTAACACTGCTTCAATTAAATTCTACTAAAGAGCATTTAAAAGACACAAGTCGATTCAGGGGTGTTATCCCAGAGCATTTACTGTTATTGACATTTACTGATAAAATAAATAATTTTATATGTTCAATGACTTTACTTTGTATGATAAAGTTCCTTGAGGAAGATATATCAATACTGTAGCACCACAGCCACACGAGACCTGTGATGCAGCCTAACAAATGGGATTTCAAGACATTACCCGATATGTATTCTAAATTGTAAACCATATTCATGTTCAATCCATGACAATCAGGTTTACAAACCAGAGGCTAATAGCCAGAAGATACCGTTAGGCTTATGATCATCATTATACCATGGTTTTATCAGTGATAACGAAGAGGTTAAACCTATCTATAGCTTCTGGCAATTAACCCTGAGTTATTTAATTGTGTTAAAACATGGGTCTGGTGGTCTGCTATAAACAAGACCACAGGTGCAAAACTTCACATGCTGATTATAAACAACCCTGTGTTGTTTTGTGACACGATGATATAAAGTACTTTCGAGGATAAATGTGACACTAAAAATGTTGAATCCAGCATGCCAAATTTGCCGAACAAACAAACGTTATTTTTTCAGTTAGACCTGGTTAAAGTATTTTTTGGTTCCTCCCTGCAGAAGTTAATTTTTCCAATTGAGAAAAGTAGACACAATCGTGCTGTGGCAAATAATGTAAATTTTAGCGAATAAAACAATTTATTTCATGGTATTTGCAATAAAATATCTTTGCTCGGGCAGATATATTGAGTTTGACGTGGGAGAGGAACCACATAATACTTCACATTCGGCCTAATAATTGAAAAGTCTCTCATAAATTAAGTAGCACAATGGTGGTCTTGTACACTAACACACACAGTAACAATAAATGAATGAAACATACTATAAAAGCACATATTTCCGTGGGTATTAAATTTCGTGGATTTTGATAAAACTTGAGTGCAACAACGAAATCAATGAAAATTTAACCCCCACGAAAAATACTGACTTTACAGTACTTAAAAGCACATAAAACCACTAGTTGTCACTGGATTGTTTGTAAGAAGGTGGGAATTATTTAAAATAAGTCTATTTTGTAACAGCATGCATTGCTGCAGCAAGATATTCCACATTCGATGACGAAAGACCAGCTACTGATATTCTGCCATCTTTTGTAAGATAAACGGAGAATTCCTTGGTCAATCTCTCAACCTGTAAACAAATGCAAGGTTAAAACATGTTAAATCATTCAAGGAGATGGATATATCAGGCTCTGAAAAGTTTTTAAACTTGTCAGTTTTAATTGGTAAAATCGTGAATATTCCTCTTCGTCTTATAGAAAAAATAAATGTGCAGAGATATTACCATAATCCTGACTTTTTTCCTTTTTTACCTAATCCTGACCTTGAAATATGAATATATTACAAGGTTCTTGGGTTGAATATATCAATTTCTGCGAGCAAGTCATGCACTATTGGTTTGTATTTGTGTTTGTTTTACAATTTGTGTGTATTCACAATACTTCCCCTTAAAGATATACGACAGCTACATTTCCCAGATCAAATCCATTTAGACAGACAGTACAAAATCAATGTGTCTCCTTCATTATATGAGGGAGAAATAATTAAAGTCCGGGTCTTTTAACTCTACCTGATCTGGTTTAAGTCCAGTGAAGCAGAACATGCCGATCTGGTCAGTAATGTGTTGCCAGTTTTTAGATGATCCCTCCTTTTTCAAACCGTCCTGTAGCCGTGTTCTCATATCAATAATACGGTCAGCCATTCCCTTAACTTCTGATAACCTGTAAACATACAGTATAATATAAATAATAAGTCAATTGTTCACATTTTGTACAACAATGACATCAGTAAGTAATCTCATTCAAGGTCTTTTCAAAGATAGCCATTAAATTCAAGAGCTTTCAAGGATTGTCATCAAATTCAAGGATTTTTCCAGAATATCAAGCAAATTCAATAACTTTTCAAAGATATCTAATGAATTCATGAACTTAACAAGAATAACCATCAAATGCAATGAACTTTCAAGGACATCCATTAAATTCAAGGACAATTTCAAAGATGGACAGTAAGGCCACAACAGCAAAATAGTAACCAGAAGGCAAAAAAGGTTTTTCGTTTCAATTTCAAATTTTACCAGATTTTTTTCAAAAGTTCATATTTCCCCAAGATGATTAAACTTTCACTGGTCTACAAAAATAAGAAATTTCGCTGATAGGCCTTCAGCAATTATTATATGAGAATACACGCCCATATAATGTGTATGAAGAGGGAAATATAAAATAAACATATCATAAAACATTACCATAAAGTTCTCAGTTTTTCGTCTCCAAGGACTTGAGATACGATATGAGCTCCGTGAATGGGTGGGTTTGAGTACATAGGTCGGATTAAGATCTTAATCTGTGACAATACTTTAGCCTGCTCCTCCTGGTCAGAACATACAATAGTGAACGCTCCAGCTCTCTCTCCTGAAAATACAGACAAACATCAATTTGTTATCTCTTATTTAAACAAGTCGTTAAGAATTGCAAGCAATACAGAAGTCCCCTACCGGTTTGAAGCCATTTTCAATGTTTCGGTTGCCATAGCATTTTTAGACGTGCATAATCCCCTTATTGCCCCCTATCGACATACCAAGTTTCATAAACCTAGCTTGGAAACTGGTTCAGTTATGTCAGGATCAAGATTTTTTTGACGAAATGACTGACGGACGGCAAACCTATAGTCCCCTCCGGTCAAAAACCGGAAGGGGACTAAAAATGAGACTACCCAGGGCTTGACTGTGCCAACTGACGTATTTTAAAGTAATTGATCTAATAGTCTGAAGGTCATGGTCAGAAAGGGATGCTTTACACAGTATAACACAGTGTGTTAAAAATGTTTGCCCTCAAAGTTTAAATTGAAATAAAATTTTATCTAAGCTAGGTACACACTTCTAATTTCATACACATACTAGTATGCAGTTAGCTTTTTAACACCATGTATATGCCACAATCAGGTCAATAAAAAATTCAATGTCTTACCGTAAAGTCCCATGTTCTTAGCAAAAGATTGAGCCAGACAAAGTTGGTGTCCATCAGCAATAAACTGTCTCAGAGCGAAAGCATCGGTATCAATATTTCCACTAGCAAACCCTTGATATGCCATATCAAAGTATGGGTACAGGT
The DNA here is from genome assembly GCA_947247005.1 of Spisula solida. Classification (NCBI taxonomy): domain Eukaryota; kingdom Metazoa; phylum Mollusca; class Bivalvia; order Venerida; family Mactridae; genus Spisula; species Spisula solida. The sequence goes on from OX365949.1 coordinate 43,784,352, forward strand.
TTCTCTTCTTAATCACAGCGCTCATCTCCTTCCATTGTTCAATCTATAAATAGAACAATCAGCCAACTATCAGTACAACCTCTGCAGAGCAACTTCCTTTAGGAGATGCAAATATTGGTTGTTGTATAGAGGTTATTACTCTACTGAGGTTACATTTAGAGTAAATATTAGTTTATGGAAACTTTAAAGGGGTTGTTATAGAGGTTGTTGCTCTACAGAGGGCCGCTCTGGAGAGGTTGTACTGTATCTAAATACAACCTTGCTTTGTTTACATTCTACTGAGACAGTTGTAGTGCATAGGGCTGAGTATCAGTTAAAATGATCGATACGATATTTGTATTGATACAAAATGATCGATATTCGATATATCATTTGATATTTTGTTTTGACAATAAACGATCTAAAAACTGTAAATAGGCACTTGCAGACTTACAACATGTATTTAACTTGCGGAACACAATCACCTCAGGCTTGAGATATGTGATAAACAACCTATTTACACATGTTTAAATTGCATGAGTAGTTTGCAAAGCAGATTCCTGTTTGATAAAAGCTCCGCGAGTCGCAAGTGTCGCCTGACGAAATGCAAATTTGTCATGGAAAACTATCCAGTATTGGGCTACATATCAGACTCACAAGAGCTCTCTAGTCATCTGAACTAAAAACGACAAAGCGATGCTCTGGACAAAAAAATGTCCTGATAAAATCAATCTGAAGGGAGTTATGATTCTTGCGCACTGCACTTCATGTCACAGCAAAGAAACATGCATTCCTATTTTTGAGTCATTAATAGTTATGGTGACAAAGTTATGCCACGGACAAGAAATGCTTATAAAATCAATCAAAGGGAAAAAAATGAAAAATGGCACAAGGTAGATTTACGGTTCTTGTGTACTGCACTTGGACTTTTGGTAAGAAACATGCATACCATGTTTCAAGTCATTCAACCTCATAGTGACAAAGTTATCCTCCGGACAAGTAATGCTCAAATTAAATCAATCTAAGGGAAATAATTAAAAAACGATGCAAGGCACAGTTATGGTTCTTGCGCACTGCATTTCTGCTTATTGCAAGAAACATACATACAAAATCTTGAGTCATTTGAACTCAATCAAAGGGAAATAATTCAAAAACTATGACAGGTAGAGTTATGGTTCTTGCGCACTGCACTTCGGCTAATTGCAAGAAACATGCATACCAAATCTAGAGTCATTTGAACGTAAGGTGACAAAGTTATGCTCCGGACAAGAAATGCTCTAATAAAATCAATCAAAGGGAAATAATTCAAAAACTATGACAGGTAGAGTTATGGTTCTTGCGCACTGCACTTCGGCTAATTGCAAGAAACATGCATACCAAATCTAGAGTCATTTGAACGTAAGGTGACAAAGTTATGCTCCGGACAAGAAATGCTCTAATAAAATCAATCAAAGGGAAATAATTCAAAAACTATGACAGGTAGAGTTATGGTTCTTGCGCACTGCACTTCGGCTAATTGCAAGAAACATGCATACCAAATCTAGAGTCATTTGAACGTAAGGTGACAAAGTTATGCTCCGGACAAGAAATGCCCTAATAAAATCAATCAAAGGGAAATAATTCAAAAACTATGACAGGTAGAGTTATGGTTCTTGCGCACTGCACTCCGGCTTATTGCAAGAAACATGCATACCAATTCTTGAGTCATTTGAACTTAAGGTGACAAAGTTATGCTCCGGACAAGCAATTTGTGACGCCGCCGCCGCCACCGCCGCCGCCAAAGTAACACCTATATGTCGCCTTTTCAGGCGACACAAAAATTAGATTCACTCGGACATAAGCCGCGTCAACGACCTGACCATTTTGAGACGAAACAAATAGACTACCGAACACTTTACTGAAATAAGGGGATTTTGTTGTGTATTTTTGTTGATCGATGTTTTGACCGATACGGACACATTCCATACGATGTATCTATCGGAACGCAAAATACCGGTATTCGATTTATATCGGAAACCGGTACGCAGACCTAGTAGTGCATGGTCAATTAGTTTTGTCCCTGCCAGATAGGCCAGTACCTTCTGCTGCGAGGGAAGAGGCAGTTGTGTGATACAAGGAATCTAGGGTGCATTACCCTATCTCTTTCCAAATACTCTTTGGTTCTTTAATGTGCCCTGTGTACAGGTGCTGATACGTTGACCAATTCCACGTTATTAACATCAGTCATAATCGTTTTACATGAAAGAACATTAAAAATATTAACTACCACTAAGTTAGACAACTCTGGTTGAATCTTCAGGAATATCGACAGTTACCTACCTTAGGGTCAACTCCTGTAGGATTGTGGGCACAGGCATGCAACAAAATGACAGATCCCTCTGGAATTTTCTGAAAACAATATAACCAACAGATAAGCTTTACAATTTCTTGACATCAATCAATTTGTTCAAATATTTCCTCAATACTAAATTAAAACAAAATCAGTATAAAGTATTCAGAAAAATCACCAAGAATTGAACACATCAGCTGATAATTAAATGTCATATTCTAAAATATTTTATTTTCATCAATAAATATGTTCCTTTTTAGCCAAGCCTAAATAATGCACACATAACACAAGTAAATGCAATATGATATTTTGTAAAATTGTGAGACATTGCTACATACGCTAATATCTTCCATTGCTCCTTTAAAGTCAAACCCACAGGTATTGGGATCATAATATCTGTATGTTTTTGTTGTCATACCAGCGTCCCTGAAATTACACCATATGTTTAAATACATTAATTTTGAATTATATCTTTCTGCAGTCAACTGAGACAGTCGTAGTGCGTGACAATTTGGTTTTATCCCTGCCTTATTGGCTAATGACCATCAGCTTTTGAATTCTGTTTTCATGAAGAGATTCCAGTATGTTTCTTCTGAAAGTGGAGCCGAAGTGCATAATTTTAAAGTTGTCCTGTTTCGGGTTTTTCAGGTGGCCTTTTTGCGAGTCAGGTTAAACTGTACTTTTCTTGATAAATAATATTATCGTTATAATCTCATAAACCCTTTTTCTAAGACCTTTAGATAAACAGAATGCTTACACAGAGTTTCTACTGAGATATAATGCCCTATACTGAAAATTAGATGTCAGTCTATTTTGGACGCCATTAGCACACATCCCTACACAGAAAACATATAAAATTTCAAATAACCATAATTTATTCAGTCAATACTTGGTATTTTTCATGAAATAACTTAATTTTCTGCAGAAAAGTGAATTTTAATGCAGTAAATCCGGATTTCTGGATCGATCCAGAATTGTCTGACCCCTGCTACATAGATACTATTGATCTGATTTTAAGAGAATTTGATGTATCACTTACTTGAAGATTGGATTATGGTTTCCCCAGGTTGGTGCTGGGAAGTAAATCTCCTTACTTTTATAAAATCTCGACAAGAACTCGGCACCAATACGTAGCGAACCAGTACCTGATACACCCTGCGTAGTGGCATTCTGGAAAAAACAATTGTGGGTTGACAAGTATGTGTCATAAAGAGATCAGAACTCATTTGTATTTAAGCACACTGTCTTTAAGTGATAGTTGTAGATTATTTACAAAATTATCAAATGAAGGTATTCAATAAAAGTTTCAAATTTTAATCTAAATATGTTTGGAATATTGTAAAAAAATTATTTTTCAAGACTGAGTTGAATTTTCGTTTAATTTGTTATTAATTTATCAAACTCCCAAATACCTAACATGGTTTCCATGTCTTGTAATCAACAAATTTACAAATGGACTTTTATCAAAATCCACAAAATTTAATTCCCATGACAATATGTGATCGATCTCCAAAGCAATATACCCACCCCAACAAGGGGGGGGGGAGCATCACAATTTAAAGAATCAAAGACCCCAATTAAGGCAATTTCTTACCAGTCCATTCTTTACAACAGGGCTATCAGCACCAAAGGCCAGAACTGCTGAAGCTTTGGTGAAGTTGGCTGTACCGGATATGGGAGCATACTCATGGTCAGTGTTATCGTCTAACAATGCAAGCTCAGCCTGAAATCACAGAAATCATACAAATCATTCATAAAACAATACATATTTCTCATAATCATACATGACCATGCATAAATTTAGGCAATTCGGCCCGAAAAAATTGTTTGGGGTAACAGTCCAAACATTACGATTTAGGGAACGTTGGGTACAGCAATCAGAACAAAATTGCTTGTGTTGCAGCTTTTTTTGGATAAAATTATGATTTATATGGTTACCCAGACCTAGACACTTAACTATTTTGGCCACTGGTCCGACAGGGCAAAAGCGCCCAATTTGTAAATAGGACAGTTACTGGTCCTCCAGAATTTTCACTGGTCCTGGATTTTCACTGGTCTGGGACCAGCGGACCAGTGTTAGTGTCGAGCCCTGGTTACCCCAAACATTTTTTAGGCCTTATAATTACTAATATATAAGCCATTGAGGAATATATTGGGACTGGACACCGAATGTATATACAGTTAAACAAGAAGTTTAGCCAGTCAAAGCACATGATAATGAAACTATGTGGAAAGAAATATATGGAAAACAAGGCTGCGTTCAATAAACGCTTATGCCTCCTGTGGAAGCCTTGTCCATAAATAAGTCTAAGTCCAAAATTAGGTCAAGGTAAAGGTCAAAATGGGGTTAAGTGATACTGGCGTGTGGAGAGTGTTCATACACAACATCCATGCAAGTATGAAAGCTTTGTAGCAAGCCATATTAATGCTAGAAGAAACGGTCAATTCGGGTTAACCAGGACGGACGGACTGACGAACGGACGGACGAACGGACGGACAGGTGAATCACTATATGCCTCCCCATCTATCGATAGGGGGGCATAAAAATAATAAATTGTTCAAATAAATGATTGTAGTCTAAAAGTTATGACGTAATACAGAAAGCTTTACTTGGTACTGTTTCAATGGCTTCATGTCAAAGTTACTGACTGAACTTTTTGTTCAGAGTATATTCAGTTACAGTAAGTATTAGTAGCCAGCTACTAAGAATACATGTAAACTGTGTGAAGCGTCTATGACAGGGAGAGGTCATGCAGGAACAGAAGGCATGCCTGGTCATTATGGTAGGTTTCTTCAATGCTTTTATAACACAGGTTCCATTTCTCGGGAGTAGGGGTTTTGACACTTGAAAATCCAAAAAGCCACATTTTGATTTGAAGGGTCACTTTTCTCTTAAAATCATGGGTACTTTGCCTATAAAATGGTAAAATTTAGTCAATAGTATCAAAATGACCATTCAGATTCAGAAGCTAGAGGAACCCCTGTGTAACGTATAAATTTTGAATCAATTGGGTAAAACTTTTTTAAGTAAAATTTGTATAAACAATTTGCACAGGTCTGTTTTGGGATTTGAACCCAGGGCAATCTCCTTGCAAAGCAAAGTATGACAGTAATAGACAAAGTCTAACATTAGACATGCTGAATCTCCAAAGGTCACTTTTTTACACTTTCATCAGATTTTACCATTTTTGGTACTTTACATAATCTTGATAAACAGATCTATACATGTCATAAAATCCCCAAACTGCCCCTGCCATGGCTCATTCAAACCCAAGTGAGCTATTAATTTATTAAAGGATGTAACCATGTTAGCGCCTATATAATTAACAGTGAACCAGAAAACATATTGACAAAACAACCAACATTGAAATTCCAAGAAAACCTAACATTCAAACAACTTTTAATGAATGATTCATGAAATATAAAAAACAATAATTACTGAAAAAGCTACAACATTGGGTAAAGTCATGCCAATGGAAATCCAAATCAGATTATATAATGTCAGTATCTAAATTCTATCTTTAGTTAAAATTCATAACAATGTTCTATGAAAGTTATTTCATAGCTCTAGAGGGAATTTGGGCTTTTTTCCACCTACAAATTTAAGGGTCCGTCGTAGCCCTATAATTTCATTATCTTCCTAAAGTGTATTCTTCACTAGAAATGATGGTCTTATAGCATGACTCAGACTAACCAATGATGCATGAGCATGTATTATTTGGATATTATTATGAACTACATGTATTCATATTTTAGTGTCAGTGTCCTGAGGAAAACAGCATGATGCTAAAGAAAGATGCCCATTGACAACCCCTAATAAGTAATAATATATAGGGGTTCCACTAGGGGCTCAATAATTTTAAAGGAGGTCATTCTGAAGACTTTAAATTAAACTTGATTATGCCACAATTTAGCCAACATACCTGAACTTTGCTTTAAGAAAATTTGACCCTTTAATCAAAATGCTGAAGGTCAAAGACTCATAATATGAAAGTTTGGATATTTCCAGGGCCAATGTAGGGCTCAAATGGAACCCCTGCTATATAAGGAAAAAAGCCCTGCTGGATGCTTGCAATTACTGTAAATGAAAGTTGAACACAATTAAAATCTCTAACTGCTATAAATATGCGAACACATTCGGAAAGCTTTGAGAGAGCAAGGGTGTAGCAGCCTACAGGACACAGGCATGGGTGTAGCAGCTCAAAAATTCTTCAACTAGTAACGTCAAACATTAAATCACCTCAAGTAATTCCACCTTAGCCTGTTGAAAATTTAAACATTCAAATCATCAACATTGTTGCAAACTAAAAGCATCTTGTTAGTTGAAAGTCTTATTATTGACTTCACAAAAAAGCTCCACATAAATCTATCTAAGTAATCTATTTCGATATTTTACATAATATGCTATATAAGCAAATGGAATAACAACATTTTTTCACTTCTAGGGGAATAACAGAGGGGAAAATACATGTATAACGGGGAAAATAAGAACACCATTAAAACAAGACTGCGATCAGTACACGCTTATGCACCTGTGGAAGCCTTGTCCATTAATAACTAGCTAAGTCAATCAGGGGCCATAATTCTGTAGACATATTGAATAGTTATAAATAGCGTTGATAATGTATGGTTTTTATGATGTTAACAAGTAGATGATCTAGTTCGAAAGCAATGCCTTTATGGACTTAATAAATATTTGAGTTTTGATTCACATTCTCAAAGGAACAAATGGATGGGACAATAGTTATATGGCTCCCGAATCAGTAAATGCCTGGGCATAAATATCAAGTTCCTGTAGAGGTAAAAATTATGATATGGGGAAAATATCCACTTTTTGAACAAGGAAATGTGGCTAAATTTTAGGCCTCAAAATGGTAAAAATGTTGAATAATTACGAACAAAAAGATACTGAAGGGTTATAACCCGTACGCAGATGCTATGTTCATTGAATATTCAAGCTTTGGGGGATCTTTGCAAAAATGAACGTGCCAACAGGCCTGGGGGAAATCTATACACTATACTGATTATGTCTAATGCATATATATGCTGCTGTCTCGTATATCCGTGCCTCTTAACAGTTTCATCGGCGCATGCGCACTCACGCATATAAGTTAAAAAATTATCTTCACCAATCTCGGAAGAAAAAATGTTAACTTAACAAATAAAAACAAGAACAAAGACAAAATGATTATGAAAATACATAAAAATATTACTTTTGTATGTCTAGGTCGGTGCTCTGAATCCTGTTGACAGGTAACCATGAAATCTGTGCCTCCTTAAAAACTTGTCTGTACTGGGGCCCCATGGAGAAAAGTTTTGTATTTGTGTTTAAATTAAATAAATTTGGAGTAGTATTCATCATAATCTTTTTTCATTTTGAGTGTAATAAACTGTGGCGCTAAATAAAATGCGTAATAAAAATGGTATGCAAAACAATTAACACCAGTTGAAGAATCCCAATTGGAATAAGCAATACCCGTATTGTTCCTCGTCGTCAAGGTGACAACAATGATGAGTCGTCCAAAATGACTGCCCCAATTGATACAGGCCATTTGTGTGAATATTATTTGGGGTTATTTTAGTAAATATACAACGTAGCGCATATATTAGAGCTGTAATAAACCAAGCACGAATTTCAGGAGAAGGCACGAAATTATGAGACGGAGGTATATATGATGATGCTACATGGTATATGGGCGACAACAACATTTTTGAAATCTATAGACGGATCAAAGATAACGTACTTATAACTGGTACCATTTAATTTTTTATTTCGTCTTTTGTATGATGTGGTCTGAGATCGAACCCAGGACCTCTTGGATTGAAGTGGAGTTGGGAGGGGGGGAATATAGGTCAACTTAATCTTAGATAAAGTACTGACATAATGATTAGTGTCAACTGGTACCAGATATGTAACTGGTACCAAATATCTAACTGATACCAGATAAGTAACTGGTACCAAATATGTAACTGGTACCAGATATCTAAATAGTTCCAGATATTTAACTCATACCAAATCTAACTGGTAGCAGATATGTAACTGGTACCAAATATCTAACTGGTACCAAATATCTAATTGGTACCAGATATCTAACTGGTACTGATAGTTACCTTCTTCACACATTCCAAGATAAATGGCTTGCCGTCGTCACCTCGATAGGCACCTACACCAAGATTGATCTTTTTGGGGTTTGAGTCTTTCTTGAAAGCCTCTGTGACACCGAGGATAGCATCTGGGGGTCCCATCTGCACATCTGCCCATGCTGACCTGCAAGTTGAAATAATAACAGTACAGCTCAACCTGTGTTAATGATCACCTGTGAACAAAGATCTATTCTAAAACCGGGCTACAAAGACCACCAATTTTATCTTAAACTCAACAAGTAAATGATAGTTAACGGGGTAAACCTTTATCAAGTTTATGCAGATCTATGATTTTATACATTAACAAGCAGGTAAATGTTGCTAAAGTAAAGGTAGGTTGACAGTTGACCCGTATTACAAACTATCTGCATAAATTTTAATTAATTCACTTGATTAGTATTGAAAGTCATCATGGTCATATTTGAAATACTTAACCATAACTGCACATTAACTTTGAATATTAAAATGCATTTGCTTAACATCAAATGATAAAAGAAGCCTTTACCCGTCTTTCACTTCAGTACATTAGAAGGAAAATAAATATTTTATCTGATAGCTTCTGGCTTTTAACAATCCTTGTCATAAACTGACCTTCACCTTGCATTCTTTAGTATTAAATTTCCCAATCATTTAGAGCTCTTTATATTATAAGTTCAAAGTTGTCATCAGTTTTCTCCAATTCCGTCCACATTTTATAGAGGTCTAGTTGAATACCTAACACCTCTAAAACCACAGGGGTCACTGGATCAGTAAATTGTGGAATATACAAAATTTGATTAAAAAAAACCTATTTTCATTTTGAAATTATTTTGGAAGTTATTTTCTTGAAACCAAATCTTCTTGACAGCACTGACAGTTGTCGAATGAAGATTATCTGAATAACATGAAGTACACGCAGCATACAGAACGGCATTGAACTGAATCTTGACGTTTCTTTTAAAAGTAAGTGGTCCTTTTTGACATTGCATGTTTGGCTTGCATGATCAGGGACACTCACAATTTTTGACATGTTAGCACAAAACGCTGACATAGAATAAATCGTTATGAAATCGTGAATACTGAATCAACAAATAAAATCAACATCTTACTTGCATCTTACAGAGCCAGCGGGACAGACTTGCTTCTGCAATAAATTGCCGAAAAGTGCGCGAGTACGAAGTGTTCTGACGGCAGCCATGTTTCAAGGTCGTAGGAGAGTGAACAAAGGGAGATAATCTGGAAAATGAAAAAAATGGTCTAAGGGAGACAACCATTATAAAAATTAATTAAAAATGTAAGAATTATCTCCCTTATATCATGGGCGGGGGCGGGCCCCAGTACTGCAAATACATCTGAATTTTGCGAATTTTGAGGGCATGTAATTTCTCCACAGCCAATTCATCCGAGCAAGAAACTAATGCCAACGAATCTTACTAAAAATCGAAATGTTCAACCATTGTAAGAACGTTTCGCTGACTTATAATAAAATGTCGTTGGTACAAAATCAATAATTTGATAAAACAAGAAATAAAAGCACTGAGAGTAATTAAGGGAGGCGATCTGGTTGCTGCTACTAAAGCTTAAACCGACTTTACACGTTTAATGTTTGTTTTCTTACTGCCGGTCTTGTCTTGAATGTCAAAATAGGCATATGTGACTATATAGGCATGTTGGGTATCTAAATAATTGTTAAAATGTGCATATTAATTTATATGTAATACGTGTATTGAATGCGTATATCAAAAGTGGCTTTAAAATAATACTATGCACCTATTTATCAGATTCTACAGTACCGTCTTGTAATCACTTCCCTCACAGCGGGAGACAGTCTATAGAAAGCGGCTAGCTAGTACAGCGACACCATATGATTGCATAACAGTACTTTGCAGACCGTATACGATTCATTGATAAAACCATCACTTGACCGTAGTCTGAAGTTTCTAAAAATAGCTTTACAGCCGGGACATTTGATGAACACGTCATTTTCGTACTATGGAACAAGTATTGAATCCATCCTGTGCGTTCTGGACATTCTTCGGAATCGTTTAAATTAACGGATTGGAGTTAAGATGATGAGTCGAATAAGTTTACCCCAACACACAGGCCAAATTGGACAATTTAAGATGTAAAACTATGTTTATGGTCTATGTATTCTGACTATACAGCAGTACAATTCTGATTCAAAAAGTCAAAATACTGGAAATTGCACGATTCACAATTCATAATTGAAAAAATATCTTTATCAAGGTGCACATTTGTTTTTAGGCAACTGTAGTAGGACTGGTTTAATTCATTACGAATGTTTAAATCAGTGTTGAACCTTTATATTTATATACTGCACATTACTTGGTATAGGTAGACAATTCACTGAAGCATTTTATCATTGCACCTGTGTTTCATTGGCTGTAGTGATTTGCCACCTCATATTCTGGCTATATAAGGTCATCGTTCCCCTTGTCTCATTGGGTTTGATCCCTACTCCAGACGGTCAAAAACAGACAATGCTTTTCAGTGTTTCCCACCCAACATAACTAAAATTACTAACTGTCTTTCGGACGAGACGTTAAGCGAGGTCCCGTGTATGATGCTTTACATCGGCACGTAAAAGAACCAGAGATGTTTCTGGAACTGGGGCATCTTCTGTATCATGCACTATCTCCCAAGAACTAAAGTGACTAACCTTTTCTGGGGGCCTCGTCCATATGGATTTCCGGTGGCGAGGATAAATAAAAGCAAATAAACCGTGTCTCATTGCACAGGTTGGCTGACTGAATAGTCAGCGATGCCACGGAAGCTTAGGGTTTAGCAAACAACCTAGATACTTAGGTATGTAACCTTTTGTTGTTAGTTCCTCACAACCCTTCCGATTTGAGTCTGCTGTCATCAAAGCATATTGCTTCGGACATTAACTATAATTAAGATGGATATTTTGCATTATAATTAGGAATTACATTTAATAGTGCACATTCATCTAACTAGGGATTATAGATTGTGTTGAATATATGCTGGTTTAATGTAATTGTATTAAATAATATAATTTAATAACTAAATTAAATACTGTTCATGTAACTTGGTGATGTTGTTCAGATTGTAGTTAGGCGTTTAATAATTATGTTGAGGTTGTTGTACTACCACTGTACAATTCACACGAAGAGACCACCACAATACTCAAATACATAACAATGTTATAATGTTGCAGTGTATGTAACCACTCAGATCAAACGGACTGAGTTGGTACAAACACCCAGGCCCGGATCCACCGGGGGGGGGCACAGGGGGCCCGTGTCCCCCCCAGTTGGCCTCGGAGTGACCATTTTATACATCCCAAAATCCTTAAAATTTTACCAATCGATCTGGCTATAGTATCGATAGTTTGTGAAACAGTCTCTGTATATTACATATAGCGGAAGCGAGTGCAATAAAGTGTACCCCCTGTTGTGTATACAGGCCCCTAATTACATCCGATCTGGATTAATCAGGCGCTTCACAATATTTCAAAGCGTTTTGAATGATTATGATTTAGGTGACCATTGGCGCTTGATTCAATGATCTATGTTACTAAAACGTGTGAATTGATCGATTTAAAATTAGTCACATGATATGTGGAAATTTTCTTGTTGATGGATTTATTACTGATTATGTAACAATGCAATATTAATAATTTCACGTGAGATTTTAAAACGTAAAAGTTGGAAAAACGTTTTTAATACAAAATTGACAGAAATCTTCGCAAGGGGGGGGGGGGGGCACATTTTTTTAAGGTTCACGTGTCTAGCATTGAATTTTAATATTCTAAAACGTTAGGGTACAGGAAATGTCGTGATTTTTATTAAAAAAATCGACCTGAACCTGTGGAAACTTCTAACGTTATATGTAGATTTCATGGGCTATTTTTTATTTGTAGCAGTAGGCCTACAAAGTTAATAATTTAACGTCTAACGCTAAAATTTAAAGCCTGATTTGTAAGTTTTAGGGGATTGAAAAATATATATATTTTTTTAAATAATTGTTAAACTCATCGTATTTTCTATTGATGTAGCAGTACAATTATAATACCTTTACTTCTGATTTTTAACAGCTTAAAGTGCAGGAAATTGCATGATTTTGATTCGAAAAGTGAAAAAATCTTCGTCGGGAGGGGATACCCCTCCCGTGCCCACCCCAACATAACATCCAAAACAATAGCTGTGTCCCTCCCACCCGAAAAATTCTGGACCCGGGCCTGAACACCAGCAAATGTTATACCGACCCAGAAGCGGTTCAGTTACACAAACAACAAATTTGGCATTATCCTAATGCATTGATCGCTCCGCTCTCGAAGTTTAATTTAATTAACGTGCGTGCTCCGCTTTAAAATTTGTTGAGGGTAGTTTACTTTGTCTGATAATGTAGTGAACAATTTTAATTATGATTTCACATCTGATTCTAAAATTTAAATGAGTGAAAATTAAACTTGAAAGAAAATATAACTTATTTTTTAATAATTATCTAATTCATTGTAAAGAAAATACAATGAATAAAATAATTATTAAAAAATATGATGATGAAACAGTTCACTTTTAATCCTGGTTTTAAATGCGAAAAACGAAAAAATCTTCGCCTGACCCATTCACACTATAAAACTTCAAAGAACATTTTGATACATCAGTTTTCGATTTTAACCTTTTTTATTATTCAACTATCCTGGAGGCGTACTAGAACGAGTATGCGGCTCAACGGGCTATGGTAGCTTGAAAAAGTTGGTACCGCATATTCTTTCAGTTGGACCCGAAGAATAAACATTAAAAACAAGCATCTGTCGACTCAGATGAAAATAATATACAAGCATCTTTCGACTCAGATGAAAAAAATTGACATTGAACAGCGAAAACATGAGAAATATGCCTAATTTGTTAAATAATTTAGTAAAAACACCGTGTGTGGGTGTTAATTTGTGTAGAAACTTTTCAACTACAACGCATTTGTTGAAAATTAAAAAGCCGAAAGCTTTTAGACCGATAAAATATCGCAATCCGTGGCAGGAACCGGCTTCATCTCAAAGGCGTGACCATCAACGTATTGCTAACAACGCACGGGGACTGACCCCTTTTAATAAAAATCTCCCAATAACTGGCAAGAACACTGGACCAGGTGTTGAAGGCGGATCTGACAGAGCTCAAAGAATGGCTGCTGTACACAGTAAGTATTCAACAGGGCCTCCGCTAATTTAGCCATTTGCTAAAGATTTGCGAATCTGGCTTAAGTGGTGGCCACAAGTTAGAAAAAGTTATTTAGTCTCTCTGCCCCTGGTATCAATACACAATGTATAAGATAAATCAGGGCCTTTTTAGGGACAAAAAAAGCACTGAGTCTGAGACAAATATTTGCTAGGGTCAATTTAAGGCTTTTTTTCTTAAAAAACATGGTTATACTGTAACCGAGTAAAGCATCTTTGTAATTGTGGCTACTTCAGAGGCCTGGGATGTAGCCATGTTCATCCCAGAGCCTCGTTGACTGCAGCATACTGTTTTGGGAACTTCTTAATTTCCAATAGCTTCCGCAATTAAAATAATGACATGTTCCGAGTCTTCTCTTTTAAGCTCACTTGAGCACTAAGTGAGTACTAAATGTTCAAGTTGAGCTTTAAATGTCAGGCGTCCATAGTGTGCTGTCTGACAACAATTTCTTTTTAAATGCAATCTACCCCATCTCCTAAAACTGCTGATTGCATTTTGACGAAACTGTACAGGTCCTCTCTTAATGATAGTATCAACTGTTCTTGTCTGCTGCTGCCTGCATGCATAGGTCATGGGGTCAAAACCTAGGTTTCTACAATTGTCAATGGTCTCCTGTGAGAGATTTAGGGCCACTCGGTTGTATATTGGATAGCTTGCAAATTGTTATAGGTAATAAACCACTAAATACATACGCGACCCAAAATCGGATACACTCAAATAGTCCTTACAGAAACTTCTATTTGCCTGCAAATGGTGATATGCCTTGACAAAATGGAACTAGAATCATCTTATTGAGTTTAAAGGTATTGTATACATTTAGTTGAATGAGTGAATGTGTTTCATCTTGAATATTTTGAGATTTTGGCATACTTGACAAAGCGAAAGTAGAGAAGGGTAAAACCCACATTGGATCGGTCCGCGCGTCTGTAAATATTTGTCTACCGCCTTTGACGAACAAAATCTTTCTTATATTAAACATGACCCCCTGTTTTTTTGGTCTTATTTTGTAGCTGCAACATACTGCTTTTCAATGATATAGGTCTGTGAATTGGCCATAGACTTTAACAAGATATTATCTTGGGCTGGCAATTGTCACTTTACATTGAGCTAAAGAACAATTTTATTTAGTGGTTTGTGACCTATATAGCCTCTTTATCCATGTAACTTGTTTATCAGATTTATCCTGATTTTTAATTTAGTACCGTTTCAAAAGCTCTAGTGAGCCTATAATGTTAACTTGTTATAATTTTCAAGTCAACTTAAGTATAAAACATAAAACTTATCCATTTCAGGGGTCCAACCTACAGGATACACAAATAAATTTGGTCAGTATATACGTGTTAAGGAGATGATTCCAGAGTTCATTGTACCAGATTTAAGGGGATTCTCAGTAAGTCGTGTAGTTTTCATTAATAATTACCTCCCTTTATGGTTAATTATGCACAAAATTCAAAAGTCCACAGTATGTCAATCATTATGATTATTTGCCAGGTTAGCTTATAGTCTTGCTAGAAATTTATACCCTATTTTGGGATATGGATGGTTTCTCTTGTGTGGGTGGTTATGCGCTGTGGCTGGTTCTGTTTGGCTTTGGATTTTCTGTCCACTACAGTTTTAATATTTTCATGCCAAGTTATTGGAATTTACTATTTACTGCAATGATTATATTTCTTCAAAAGACATGCGCTTTGGTAATTTCTAAATTTTTTCGAGGCAAGTGGCTACAGGTCTATATAGTTAAAATATTAGTAAATATTTATTTAAAAAAAATCGAAACCCACCCCACATGCCTCTGCTTAAGATTACCCCAGTGCCTGGGGTATGGCCGGAATAAAGTGTTGTAGTATATATTAAAATGTACAACCTTCTACAAGCAGTCATACACTGGATGTTATCAAATATGGATCTGTTTAGCCTAGTGCCTTTGTATACTGGTAAGGGCAATATGATAACCTTGTTCATACAACTGAGGCTGCATGTATTTGATTCTTTGAAGTTGAAAATGACTTCTTAGGTCACCATGGGGCCTTCAAGAACTATTATGACTGGTGAGCAACCTAGGGCCCTATGGGCCCTAAAGGGCCCTCTAGTTTTTATTTCAGCTAAAACCATGTTCCATATAAAGATTTATTTATCCCCAATTGCATTAAAACACACTTTAATTGTTCTAACAATCCTGTTTTGTTTATTTCAGCTAAAACCATATGTTCCATATAAAGGTGTGTTAGGCATAAACAATGAGAAGCATACTGCTAGAGAAATATATAATGAACATTTAGCAGAATCAGTGAAACAGAAATTTTATGATGAAAACAAGGAATAAAAAACTATGTCATTAAATAAATGCTTTTTTATTGAGTACCATATTGCACATGGTTTCAAACTATGTACCCTAGATAAAGAGAAGGTTGTGCAGTGGCCTTGTTTAGCCGCAAAGGATATGATGTTACAGGAACTGGTGTCCCTGTTTGCTATGACAACTGTAGAAATACTGGGTACCAGCTTTTGTAACATCATTTCCGTTGCGGCTAAACATAACCTCTGCACAACCTTCTTCAAATGCCGATTATACCAATTAACTGTAAACTGTAAACTATATATAAAGGGTACATTCAGATAATAGGGTACACTCAAATAATTTGAAATCATGTGCCTATATGCCATTTTGTGCTAATTTTGGTAGACATAATTGTGTTACTGTGATTATTCCCACATTTCAATGACAATGATTATAAAATACACTGTCCACCAAATATAAATATACAGAGGTTAATTCCCCATGTACTCATCTGTGATAACACTATTCGCAGAATAGTGAAGTAGCAATATTTTTGAAGGCAACAAATATGTTTGTTTATTAAGTGTAAGGAGCATACATTGATTGGTACCCTATGTGCAAAATATTATGTTTCTTTGTCCGGCTTGATTGGTAACTTCATCATAAAGAGATGGAAAACTCAACCTATTGGATCACATGGTTATTTTATTCAGAACATCTTCATCTTTACTTTATCTCTCCTTTTTGACTCGCTTAGTAACTGTAGTTTCAGAACCTTGTTTAATTGTGACCATCTGATAAAAATATATTGAATAGGTTCAACCAAGTTTTATTTTGCAACTGCAGTCTGTATATTTTTTTTTTTGGTGGGCACTGTATGTCATTATACAGTTTATTTCAAAGGAGAAGTTGTTCTTGATGACAAACAAATAGTCAAGCAACATTTCTTCCCTTCTCATGAACTCAAGAGTTTTATCCCTTGATTTCCAAGGGGAAAGAAAGGAAAGTTGTTCTCGTAATTGTTCAAATAAATTAGTCAAGCAGATTTTCTTCCTCTAATTTCAAAAGGGAAGTCACTCTTGTATTACTGAGTTCTCGCCCTTGTTTTCCAATGTTGCTACTGTTGACTACCAATTAGTCAAACTGAGGTTCTTTTATGATTTCCGAGGACAGCAACTCATAATCTAGAGTTTTCAAATTAGAATATTCTTCCTCAATTTCAAAGTGGGAAGTTACTCTTTACTGACTTAAAATTGGTTGACCAGAGTTCTTTCCATTGATTTAAAAAAAGCTACTGTTTGAGGCCCTTTGTTTCCAGTAGAGTTGTCATTGATAGAAGGAACATTGATGTAACAATATGTTTAGCCAATCAATTATCGATTCACATTTTGAAATATGGATACATGCGTTAATAAATGGAATCACAAAATCCTCTTTTTTCCTACAGAAAACACTTGTCTCAGTTATAAGGAAATTTACAAAATTTCAAATCGCATCATGTCTTGTTGTCTAAACTCATATCACTAAAGCTGCTATTTTCAAAAGCTGAATTTATGCACAATACATGCAGTGTAGAACAGTTAAATGAGTGAATCATGACTATTAGGCCTATTACTGATTGATCTATTTGTGCAAATCGATATATCAATGTAGCGTCAATACTTGTCGTCAATACTTGTCGTCCGACTGAACAGAATCGCCGATATGCCTCAGATGGAATCAATGACGGCTCTTATTTCCAGGAGAAGCAACTATTGAGATTCAGTTCTTTCGCTGGTTTCCCAAGGGAAGCAACCAATGAACATCACTTTTTACCAGCTTATTCGTCTGACTTTCTGGTCGAGAATGTAGGAACTTGACTAACCATTTTTGTATAAGGAATGTACTCCTTTAACTTAAAATCAGTTATATAGAGTTAATTCCCTTCATTTCAAAGAAAACGACCTCCCTAGGCTACAACAACACCTCTTAAACTGAGTTCTTTACCTTGTGTTCAAAGGGAAGTTACCCTTGTTGACATAAAATTAGCAACACAGAGTGTCTTCCCTTCATTTCAAAGGCAAGGACTTCCCTATTACAAATTGTCCAAGAGAAGCAACTCCGAGTTGAACCTTGTGTTCAAAGGACAGTTACTGTTGTTGAATTAAGGGAAGTTACTGTTGTTGACTTAAAATTATGTGTTTGTTCCTTTGCTTTCAAATATAAGGTATTGCTTTGAGACTTACTGACCATTTGTAGTTCAATCATAAAGAGACAACACAGTCACATTATCCTGACACTAGACAAACCAGCAGTTACCTGGAACTAATTATGCTGAGCGTCTGCAGTACCATTTTTAAAGACTCGTGAATATGTCGCCGTCTATGGTCGAACATGAGGCATCTCATTCTGGAAGCATACCCTCTACCACTTGGCTATCGTGGCTGATTCTTGATTTCAAAGAGAAATAACTCTTGTAATACTTAGTTTCGTCCTTTGGTGTCCAAGAGAAGCAAATCTTGAAGTTCCATTTTAAGGGAAGCTACTCTTGTGTTTGAGTTTTCTCCCTTGATTTCAAAAGGAAGTAACTTTTGTTGAATTAAAATAAGTCAAATTGGGTTTCATCCCTTGCGTTCAAAGGGAAGTAAGTCTTGTTCTTCATGAATATCATAGGGACTTTAATTATTCTTGTAATATTGATTACAAATGGACGGTATTAGAACTGTCACTTAAATTACGTCATAACTGTAAAATTAAGCTCTCGAGAGCATAGTTCACCGAAGCTATTGAATCGCGATGTTGGTTTTTAGAATTAGGTACAATGAGTTCCAAAAGTTTTACAATTAATTATCATATCGTTATTGAAAGGGTCTTATATAAGCTGTTAGGGAGGATGTCAATAAGCGACCACACCGGAAGTTGCAGCAGACGTATTCACATTGAACAGAATGAAATGAGATTACCATATAGCGAAATGCATAATCTATTGTATACATCGTGGAGTGGACCTTATAAAAGATCAGTGAGTGCATCTAATAGAATATATCAGACTTGAATAAATATGATTTATTATTTGCTATGAATGGATTATAGAGATTTATCAGTAAAAATAACAGTGAAATCGTCATTTTCACCGTTTTAGAAGCTGGTTCCATTACCATACAGAAAAATAGCCTGTGATTTCTAGAACCATTACGCCTTATTTTCATGTAAAACCGTAATTTGAAACAAGCCAACACAAGTGTACCTGAGCTGACCTGACCACATCCTGTCGACGGCTTCTGTTTCAACATACGGGTACTTCCTGTCTGCTAAGAAAGTCACATTACAGTGATCTTCAGACATCAGTGATAAGTCATGTGCCCAGATAGAGGCGACGAAATTCGCTGGTTAACGAGAATACACAGGTTGGTTTATTTGCTTTTATTTATCCTCGCCACCGGAAATCCATATTGGCGAGGCCCCCCAGAAGAGGCTAGTCACTTTAGTTTTGGGGGGATAGTGCATGGTACAGGAGATGCCCCAGTTCCAGAAGCATCCCTGGTTCTTTTACGTGCCGATGTATAGCATCATACACAGGACCTCGCTTAACGTCTCGTCCAAAGACTGTTAGTAATTTTAGTTATGTTAGGTGGGAAACCCTTAAAATCATTTCTGTTTTTGACCGTTTGGAGTAGTGATCGAACCCACAACCTTCAGATCAGCAGTCAGTAGCCCTTACCTCTAGACCACTTGTCCATCTAAATACACAGAGTCGTCACGTGACATTTAATAATTTGTTTTATTGTTGGAGACTGCTTTCCAACGTTTGTCCCAATATCGATTACTAGTATGATATTTTGTACTTTGTCATACAAGCACAGAAAGCATTGATACTTTTTGAGAGTACATCGCTTGCTTAGACTGATTCAATGGAAGTACAAAATCAATATTTTGAGAAAAGAAAACACTGTCTGAAAACGACTCTTTACTTACGGAAAACTAGCTTTTTAAACTTCAGTTTGTTCAACATGAAAATAGGCTCATAAGAAGCGCCTTGAGATGAAGATTTCAAAAATGTATGAGTTTTATAAGGCCGTTAGTAGTAATTTCTTCTAATTTTAAGCCAACTACATGTACATATCCAGTGTGAACTTTAATAGCTGATGGCCATGGTTCTGGGTGTCGTTTCATCAATTCTGAAGTTTGCCATAGCATCAGTGAGCGTTTGTGCCATTTCATATGGGATGGCTTCGGCGATATTCTTACAAACACACAAGGAGTACTGGGATCCTCTCAAATAAAATAACACACTACTGGCACAACACCTGGGGAAAGCCATTTCTGCTATAAGGCGCCTTCTGTCCTTTAGCAAGGGTCTGTATACAACAACCGAGCCATCCAACCAGTTTTTCGTGGACTGTATCTTAACCAGCCCTACTACTTACTTACCATTCCTCAAAGAAACAGCAACTTCTCCTCGTGCGGAGGGATTGGCATTGGCTCTGTCGAAATATTAAATCATGTACATCACCAATCCAAACCGGATTGATCCTATTGCAAGGCTATATGCACTTGTCAATGTTTCCCCCCAGAGGGGGAGGGGCGGGATTATATAGGGAAATTAGACATTTTTTGGAATTTGGTTATCAAATTTCCCTCCCACGTGCAGAAAGGCCTGTCTAATTCCTTGGGATATTCTTGATGTCAAATATCCCTATGGTAGATTTTCATTACAATGACAATAGGCGACTGTCTAACCCCCGTCCCCGGACCAAGTCTTATTTATGCTACATGTGACGACAGGTTTTATCAATATTAATTCCTGTACATCGGGAGAGTCTTGATGTCTTATTCCCTGTGCATCACTCCCTGGGAAACATTGATAAGTGCATTAGCTAACACATGTGTGAAAGTGAAGTTGCTATAATTATCATTTATCAAACGTAATAAGGGGCCTTCAATATTTAAATCGGGAGACGTTTTGTTTGCGTAATAAAACTTTGCGTAATAAAAACTTTTATGACCAGTTATCTGGCACGATACTATCAGTACCAAAAATCTGTCATCGTATTCAAGTCTTTCATGCAAATCCACTCATTTAACATCTTCAATGATTGAGCAATGGGTGTGTTAAGGATCCATTTGTGTGTTCTCTGTTATCTGAAGTGGTATAGAATAATGCTGTCATAAATAACACTAATGGTAATTTTAGAGGTTTATTTTATACAAAAAATGTAATACGAAAAAACGTACATTTTATTGTCTGTTGTAAAGTAGTTTATCCAGTCACTTTCGACAATATTGCCCGAATAACAGGGTGCCGAATACACTTTGCTTTATTATGTCACCTGGTCCTATGGCTTCAAAATAATCGACAACTGACCACGTGATCTGACTGACTACATCTTACATCAGGGTATTCTGTACCTGAGAGTGTGAGATTTTCATGCCCTAAATGTACTCGCGGTCGATAGATTATTTTCTACGACTTACCAGCATCTAAATGACGTCTATCAGTATGTCCGACGTTGTTGTCTATAATGACGTCACTGAATGAGTGTGAGGTGACGCACTGGTTAATGAAAGAGTAACTGAGAGTTTCCAGAGTTTGTCCCTCTTTTTTTTTGAGTGTTTAGGTATTGTTTTGTCTTTATAACATGTATTTGTACATTTTCCTGATGGTCGTGGGTTCAACCCCCACTGGAACCATAATTTTTTTTTTTTTTTTTTTTTTTTGAGTGTTTAGGTATTGTTTTGTCTGTAAAGCATTTATTTGTACATTTTCCTGATGGTCGTGGGTTCAACCCCCACTGGAACCATAATTGTTTTTTTTTTTTAAGTGTTTAGGTATTGTTTTGTCTTTATAGCATGTATTTGTACAGTTATATGGAGGAAAAATATTCCAAAATATTTTGTTTAAAATATAGGTCAAATCATAGAAAAACCTTATGTAGTCAGTCACCAGAGGTTACAATTTCAACCTAATCTTTATGAAACTTTGTCACAATGATCCTGTCAACAAAATCTAGGCCAAGTTCGATTTTGGGTCATCTGGCGTCAAAAACAAGGTCACAATGTCAATTGACATTTTCCTGAGGGTCGTGGGTTCAAACCCCACTGGAACCATAATTATTTTTTTAAGTGTTCAGGTATTGTTCTGTCTTTATAGCATGTATTTGTACAGTTATATGGAGGAAATATTTTGTTTAAATTATGGGTCTGATCAAAGAAAAACCCTGTGTAGTCACCAGAGGTTACAATTTCCACTTAATCTTTATGAAATTTGGTCCTAATAATCATCTCAACACAATCTAGGTTAAGTTTGATATTAATTAAGTCATCTGGGGTCAAACGCTAGGTCACATGGTCAAATCATACAAAAACTTGCAATAGAGGCTGAATTTCCTTAAATTTTATTCAGAAAATGTGTAGGATCACCATAGGGGTGTGCATGCACAAGTACGACAGGTGAGCGACCTAGGGCCCTTTGGGCCCTCTTGTATGATTTCCGAGGACAGCAACTCATAATCTAGAGTTTTCAAATTAGAATATTCTTCCTCAATTTCAAATAGGGAAGTTACTCTTTACTGACTTAAAATTGGTTGACCAGAGTTCTTTCCATTGATTTAAAAAAAAACTACTGTTTGAGGCCCTTTGTTTCCAGTAGAGTTGTCATTGATAGAAGGAACATTGATGTAACAATATGTTTAGCCAATCAATTATCGATTCACATTTTGAAATATGGATACATGCGTTAATAAATGGAATCACAAAATCCTCTTTTTTCCTACAGAAAACACTTGTCTCAGTTATAAGGAAATTTACAAAATTTCAAATTGCATCATGTCTTGTTGTCTAAACTCATATCACTAAAGCTGCTATTTTCAAAAGCTGAATTTATGCACAATACATGCAGTGTAGAACAGTTAAATGAGTGAATCATGACTATTAGGCCTATTACTGATTGATCTATTTGTGCAAATCGATGTATCAATGTAGCGTCAATACTTGTCGTCCGACTGAACAGAATCGCCGATATGCCTCAGATGGAATCAATGATGGCTCTTATTTCCAGGAGAAGCAACTATTGAGATTCAGTTCTTTCGCTGGTTTCCCAAGGGAAGCAACCAATAAACATCACTTTTTACCAGCTTATTCGTCTGACTTTCTGTTCGAGAATGTAGGAACTTGACTAACCACTTTTGTATAAGGAATGTACTCCTTTAACTTAAAATCAGTTATATAGAGTTAATTCCCTTCATTTCAAAGCATACGACCTCCCTAGGCTACAACAACACCTCTTAAACTGAGTTCTTTACCTTGTGTTCAAAGGGAAGTTACCCTTGTTGACATAAAATTAGCAACACAGAGTGTCTTCCCTTCATTTCAAAGGCAAGGACTTCCCTATTACAAATTGTCAAAGAGAAGCAACTCCGAGTTGAACCTTGTGTTCAAAGGAAAGTTACTGTTGTTGAATTAAGGGAAGTTACTGTTGTTGACTTAAAATTATGTGTTTGTTCCTTTGCTTTCAAATATAAGATATTGCTTTGAGACTTACTGACCATTTGTAGTTCAATCATACAGAGACAACCCAGTCACATTATCCTGACACTAGACAAACCAGCAGTTACCTGGAACTAATTATGCCGAGCGTCTACAGTACCATTTTTAAAGACTCGTGAATATGTCGCCGTCTAGGGGCCTCTCATTCTGGAAGCAGACCCTCTACCACTTGGCTATCGTGGCTGATTCTTGATTTCAAAGAGAAATAAATCTTGCAAAACTTAGTTTCGTCCTTTGGTATCCAAGAGAAGCAAATCTTGAAGTTCCATTTTAAGGGAAGCTACTCTTGTGTTTGAGTTTTCTCCCTTGATTTCAAAAGGAAGTAACTTTTGTTGAATTAAAATAAGTCAAATTGGGGTTCATCCCTTGCGTTCAAAGGGAAGTAAGTCTTGTTCTTCGTGAAAATCAAAGGGACGTTAATTATTCTTGTAATATTGATTACAAATGGACGGTATTAGAACTGTCACTTAAATTACGTCATAACTGTAAAACTAAGCTCTCGAGAGCATAGTTCACCGTATCTATTGAGTCGCGATGTTGGTCTTAGGAATTAGGTACAATGAGTTCCAAAGGTTTTACAAATAATTATCATATCGTTATTGGAAGGGTCTTATATAAGCAGAAAATAAGCGACCACACCGGAAGTTGAAGCAGACGTATTCACATTGAACAGAAAGAAATGAGATTACCATATAGCGAAATGCATAATCTATTGTATACATCGTGGAGTGGACCTTATAAAAGATCAGTGAGTGCATCTAATAGAATATATCAGACATGAATAAATATGATTTATTATTTGCTATGAATGGATTATAGAGATTTATCAGTAAAAATAAGAGTGAAATCGTCATTTTCACTGTTTTAGAAGCTGGTTCCATTACCATACAGAAAAATAGCCTGTGATTTCTAGAACCATTACGCCTTATTTTCATGTAAAACCGTAATTTGAAACAAGCCAACACAAGTGTACCTGAGCTGACCTGACCACATCCTGTCGACGGCTTCTGTTTCAACATACGGGTACTTCCTGTCTGCTAAGAAAGTCACATTACAGTGATCTTCAGACATCAGTGATAAGTCATGTGCCCAGATAGAGGCGACGAAATTCGCTGGTTAACGAGAATACACAGGTTGGTTTATTTGCTTTTATTTATCCTCGCCACCGGAAATCCATATGGGCGAGGCCCCCCAGAAGAGGCTAGTCACTTTAGTTTTGGGGGGATAGTGCATGGTACAGGAGATGCCCCAGTTCCAGAAGCATCCCTGGTTCTTTTACGTGCCGATGTATAGCATCATACACAGGACCTCGCTTAACGTCTCGTCCAAAGACTGTTAGTAATTTTAGTTATGTTAGGTGGGAAACCCTGAAAATCATTTCCGTTTTTGACCGTCTGGAGTAGTGATCGAACCCACAACCTTCAGATCAGCAGTCAGTAGCCCTTACCTCTAGACCACTTGTCCATCTAAATACACAGAGTCGTCACGTGACATTTAATTATTTGTTTTATTGTTGGAGACTGCTTTCCAACGTTTGTCCCAATATCGATTACTAGTATGATATTTTGTACTTTGTCATACAAGCACAGAAAGCATTGATACTTTTTGAGAGTACATCGCTTGCTTAGACTGATTCAATGGAAGTACAAAATCAATATTTTGAGAAAAGAAAACACTGTCTGAAAACGACTCTTTACTTACGGAAAACTAGCTTTTTAAACTTCAGTTTGTTCAACATGAAAATAGGCTCATAAGAAGCGCCTTGAGATGAAGATTTCAAATATGTATGAGTTTTATAAGGCCGTTAGTAGTAATTTCTTCTAATTTTAAGCCAACTACATGTACATATCCAGTGTGAACTTTAATAGCTAATGGCCATGGTTCTGGGTGTCGTTTCATCAATTCTGAAGTTTGCCATAGCATCAGTGAGCGTTTGTGCCATTTCATATGGGATGGCTTCGGCGATATTCTTACAAACACACAAGGAGTACTGGGATCCTCTCAAATAAAATAACACACTACTGGCACAACACCTGGGGAAAGCCATTTCTGCTATAAGGCGCCTTCTGTCCTTTAGCAAGGGTCTGTATACAACAACCGAGCCATCTTACCAGTTTTTCGTGGACTGTATCTTAACCAGCCCTACTACTTACTTACCATTCCTCAAAGAAACAGCAACTTCTCCTCGTGCGGAGGGATTGGCATTGGCTCTGTCGAAATACTAAATCATGTACATCACCAATCCAAACCGGATTGATCCTATTGCAAGGCTATATGCACTTGTCAATGTTTCCCCCCAGAGGGGGAGGGGCGGGATTATATAGGGAAATTAGACATTTTTGGAATTTGGTTATCAAATTTCCCTCCCACGTGCAGAAAGGCCTGTCTAATTCCTTGGGGTATTCTTGATGTCAAATATCCCTATGGTAGATTTTCATTACAATGACAATAGGCGACTGTCTAACCCCCGTCCCCGGACCAAGTCTTATTTATGCTACATGTGACGACAGGGTTTATCAATATTAATTCCTGTACATCGGGAGAGTCTTGATGTCTTATTCCCTGTGCATCACTCCCTGGGAAACATTGATAAGTGCATTAGCTAACACATGTGTGAAAGTGAAGTTGCTATAATTATCATTTATCAAACGTAATAAGGGGCCTTCAATATTTAAATCTGGAGACGTTTTGTTTGCGTAATAAAACTTTGCGTAATAAAAACTTTTATGACCAGTTATCTGGCACGATACTATCAGTACCAAACAATCTGTCATGATATTCAAGTATTTCATGCAAATCCACTCATTTAACATCTTCAATTATTGAGCAATGGGTGTGTTAAGGATCTATTTGTGTGTACTCTGTCATCTGAAGTGGTATAGAATATTACCGTCATAAATAACATAAATGGTTATTTTAGAGGTTTATTTTATACAAAAAATAAAATACGAAAAAACGTACATTATATTGTCTGTTGTAAAGTAGTTTATCCAGTCACTTTCGACAATATCGCCCGAATAACAGGGTGCCGAATACACTTTGCTTTATTATGTCACCTGGTCCTATGGCTTTAGAATAATCGACAACTGACCACGTGATCTGACTGACTACATCTTACATCAGGGTATTCTGTACCTGAGAGTGTGAGATTTTCATGCCCTAAATGTACTCGCGGTCGATAGATTATTTTCTACGACTTACCAGCATCTAAATGACGTCTATCAGTATGTCCGACGTTGTTGTCTATAATGACGTCACTGAATGAGTGTGAGGTGACGCACTGGTTAATGAAAGAGTAACT